>OY998235.1:12167434-12649934 GCA_963922035.1 Amblyjoppa proteus
TGAACATGCGTGCGATTCAGCATGTGACTACAAGCACCGGTGTAAGTTTGTTCGTGGCGCCAGAATTTTAGTGTAAGGTTGAAAATATGGTAATTCCATGCGTGTAGATTGGACGCGGTGTAGATAAGTGACGACGTACCAATGAAAGTCCGTTAGAAACGTTGCTGTATATTTATAACAGTGAAGAATTGAACACTGATGCGAAAAGATGTAAAGAAATGGTGGTGTAACAGTTTATGAATGCGCTAGCACGCAAGTGTCCGATTGAACTCCGTTCATTTGAAGGCGCCTCCCGTAGGGCTCGCGCCGTATATCGCATGTATCGGCGTTCACTGAATTACTCTATATTTGCACCACCTGTACCGAGCCCGCCGTCGATCGATCGGTCTCGGGTCACGTGCCGGCGACTACGCGAATTTTAATAGCCCCGAGACTTTGTACGCTAAACTGTGCATGCGAAACGAAAGAGCTTTTCGTATAACGTTTCAATGAAAATCTCCTTCATTTACTCATGCTGGATTCTCAACGAATTCTCATTAAACCTTTCGCGCTTTGGAACAGTTCGTTTTATTAAAGTAAATGTGTTTACATTATGTGAATGAAGTAATTAATTAAACAATTGATTGTCCTCTGAATGCAAACAGGACATTGGTTCAGGTCGCGGTCGGACCAACGGTTCGGTGGGCCATTTTCGTCTCCGGGTTTCTAAATATTCTGGGTTATAAAAAACGTGGTAGCTCAATTGTCTTCAAGGTAGTCCTTGCGAATAGTGTTCACTTCACTTGAGTTTCAGAGAAATGAGAGGGAATTGTAGACACTTCTCGATGATATGAAAATCTGGAAAAATCAAGTGTATCAAAGATTTCGAAGGGATTAATTTTGCACAATTGTAATTCTAAAATGTTATCGACAAATTGATGAAATATAAAATTTGTTCAAGAAATATCCCGGAAACCTAACTTTTTTTTTTTTTTTTTCATGAAAATTGTTCTTTCATATTTCTGAATACGTATGAATTTTTTTAGATTCTTAAATTCGCCTTGAATTTTCTGGTTTTCTACAGGTTTTTCCCATATATATATAAAAAAAAAAATCAAAGTGAATTGAAAAATCTGAAAAAATTCATACGCATTCAAAAAAATGAACAAATAATTTTCATTCATAAAAAAAAGTTAGGTTTCCGAGATATTTGGTGAAGAAATTTGATTTTTCATCAATTTGTTAATAACACTTTGGAATTATTATTATGCGAAATTAATTTTTTCAGCACCTTTGATATGCTTGATTTTTTTTTCAGATTTTTATATCATCCAGAAGTGTTTGCATTTTGCTCTCATTTCTCTGAAACTTATGCGAAGTGAACACCATTCGCAAGGACTACCTTGAAGAAAAATTGTTGATATGATGAATTCTCATAAATTTTCTCATAAATTTTCTCATAAATTCTCATAAATTCTCAACGGATTGTCGTTAAACCTTTCGCTTCTTCAAACTATTCGTTTTATTAAACTAAATTTGTTTAAATTATACAAATGAAATGATCAAACAATTGATTATTCGTTTAAATTAAATAACAATAAATTGGTTTGTGTCACGACCTAACGGTGCATTTGGTTGGCCGGAAGACGAGCGAATGGACCATGTTTATCTGGATTTACCAAAATTCTTTTTACCAGTTTGATAATCCGTTTTTTTTTTTTTTTTTCTTCATGCACAATTCTCAACAAATTCCCATTAACCACTTCGCTCTTCGAAACGATTAGTTTTATTGGATAGATAGAACTTTATTTGGTACTGAGATAGATCGCCAGATATAATTGCAATACAGGAGTGTAACAATTTAGTGTAGAATTTAGTGTAGAATTTTGTGTACCTAAAAAACTAAAAAAGGAGTAGTATAAAATAAGTAGAGCACGCAATTTATCAGGCAAGATTTACCATGATAAAGCAAAGTAGGTGAGGACCGCGATAGTGAAAAATAAAAATTACTTGAGATCTTGTTTTTATTAAACTACATTTGTTTAAATTATACAGACGATATAATTAATTAAACAATCGATTGTTTGTTTAAAATAAATAACAATAAATTAGTCCACGTCACGTGCGGACGGACAATTTGGTTGGCCGATAGACGAGCGAATGGACTATATTCATCTGAATTTAAGATAATTCTTTTAACAAGTTAGATAATCCGTTTCTTTTATCATGCATAATTCTCAATATGAATTCACATTAACCACTTCGCTCTCTGAAACGATTAGTTTTATTAGATAGATAGAAATTTATTTGGTACTGAGATAGGTCACCTAAGTATACTTAAAAAAAAAAAAAAAAAAAAAAAAAAACTGAAACAGTAGTAGTGCAGAATAAGCAGAGCACGCAATTTTGTAGACAAGATTGTAGACTTCGCATAAGTGGATTTCGCAAACTTCGCATAAGTTGTAAGTTTGATTTAACATGACAAAGCAAAGTAGGCAAAGACAAGGGGAGTGAAAAATAAAAATTGCCTGAGACCTTGATTTTATTAAACTGCATTTGTTTAAATTATACAAACGATATAATTAATTGAACAATCGTTTATTTCATTAAAATAAATAATACTAAATCATTTCATGTCACATTGAGACGACCGTTTTCTCGCCCGGAAGACGAGCGAATGGACCATATTCATCCGAATAAAAAAAAAAAAAAAAAAAAAAATCCATATAACCAGTGTCATAATCCCTCGTTCCTTCTTTCACGTCCGCGAGAACTTCGTCGCTCAATTTTCTCTGAAAAAAAAAAAAAAAAAAAAGAAAAAAATGTTCCTCCATTGGGACATGAATTGGAAAAATTCAGCGACAGCTTATTATTTACTCCCGACAGTGTCCCGCATTCGTTCCCATTGGGAAATACAATCTGTCGGTTCTCGGAGATACACAAAGACGGAAACGGGAAGAGATATTGTACAGAGCTGTGTGGACAAAAGGCCTGGAGAGAGAGAGAGAGAGAGAGAGAGAGAGAGAGAGAGAGAGAGAGTAGTCGTCTTAATCGACGTCGCGCTCTGTCACCTTCGAGCTGCCGTGAATTGTCCCGGAAATTGGGTCACCACTCCCCCTTTCGCCACTGTAGGTGGATGCACCGGCGATAGAGAGAGAGAGAGTCGAGGGTTGAAAGCTCGAGCGCGAATCGGCTATTGCACAGTGGAGAGAACCGGCGAGTGATGGAGAGATGGAACGAGGAGTGTTCTCGCCGGGTCTACACGATCCATTCAATATTCGCGCGTTCTCCTGCAGCGACCAGGAAAGCTTCGTCGGGTCCAAAGATCCGACGGTACTCGCGGCCCGGTGCCTCAGAAAGGGTTCACAGCGAAACCCTTTGCGGTACAACATCGATACCAACTGCGACGACCCTTGCGCGATTAGTTTGGCTCAACGACTCCTGCCGTTTCTCCATTCGATTTATCGTAACACGATCGAGACGGACATCGCGAAGTGGATCAGGCCGAAGCTCAACTCGACAACGGATTGTCAGCTTGTTAATTGTCCTCCGAGTAGCGATAGCGGCTGTTTTTTTTTTTTTTTTTTTTTTTTTTTTTTTTTTTTTTTTTTTTGTTAAAGAGCTCCGTAGCAGAGAGCGAGAGCGGGCCGTATTAAATGCTGGTCGTTAATTGGCACAAATACCTCGTCTAAAATTTAAGAGGAATGAATAAGAAGTCAAAAGAATTTTTTTTTTTTTTTTTCAATCTTTTTCGGTATTTCTGTGTGATCGTTGGTGGCGGGTAAAGTACCGTTGGGCGACTACATGGAGAAGAAAAAAAGAAATTGTTGGTACAATAAGATTTTTGGTTATTGGAACAAATTTAGCTCGTTAGTAGCGGGATAACAGAATTAGCTTGTAACCATAGAAATAATTTTTCGCTTTGAGCGACTTGCTACTGAAGTTGTAGATTTCATAAAATTTTTAACAGTGCACGTATCTATAATTACTCTATTAGCAGTCATTAGCCAGCTGTCAATATACAACTGGCGTCGTTTGTTCTCATAGCAAACTAAATCGTCGAATTAACAAGAAAGTTTTGTCGTCATAGCAAAACCAATTGCTTCTAGGTAGTCATTTTTTTTTGCATCTTTTAACAATCATTTTGCTGCTGGACTCGTTGTCAGCAAAACTCATTTTGTTAGAGCAGCTAAACAATTTTTCTCCGTGTACTTTCTTGTTGGCTCTTCTCGATATTTACCATCAGGCGTTCGAGATAAAGACGTGGAACGGGAGTCGTAGGAATTCTTTACATTTTTTTTTTGTTTTACGAGTCGAAAATTACGTGCCTAATAAGAAGCGTATCTGCGTTGGATTCTGAACGACTCAGTAGTACAACCTCGAGTCATCGGCCACGCGACGCTTATACGCTATTTCGCGTGGCTCGTCGAAGACCCGGCCACCCACGTGCGGCGGACGCCGTAAAGCCCCACGCGAAAAAGCTCCGAAGCTCCGCGAACGTCGAAAATTTTATTTCGAGAACTCGAGACCGGAGCACACCTCTCCGGTTCGTCATCCGCTCGGCTAGGTGATTTCTCTGGTACACGGGACGATAGCAGCGGAGGGACAGGAGCCGGTGGTTCTCGACGGGTACCTGCAAGAGCTTTTAATAGCTCGAACGGTTCGCGCGGTTGCATTCGACTTGTCGAGCGATGTCGCTCTCCGGCATATCGAGAAACACACGACTTCACGCCGCTACTTGTTGTCTCGAAGCAGCTCGTGCATTGCACAGAGTCAAAAAAGTTTGTTCTTTTTTTTTTTTTTTTTTTTTTACAATTTATTGTCCACGAACGTCCACCATTTTTTGTTCGCTAATGCTCGGATCACACCGGCTGACTCTAGTTTTACAAACAAAAGTACAAAATAATATTGTCGATGACACGGGAAATAAAAGGACAGGCTTGTATATTTCAAACTTCAAGAAACGAGTTTGTCACTTAGGGTAAAAGTGGGGAATATGGACCTGTCCATATTTCATTGATTTACGTGTTAATCGAGGTGGTCCATTATTCACCACGTTTACCCTATTTAACAAAATTATTTTTTACTATGTATTTACTGTGTATTTACTTCCCGTCGCTACTTGTTGTCTCGAAGCAGCTCGTGCATTGCACAGAGTCAAAAAAGTTTTTTTTTTTTTTTTTTTCAATTTATTGTCCACGAACGTCCACCATTATTTGTTCGCTAATGTTCGGATCACACCGGCTGACTCTAGTTTTACAAACAAAAGTACAAAATAATATTGTCGATGACACGGGAAATGAAAGGACAGGCTTGTATATTTCAAACTTCAAGAAACGAGTTTGTCACTTAGGGTAAAAGTGGGGAATGTGGACCTGTCCATATTTCATTGATTTACGTGTTAATCGGGGTGGTACATTATTCACCACGTTTACCCTATTTAACAAAATTATTTTTTACTGTATATTTACTTCCCGTCGCTACTTGTTGTCTCGAAGCAGCTCGTGCAGTGCACACAGTCAAAAAAGTTTGTTCTTTTTTTTTTTTTTTACAATTTATTGTCCACTAACGTCCACCATTTTTTGTTCGCTAATGTTCGAATCACACCGGCTGACTCTAGTTTTACAAACAAAAGTACAAAATAATATTGTCGATGACACGGGAAATAAAAGGATAGGTTTGTATATTTCAAACCTCAAGAAACGAGTTTGTCACTTATTTAACAATATTATTTTTACGAAACTTCGTGTTTCGATTTAACGAAATTATTTTTTACTATGTATTTACTGTGTATTTACTTCCCGCCGCTACTTGTTGTCTCGAAGCAGCTCGTGCATTGTATAAAGTCAAAAAAGTTTGTTCTTTTTTTTTTTTTTTTTACAATTTATTGTCCACGAACGTCCACCGTTTTTTGTTCGCTAATGCTCGGATCACACCGGCTGACTCTAGTTTTACAAACAAAAGTGCAAAATAATATTGTCGATGACACGGGAAATAAAAGGATAGGCTTGTATATTTCAAACCTCAAGAAACGAGTTTGTCACTCATTTGTCAAAATTACTTTTACGAAGCTTCGCATTCCGATTTTAGGAAATTGTTTTGTTACTGTGTACTTCGAGGTAGAAACCTGACACTCGATATGGGGATAAATTTATAAGAATTTGTTAAGCTATTTTAATCAATAGCTCAAATTAATATTCTTATTAATAGCTCATGAAATATAATAAATAATATAACTTAAATTAGTTAGTTCAGTTTAATAATTTTGATACATTTTTTAGGTGCTTTTTTGACGGTTTCTTATATTGGCGATTTCCAAGTCATATATCGGTTTTTTTTTTATTATTCAGTCTTTAGTTAATTTTTTGTCAAAAGAATTAAAAAAAAAAGAGAACATTAATTTTTTTCAACGAAAGGAGAAGATACGACTTTCGCGGCCACGCGCCACGGTCGGTCTGGCTGCAAATATCAGTCAGCCTTGCCAGAAAATTTGGCGTATCAAAATCCGTGTATCGTTACAAATGCGAGTTTACATATACGCGCATTTGTGCTTCACTGTTCTGTCAACGGCGAATCGACGCGCACCGGTGTCTGCCAAGAGACACGCGCGACAACAAATTCGTTCTCTGTGATCTCGACATCAATGAGAATATTTCTGTTCGCGCATGCGCGCGACAGAAACTCGAGTGTATCGAGAAAATAAACACGAATATTCGCCGTTGCCCTCGGGCCGAATAAATTCGATCGAAATAAATGTATCCTCCGATCTTCGTTGTCTAGACACGAAGATTTATCGCTTTTGCGAATTCATCGCACTCGGTACTCCACTTCCTGGCTCGACCCACCGTTTCACGAGGGCGGAGTTCGATTTCACCTTTTATCCTCGAGCTTTTAGCTAAATTACGAAATTATCTCGAGCCCGTTCTCGCCGCTGAGCCACCCTCGAGGCTGGACGTTCGTTATAGTTCGCGGCCGAGAGTTTCGCATAGTCACACAGCAATATTGTGTAACCCGTCGGAATCTCTCGGGCGAAAGCGACTGGGAATTGCTTCACCCGGTCTACGGTACACGCGCCACTGTTGTACGTATGTACATACGTCTATATAGATATACACGCTCGATAGGTGATACATAGACGATATATTGCATGGCCCCTCGCGTTCTGAGCAACCTGGAAACCAACCTGAGAATCGACCGGTCGATGGCGCACCAAAGCAACTCTGACTTCAACCTTTGAGAGGTTGATTTTTCGGTGATATTAAAAAACCAACCGAGATCATTTACATATTCCTAAAGGAATTTATAGGCTAAAAATAGCCTAAAGCAGCCCGATTTTTAACCCTGAGCCAAGAGCTACTCGGTGCCTTCGACATAGTTTTGGGAAAGTTCAATTGCAGGCCTACTTTTGATTCAACAAATATAGCGATTGGTGTTACGGTTGGTTTTGATATATTATATAAAAACACAACCTCCCGAAGGTTGGAGTGAGAGTCGGTTTGGCGCAGTCGATTGGTGCACCAAACCAACTCTGATCCCAACCTTCGAGAGGTTGATTTTTCGGCGATATTAAAAAACCAACCGTAATACTCACCGTTATATGTGTCGGATAGGAGGTTGGTTTGCGGTTGGATTTTTCTGAAACAACCCGATTTCCAACCCTGAGCCAGGAGCTAAGTTTTTGAAATGTCCAACTGTGGAAAGACCAACTTCCTATCCGACACTTGGTTGGCATTGATCTAGCAACCAAAAACCAACCTCCCGAAGACTGGAATCAGAGTCGGTTTGGCGCAGTCGATTGGTGCACCAAGCCAACTCTGATTCCAACCTTGGAGAGGTTGATTTTTCGGCGATATTAAAAAACCAACCGTAATACTCACCGTTATGTGTGTCGGATAGGAGGTTGGTTTGCGATTGGATTTTTCTGAAACAACCCGATTTCCAACCCTGAGCCAGGAGCTAAGTTTTTGGAATGTCCAACTGTGGAAAGACCAACTTCCTATCCGACACTTGGTTGGCATTGATCTAGCAACCAAAAACCAACCTCCCGAAAACTGGAATCAGAGTCGGTTTGGCGCAGTCGATTGGTGCACCGAACCAACTTTGATTACAATCTTCCAGGTGTTCATTTTTCGCCGATATTACGATACGAACCGTTATACGAGTTGGATAAGAGGTTGGTTTATGGTTCGATTTTCCTAAAGCAACCCGATTTCTAATCCTGAACCAAGAGCTATCGATGCTTTTGACACAGAGTCGGAAACTCGATTGTTTTGGAGAAGTCCAACGGTAAATCAACTTTCTATGCGACACATATAACGCTTGGTACTACGGTTCGTTTTGAATTATAAGCCAAAAACCAATCTCCAGAAGGTTCGAATTAGCGTCGGTTTGGTGCGCCAATTAACTGATCGAGTTGGAGTGGATCGTTAGAAAATAACCCAAATCCGACCCAAAGCTTTACGGTTGGTCCGCAAAGGTCCTATCATCCAGAATTGCTTGGCGCGATATTATTCCAGACGCGAGAATAATGCACGGGTGCGTTAGCTCCGGTAAAATGTCCGAGGGCCATTATAATCGGGTATTTGGTCGGAGCTTTTACACTAAAACGGAGCAAAGCCTCAAGCGGCGTTAAACGCAACACCACCTCGCTCTTTACCGCTCCCTCTGCACAATTCTACATACTTATCTCCGGGTTGTGGAGTTACGTATCACGGAGTGAGGATAAAAGCCACGCTCCGTTTAGTATGATGCGAAAACCGTGAAGAAAAAAAAAACCAAAAAAAAAAACAAAACAAAAAAACAAACTTGAGAACAATCGAAGTTGAATACTCTCAGCGAATACTGAGAGACGCAGGTGCTCGAGAAATTCATGAGTCATTATGGAGCACTTCTTAACATTTTATTTCACAGAATTTTCGGAGTTGCAATTTCTTTCTAAAAGCACTTTTGTTTTTATCATTAAGTAAGATTCCCGATAGTTTCGGGCGTTTATTTCGGCAATGAAATTGACGATAAATTTCGTCGATGCGAGATGGAAAAAGGAGTTCCATCGGGGCTTTTTATAGAGCAATCATAGGTCGATTCTGTATGCATATAGAGAGCGCAAACTTTTATTAACGGGGAGGAAAAAAAAGGAGGTTGGGTGCGTCGTATTATCCGTTGTGCGGATCGACGTATCGACGATAAAAACTCGGATACATGAAAAACGATGAAAAGCGTCGAGCGTTCTTTCTCCCGTGTGTGTGTGTGTGTGTGTGTGTGTGTGTGTGTGTGTGTGTGTGTGTTTCGAGATTCAGGGTTACAAAGGTGTGTATCGCAACTTCCATAGGGGAGGGAGAAGAATAAAAAAAAGAAAAATGTACATTTACTGTTCCGGTTTTTCCGATAACGGCTGCCCGACAGACGAACCGAGGGTCAGACGCAAAGTTTCCAGATCGTTTATTAAGTTCCTTCATAATTTTATTCCGTCTGGAAAATACGAAAATAAAACTTGACGGGAGTTTAGCTGCGTCCGCGTGCACGGACGGTGTACGACGATATTAGCCCGAGGCTATTCTTCAGCACAGCTGGATCGACCTCGGAGTAGCTTTATTTATCACCGGCATTTTATAAGCAAAATCATTCGATCACGTTCGGGGAATATACACAACGCCACCAGAAGAAAATGCTTTGGCGAAAGCGCATGGATTCATCCAGATAAAAATATTTACTAAAATCAAATAAATGTTTATCTTCATACAATGTTTATTTGAGACAAACGAAACGTTTATTTGCTTTAATAAAATACTTTTTGGATCAAATAACGGCTATTCTTTAGTGTAAATAAAAACATTCGGTCGAAGATTTATTCTTTCAAATAAATGTTTATTCGCGCCAAATAAAATCCTATATTTGACGTCAGGACAAACGCGTCTATTATCCGGTGGCGCGCATTACAAGCGTCGTCAACGCGTTAGCCGTCCGAAAACATCTCTCGCTTACAGTATATACCGCTATAGTATATTTATTCCATACGGGGAATTACTATGTTGTAGTAGGGAGGCAGCTCACCGCTTTATTCCAAAGCCGGGCAAAGTACCGAAAAGTACTTAAAGTACTAAGTACCGCGAGTACTTAAAGTACTAAGTACCGCGAGTATTTAAAGTACTAAGTACCGCAAGTATTTAAAGTCCTAAGTACCGCGAGTACTTAAAGTACTAAGTACCGCGAGTATTTAAAGTACTAAGTACCGCAAGTATATAAAGTACTAAGTACCGCAAGTATTTAAAGTACCAAGTACCGCAAGGTTATAAAGTACCAAGTACCGCAAGTATTTAAAGTACCAAGTACCGCAAGTACTTAAAGTACTAAGTGCCGCAAGTATTCAAAGTACTAAGTACCGCAAGTATTTAAAGTACTAAGTACCGCAAGGTTATAAAGTACTAAGTACCGCAAGTATATAAAGTACTAAGTACCGCAAGTATATAAAGTACTAAGTACCGCAAGTATTTAAAGTACTAAGTACCGCAAGTATTTAAAGTACTAAGTACCGCAAGTATTTAAAGTACTAAGTAGCGCAAGTATTTAAAGTACCAAGTACCGCAAGTACTTAAAGTACTAAGTACCGCAAGTATTTAAAGTACAAAGTAGCGCAAGTACTTTAAGTATAAAGTAATTTTCGTACTTAAAGTACTTTTATAAAATACAAAGTACTTTTTCTTAATCGGACGCGGCGGAGTTCCGCGAGTACGAAATTTGGAGAAGAATTTGCAAATCAAACGGCTTTGTCCACGGCCAACATTTTTTCAAAAGGTCCAAACTCTTAATTTCCAATCCTTGGTAACAGACTAATCGACTGGACTACGATGACCGGAGCTTGGGGTCGACTGGATGTATAACAATTAAAACTGGGACGTATGGCTCTAGTACAGTGGCCGAAAATGTGAATGGTCTACATTTTATGCATCAGTAATCGTATTTTTGGGATTTAAATGGAAAATATTGGGTCGAGAGTGAAATGATTGTTATATTCGTCATCAGCGGGAAAAAAAATACGTTGAATATAGCTTTGAAACCAATAAAAATCGAATGAACAACGATTTTTCAATGTTTGACCCACTTTTGAAAAACCGTCGATTTTCGTGATTTAAAAACGTCCATATCTCGGCTCCCAATGGAGCTAGGGAAAATCCGAGGTGCTCGATCGTGTTCTACGGGAAAAAAATACACAATGCAAGATCTTGTCCAAAGTTCCAGAAGAGTTTTATCGGGCAGTTTAAGAACGTTGAAAAACGCGAAAAATGGACTCCTAAGTGGTAGCCTTGGAATTTTTTGACGAAATGTGTGTGTGTGTGTTTTTTTTCTTTTTTTTTGGAAATGAACTGCCACGTGTATCGACGTATTTTTTCCCCGCTGAACACGAATCCGCTTGCCTTTTTGGTGCTAAAGTACAGTGAGACTTTAGCCCCAAGTACGTATCTTTGGAATTTAAATGGAAAATATTGCGTTGGCAAAATGACTTACTCAACAAAAAAAAAAATTCGTTTCCCCATCATTCATATATCACATTATTGACGTGCGATCAAACGTACCAGGTCTGTCACGAAATAAATTTAAAAAATGACGTGACCTAAATATCTGTCTATTAGATCCAAATAATCATTATTAAGGATACCCTTACCAGAAACGCGATGGGGTTGAACGCGTTAGTCACTGTGAGAGACAGAAATGTGATAGAGCACAAGTGTTCTCGGACGCTTCGTTTTTTTTTTTTAACGGCAGTTGAAAACGAGACCGTAAATCTTCTTCAAATTTGGACACTATCTGTAGTAATAAAGTATGTCCTTCGGTTGGTTAATTTTTTTTTTTTTTTTTTTTTTAATTTCAATCGGACAGAAATTGGCAGAGAAAAACTCTACATTGTATCCTTTTTGAGATTAGATCCGAGCCCTCCCACGTTAAAATACGTAACTTTGAAATCACATTGCATGAAACTAGATTTTCAAAAAAAAAAAATCTTTAAAAATGTCAACAAACAAAGCGTGTATTTTTTTTTTTTTTTATATAGACTACATAAATTTGATCAATATCGAACAGAAACGACTTTTGGCAAGGATATCCTTGAATAATAAGAACGATACTGTAAAACAAATGAACACATTAGACAAATCAATAAAACGCTCTGTCAGCTTGTGAAGCAAATTTTTCTTCGTCCTCAATAAATTTTCTTTGATTGGCGTAAACGTTTTTTTTTTCTGGGCGTTCGTGTCTCGGGGTTTCCGGCGACGATCCGCGCCGGCTAACGGATCATGCGGCCTCTTCGCGAGCGCGCGAAGGAACCGTTCCGAAGATCTCGCGGGATCTTGTTGGCTCGGTTCGAAGAGGCGCCGTCAAATGGACGGAATTCAATCGTACACTTGCATGCTAGCACATTCATAAACTTTGCACCACCATTGGTTTACATCTTTTCGCATCACTGTTCAATTCTTCAAAGTTATAAATATATATAACAGCGTTTCTAACGGACTTTCATTGGTACGTCGTCACTTATCTACACCGCGTCCCTTCTACACACACACATAATTACCATATTTTCCCGCCTTCTTCCGAACTCTCCAGCGGGTCTCCCGCGCTCGAAACTTGTAACACGGTCGACGCGGATCACACTCTCCGTTCGCCGAATATCTTCGATATTTATCGATAAAAATTAAATATATTAATAAAATTAAATATATCGATAAAAATTATCGATACAATTTTTCCGCCAATACACACACACACACACACACACACACACACACACACACACACACACACACACACACACACACACACACACACACACACACACACACACACACACACACACACACACACACACACACACACACACACACACACACACACACACACACACACACACACACACACACACACACACACACACACACACACACACACATATATATATATATATATATATTGTTACGACCGAGCGAAATGACAACATGTATATTTGGTTTTGGGGCGGATATTATTAACTACAAAGCCTAAATCTTGCAACCCGATCGCGATATCTGTCGTACGTCCGAACGCTACGACTTTCTAGCCGAAATTCCCTTATGTGTCATGACGATCGACAAGCAGTCGATCGTCCTTTCGTATGTCAACTCTAATATCGTGTTTCTCTGTAAACCCTAATAGTCATATTCGTTACAATATATATCCTGACAAACTTGTTTCTCGCTCTTTTTCCGTTATTCCGCGTCGGCCATTCGGTTTAATCGAGTGTCGCGAGCTATATATGCTCGAACGGGAATTACGGAAGCAATTGGCATCCAGGCCGATTGCTCTCGTTGCTCCCACCGACCCCGTTTTTCCAATCTTTCTCCGGCATTTTTCAACCAGGAGAAGGGGGGAGGGGGGCAGAGGGGGCGAGGATTTCTCGTCGCGCTCGCGTGTAATTTTCATGCGGAACGTTTTTTTTTTCTCTTTTTCCTACGACAATACGAGCGTCGTCAGCCCTTTGGTGCCTAACGATGCGCGATCAAGGTTGCCGACGCGGTAAGCGTCAAAGCGCGCTATCTTTTTTTTTCTTCTCCTTCTTTCTCCTCACCACAATTTAGAGCGAACCCTCTCTCGTCATGTATGTATAAAATTGTCAATACGGAGTGATATAAATATAAATATACATATTATATATATATACACACACACATAATACATACATACATACATACATATATATATATATATATATATATATATGGGTCAACCCTCTCGCGTTCGATCGGCCCTGAGATCTCGCGACCGCATTAGCTTCGTGGCCGCTACCCTTGTTCCTCTTTCCTCTTCTTCTTTTCTTCTTCTCTTCTTTTTCTTCGCGTGTGTCGCTCGTTTGTGCGTAATAATTAAACGATGAGTCGGGTTGATATATCACAAAGGATAATATCTCGGTTATATTTAATAATAAACAAGGCCTTTACGGATGAGCCGTGGTATGAATAAAGATGCGACGAAAATAGAAAATAATCGCTCCGACCCGGCTTTGGCGCGTGTCACGTGGAACTCATTGGAAGTTCCTCTTTATCCTCGACGCACGCCTCTCCCCCGTGCGACATTTGCCCTCGTCTCTCGTTCCGGTCCATCCCTTCCTATGATAATTAATAATTAATGACAATAATAATAATAATGGATGACAAACCAATGGGAAAATAATACGAGCATAGAGAAAAATTAATTTGCTAAAGTGGATTAAACGAATTTGGGGTTAAACAAAAAAAATGAATTTACAGAAAAGGGTTAAGCAAAAAAGGGTTAAGAATATTTGGATCAAAATCGCGTTAGTCGGTGTGAGTGAGAAACGCAAGCAAAGCAAGCCGTCAAACGGTGATGGAGTCATTTCGTTTAGCGAATTTATCACAGAAACAAAATCATAAATCTTTATGAAATTTGGACACAATCTGGCCGATAGCACGCTCTTCGCTGTGGTAGGTTTTTTTTTTTTTTTTTTTATTCGAATCTAACAGAAATCGGTGGAGAAAATCGTTACGTTCTGTGGTTAACGACCGATTACCGAAACGTTAATACGGTATCTTAAGGTAGTCGGAGCAGTACAGTCCCACCAAATGTGAGTTTCAGAGAAAATTTCGTACCCTTCTCAATGGGATAATAATCTGAAAAAAATCAAGTATACACCGAAAAAAGGTTTGGCAATATCAAACTAGGCTGCGGTTGCCGGTGACGAAGGAAATATTTGGTCGATTGAAAGAAATACTTGGTCGATTGAAAGAAATATTTGGTCGATTGAAAGAAATGTTTGGTCGATTGAAAGAAATATTTGGTCGATTGAAAGAAATATTTGGTCGATTGAAAGAAATATTTAGTTGTTTGACCTAATATGTAGTTGTTTGACCTAATATGTAGTTGTTTGACCTACTATTTAGTTGTTTGACCCAATATTTAGTTGTTTGACCTAATATGTAGTTGTTTGACCCAATATGTAGTTGTTTGACCCAATATTTAGTTGTTTGACCCAATATTTAGTTGTTTGACCCAATATTTAGTTGTTTGACCCAATATTTAGTTGTTTGACTTAATATTTAGTTGTTTGACCCATTATTTAGGTGTTTGACCTAATATTTAGTTGTTTGACCCAATATTTAGTTGTTTGACCCAATATTTAGTTGTTTGACCCAATATTTAGTTGTTTGACCCAATATTTAGTTGTTTGACCTAATATTTAGTTGTTTGACCTAATATTTAGTTGTTTGACCCAATATGTAGTTGTTTGACCCAATATTTAGTCGTTTGACCCAATATTTAGTTGTTTGACCCAATATTTAGTTGTTTGACCCAATATTTAGTTGTTTGACCTAATATTTAGTTGTTTGACCTAATATTTAGTTGTTTGACCTAATATTTAGTTGTTTGACCTAATATTTAGTTGTTTAACCCAATATGTAGTTGTTTGACCCAATATTTAGTTGTTTTACCCAATATTTAGTTGTTTGACCCAATATTTAGTTGTTTGACCTAATATTTAGTTGTTTGACCTAATATTTAGTTGTTTGACCTAATATTTAGTTGTTTGACCTAATATTTAGTTGTTTGACCTAATATTTAGTTGTTTGACTTAATAATATTTAGTTGGTTCAACGAATAGTTACTTAAATTGAACAAACATTATGTTCAATAGACCAAACATTTCCTTCGCAACCCGCGACCGCAGCTTAGCTGATATTACCAAACCTTTTTTTCGTTGTATGGTAAGTGCTGCGGAGATTGTTTTTGTGAAGTAATCATTCCAATTTGTTATCAACAAATTGACGATAAAAATCATTATTCAACAAATTATCCGGAAATTTAATTATTTTCCCTCATAAAAATCATTCGTTTACTTTTCCAAATTTTTTTCCGAATTTTTTGTGATCTTTGAAAATTGCGTTTTTTTCACAGTTTGAACATAGAAAAAACGCGACTTTCAAAGAATACACAAAAATTCTGAAAAAAAATTCATACGCATTCAGAAAAAGTAAACGAATCATTATTGTGTAGGAAAATAGTTAAGTTGCCGGGTAATTTGCTGAATAATGATTTTTATCATCAATTCGTTAATAACAAATAGAAATTATTATTTAACAAAAACAATCTCTGCAGCATCTCCGATATAATTGATATTTTTTTTTTAGATTTTAGTCCCATCGAGAAGTTTGCGAAATTTTCTCGGAAACCCACGTTTGGCGGAATTGTATCGCTCGGACCTTAAGTACTTTTCTACGCGCATTACTGAAAAACTACACGGTCAAAAAGTCTGAAAAAAAAAATCTTCCTCCATGAGGAAGCAAAATTAGAAGCGATTCAGTGTCTATTTATTATTATTATAGCTGCCTGCAAAGTGGCAGCGTTTTATAGCGATCGACCAGAACCCCCATTCGGCCCAAACATCCTTAAACTAACCCAACGAAAATAAATATCATCTCGGAAACAAAAAGTTTCGAGAGTCGATGAAAAAGAATAGGAAATTTTGGCCTCTTGTCTGTTGACCTGAGGACTCGAGAAATGTAAGCACGATCCGTCTGGCACGTACTCAATGCTCGGTATTATTATCCCTAAACGACGCGTTTGTTGGGGCGACGGCCGGCTGCGCTGGATGAATGTCGGGCCAGCACCGAGAGATGCCCTCTCGCTTCGGTTTACTTGCTCAGTTTACCTACGCACTAATACCACGTATATATAAGCGAGCAAACGGGAGCTCCCTCTTTCTCTCTGTCCTCGTAGTGTCGGGCGGAATCTGAGAAAGGCGCGAGAATGATGAAGCGCGCGTCTGCTGGCCGTCTCCCACGTGGGGTGCGTTATAATGGTTCGGCTTAGGATTCTCCTCCGGTTCCGTCATTCCCCGCGTTTCTGCGAGCGGCCCGCGACGGCACGGCTCTGCACATCCCGCGGCTGCATTGAGAAACTTTACCTGAAATAAACTCGAAACGGGGAGTTAAAGGGAGAGGCGGTACTCGAGTTGCTGAGCCGAGAAGTTAAGTTCAACGAGGTAACGAATAATTAACTATAGCGCGAAATTTAATCTAAGCGGGGCAACGATTAATGGTTTCATGGCTGGGAAACATGAGAAGCTGAGCACATGTGTGTAGATGTTTCATTTGAACTCGTTCGCAGGTCGTTACGTCGAAACGTAAAGAGGCCAAGCGGCGAGTCCCGTGGAACTACGTGCAGTTAATTTTTTTCTGTTTTTCTTTTTTTTTTTTTTTTTTTTTACGACAACAACATTTCAACGGACGAGCACTAAATTTACACGGAGCAAACAGCGCTGAGATTAGATCTTGAAATGAAATGAAAAGTTCACGATATGTGTGTTGCCTAGCATAGCTGAGAGTCGTACTACGAAACTTAGATTTATCGTTTATCGAACGGTAAAGATAAATTGTAAATTTAATGTACTTGAAATTTGTCAACATTACTTGCGTTTATTGAACGTCAATGTACTTTGCTTGTATAACAAAAATACCGGATATTAAAATTACAAATCTTTTGCTTGGAATTTACAAAAATTTTCATGAAAAATAATTATTTTACTGTAATATTGCAAAGCATATGTGTTTGCAATTTCAGAAACAGTTTATGTAAATAAGCTTTCGATACTGTTCATTAAATTTCAAACAAAATTTTATAGTGTTTGCTATCAAAATCACTATGAAATTTTCATTTGCAAATGGCAGATACGAAAATTACAAATCTTTTTCAAAATTTACAAAAATTGCTATGAAAAATAATAATTTTACTGTAAAATTGCAACGCATATGTCTGAAATTTCAGAAACAGTTTATGTAAAGAAGCTTCCAATACTGTTCATTAATTTTCAAACAAAATTTTTTTGTATAGTGTTTTTTTTTTTTTAATCAAAATCACTATGAAATTTTCGTCGAAAGTGCAGTTTCTCCATGCCTACAAATTCTATATTAAAGAGAATAAAAAAAAAAAAAGAAAGTTAATTTAATTAAAACCCGATCGAAAACGTACAACGGGAGGATCGATGTGGCGAGTTGTGAAATCCTCCACCGGTCGGACGGCTTCGGAATCGGCGCAACGCTCTCCCTTTCCGGCGCTCCGAGAATCTATCACACGCGCGTCAACGATAATCTCGTCTATATTTGACACGGTACCGGATTGTAGTGAACGCGTCGGGGATTGACGTAGAGAATATTGCTCCTGGCGTTGGTGTGTCGGTGCCGTCGACGAATCGAGGTCGACCATCCCCGTCCCTTCGTCCCTCCATCCCCGTCTCGACTAAATCGTCCCAGCGGCATGCTCTGCACCGTCACAGGGCAGCAGCGAACCACGAGGATCGGAGGTATAGCCGAGACTCGGGTGTTCCGCGTGCACCGGCGGGTCATCGCGATCAATCGCTTTCACGGGCCCGCGAGCCTCGGATACGTGTGTGCGTTATCGAATTAAGTCCCCGTGGGCGACCCAAGTGTGCCGTTCCCTGTACAACGCGCGCGCGCGCGCGCGGGCGTTTCCACTGGCCAGTTCGTACGAACAGCCTCAAATCTCACGGGAATGCTCCCGGACTGCCGTTGTTCGTCACTAATTCGAGGTATCGCCGTTCCGAGTCCGTGATTACGATGGCGCATAACCGGGGGTTTGGCCCTTACCTTGGGAATACATAAATGGAAGCCCGAACAATCGCAACCTCCGCCTCCTGCTCATCGCCTGGACGGTTTCGCCACGTAGGACCCTTCGAGACCCAGTCGCGTTGCTTCTGGAGTGTTGCCTGTGACGGGCGATTGTTCGTTGACAATCGTAATCCGGGCAATGCAGACGCTGCACAACTTCGCTTAGGTAATCGTAGGATCAACGTAATCGTTAAAGTCTAGGTATCGAAGACAAATGGAGCTAACAAGGATCAAAGTGAACTCCAGTGAAGGATCATTATTCAGCATGGAATAAAATTGGGCAAGATACGATTACGCTAAAGTTCGACCAAAGATCCTCTGTCGCAGTGAGGTGCAATACGCACGCTGCAGGTTGAACCCTGCAATTTGTTGCAAGTTTCTCGGGGAAGAGTCTTGTGAGATCTTGGATTGAGACTGGCGAGGCCTTGAGTGAAGATTCAAGAGAGTTGACTTACCGTCAGCTTGCGACCAAACCCGGAAGGACGATATGTTGGGACTGTGGTATCTTGTCGGCGCTTGTTCGTTGGCATTCGTAATACCGGCTGCGCGCATTCGTTGGCATTCGTAATGCCGGCTGCCTGTGGTTAGGTAATCGTAAGATTAACGCAATCGTTAAAGTCTAGCTGTCGAAAGAAAATTGAGCTAACTACGATTAACGTGAATTTCAGTGAACGGTCATTATTCCGCGAGGAATGAAGTTGGGCAAGGTACAAGTGCGCTTCTAGGAGTCATCTAAAGTTGGACCAAAGATCGTCTATCGCAGTGAGGTGGAATATGCACGCCACAGTTTAAGTCATGCAATTTTTGGCAACTTTCTTGGGAGAGTTCTTGGGCTGAGCCCGGTGAGGCCTTGAGTGAAGGTTGGAGAGTGTTCATACGAGTTTGACATAGAATTGACTTACTATCGGCTTGGCCAAATCCGGAAGGACGATATGTTGGGACTGTGGTATCTTGCCGGCGCATGTGCGTTGACAATCGTAATCCAGGCGATGCAGATGCACGCCTGCTCTTAGCTAACCGTAGGATTAACGTAATCGTCAAAGTTTTGGTATCGACGGAAAATTGAGCTAACTAGGATCAAAGCGAATCTCAGTGACCGATCATTAATCAACGAGGCATGAAATTGGGCAGGATAAAAGTACGCTTCCAGAAGCCATCTAAAGACTGACCAAAGATCGCTTATCGAAGTGCGATGGAATATGCACGCTACAGGTTAAATCCTTCGACTGTTGGCCAAGTTTCTTGGAGAGGAGCCTGGTGAGGCCTTGAGCGAAGATTCGAGAGTGATCATAGGAGCTTGACGTAGAATTGACTTACCGTCAGCTTGGCCAAATCCGGAAGGACGGTATGTTGGGAGCTGAGGGTCAGCGAGGCTTGGGTGGCTCGGGAATCTTGTTAATTTCATGGTTCGCTCGATCCATTCTGGCCGGTAATCCTCCAGCTCTGGGGATCCTGCTCAGGGGCACGCTCGATGGATGACCGCAAGAGGGTAGCCGCCAGAATGTCGGATTAAAGCCCGAATTTCGTGAAACTTGGACTGTACGCGCAGCTCCTGTCTTACGGCTTGGGTAAGAGCGTAAACACAAAACGTCATCATTTTCGACGGGCATGCAGGATTGACCCTCTTGACCGTGACCTTGTCAAATGACGATGTTGAAATCGACTCGAACTTGGAAAAATGCAAATAAGACACGGAAGCTTCTCATGATTAATCAATGAAGATGAGTCAGATAGTTTTTCAGAATTATTGTGATGGCAAACGATAGTACAGAAGTTCGGACGCGCATCGTCTCAGTTTCACAGTTCCAATATGACTTTTGGAACTATCGTATAATGTAGAAATCGAAGCTCCATGAGATCGCGAGATCACGAGATTTAACAGGCGTTCTCGAATGGCCTCGTTCCAATTGCGACCCGATATCACGGAAAAATAAGCTAGTGCCACGACTTATATCCCGACTATCGCATAACTCACTCAACTTGGCACGCTCCGTCAGCTGTTTGACAAGTCGAAGTTCCTTGTCCGTGCGCTATAAGGTGGCTATGTCGCTACGCCCGACTCATGAGTATCAGCGTCTGTATGACATAAAAAATTAGTTATATGTGTATAAAACAAACTTTGTTTGCATCAATAATAATGGCGTCAAAAATAATGGCGTATCTATGAGAATCATCGAAATTTGATTGAGTCGATTATTTGTAAGCAGATTATTTGCTTAGTGTGGATTTTACTTGATTATTACGACATTTAGATTATAGGAAACGTCATTTGGTCCGAGACCGTGCAATTTGAACGCAGCTCTATTGAACATTAGTCAGGTGACTTCACTTTTTTTTTTTTTTTGTTGCGCATGAATTCCCGATTGATTCGCGAGTCGGCAGTACTTCACATTACGTTCTCTATCTTTGATCTCAGTATGTCAATTCTCGATTCGAAGATCAATTTCTCCCAAGCTCTCCCAGTAAGCGTCGTGTAAAAACACCGACTTTCAAGATCTCATTATTCATTCAAATGGTCGGCAAAAGCCTTCGAGATTTTCTACGAGTTTAAAATTTAACAGTTAAATTACAACGTATCAAAAGTTTGTGCACATGACTTTGAATCGCCTTTGCGACATAACTGTTTTAAAGCCCTTTCTGCACCGACTTTTCGGGTCAGTAAGAAAAATCAATGTCGACTTTTCCAGCACCATAAAAAAACAAAAAAATCGTCTCTGACGCGCGACCGCTACGATCTTTAAAAAAGAAACTCCATACGAGGTTCCATAATCCCTAATAAAATTCTTCGGAGGACAGGAACGAGGGCGGAGGAGAAAATCCCGAAAGGGACACGCTCTTACATAGCCGCAGGTATATAATGTAAGGAAGGAGGGCGCGGAGGACGCATAAGGAAGCAGAATACGTTATGAGACAGCCCGGAGGTTACGCGAGAGCGACGCGGTCGATTATCCTTTTAGGAAACGTCCTTTTTCCACCCTCCGTCCCCCGGGTCTATATCTCCGGCTTCTTGCCGTCCCTGACACCGCGCGCAGGTAAATATTGCAAATGGCACGAGAGTTTTATCGGTGCGGGCCAAGAAGAGCGTGGCCGATGCTCCTCTTTCCTTTTTGCAGCCTCCACGCTAGGCACTCTCATTTCCGTCTTCGCGATCCCTCGCTCATCCGCTCCTCTCGGCAACGGCGTAAAGGTTGGCTCGCGTGATAAGAAAGAAAAGTTAGAATAGCAAAAAGATGAAAAAAAAAAAGAAAAAAAAAATGCAGAAAAATAACTCGCGTCTCTTGGTTAACTTTTGTGGCGAGCACGTGCCAGCGCATCGGTCACCGCTCGCGCCGTCCAAGAGGACCTCCCAAAGATCGGGACTATCTCCGGCTGGATAGCGTCCTGCTCTATCCGAGTTTCGAGACACGTAACTCGCGTATTCGCGGAGTTTTATAGCCCGAGAGAGTGGAGGATCGTGCGCGCAGCGAAGTACAACGCGCACGGCCCGAGCGAAGGCGGAAACCGTTGCGTTTTTATTCTCTTATATACATTCGTTCAAGTATACACGAATATCGCACATGTTACGAGCGTGGTTGAGTCGACGAGTCGCTGCACATGTGCAAACAGCGGGTCGTCGATCACCTCCGCGTATTTTTTCTTCGTTCGAGAAAAACTGTTTCTTTTTTTTTTTTGCTTTCCTTTGTTGGCTTCCATTTTTAGCCGCTTAGAGGTTAATTTTTCAGGAGGATATTCTCATGAATTTTAAAGGCGTCACCCACACGCGAACACCGTGCGTGCAGCATTTGCGTGGGATACGCGTCGCAGTTCGCTCTCTGCAGATCGATATGTAACAATGGTCATTCGTCGCAATGTCCTGTTGTCCGGCTCGTTAATGTCGTTTTCTTTTTTTTTTTTCAGCAAAGAAATGTAACTCCAATTACATTGGCTGTGATTTTCGATTAACATACCGCGCGACTGAGGATCAAAAGGGCGTTGGTCGTATGTTTCGATCTGCGAGTCACGCCCTTTTGATTCTCGGCCTTCGATACATGTATATTTTGGTGTTGTTGTTGGTGCTGCTTCGAGCGGGACTTGTGCGAGAAGACACGCTAACGAATCGACTGTATTTTATTTTTTTTTTTGCGCAGTTACGGCGACATGGTACCGGAAACGATCGCTGGAAAGGTGGTCGGTGGTGTTTGTTCGTTGAGCGGTGTGCTCGTCATAGCTCTACCCGTTCCAGTCATCGTCAGCAATTTCAGTCGGATTTATCATCAGAACCAACGCGCTGACAAGCGGAAGGCCCAGAGGGTGAGTTATACTTTGAAATCGTAATTAACAAAATAATATATCTCTCTATAATATAAAAAGATTTCGCCGCCGCCGCCGCCGCCGCCGTGTTCAAGAATCGAGGGAGGGGGGTGGAATAATAAGGGCGTAAGTCCATTAAGCTTAATCGGACTTGGAATAATAAGCATTTTAGTCCTCTAAACTTAAGGGGACTTGGAGTAATAAGTACTTAAGTCCACTAAACTTAAGGGGACTTGGAGTAATAAGGACTTAAGTCCATTGAACTTAAGGGGACTTGGAATAATAAGGGCGTAAGTCCATTAAGCTTAATCGAACTTGGAATAATAAGGACTTAAGTCCATTGAACTTAAGGGGACTTAGAATAATAAGGACTCAAGTCCATTGAACTTAAGGGGACTTGGAATAATAAGGACTTAAGTCCATTGAACTTAAGGGGACTTGGAGTAATAAGGACTCAAGTCCATTGAACTTAAGGGGACTTGGAATAATAAGGACTTAAGTCCATTGAACTTAAGGGGACTTGGAATAATAAGACCTTAAGTCTATTAAACTAAAGGAGACTTGGAATTATAAAGGCTCAAGTTCGAAAAGGGGTGCGAGCGCGCGAGTCTAGAACCCCTCGTGTATATATATATTTGACGCCTCTTCGAGTAAGTAAAAAAACCGTGTCCTTCCGGTTGTGTTAAGGAAAGCGACGAGGAGGAACCTTTTTCCCTGAGAGATATCGGGACACTCATAGCGGCAGTGGTACGCGCAGTGCGGTAGAATAAAATCGGAATTTTGCATACTTTGCCTCATTCGAAAAGTTATTCGGTCACCGTCAGCATTGACTCTGCCTGAATGAGTGGTATTCGAATTAACCCTTTGCGTAACGGTGCACAGTACAAAAATATTTGTACTTCTTACAACAGCTTATTGTCCACAAATGTCCACCATTTTTTATCTGTTAATTTTCCGATCCCACCATCCGGTTTCTAGTTTTGCAAAAAAAAAAAAAAAAAAAAAAAAATACAAACTAAAATTGTCAACGGCACAGGAAATTAAAAGACAGCTTTGTATATTAAAACTGTAACAAACGAGTTTGTTACTTATTTAACAAAATTATTTTTACTCAACTTCGTATTCCGATTTAACGAAATAATTTTTTACTGTGTGGGACATACCATCCCACACAGTTCCATCTTTCTTTCTTTCAGTTCTACATTTTTTAAGCTAATTTCTTAACGCGAAATACCGAGGTTTCGTTTTTATAGTGTCAAAGTGTATGGCTCAAAGGGTCAAAGCGAAGGAGCAAATTTTTGCCCCTTTTGCGTTTGATACGGGTTGTTTGTCCGAGAACTGGGCAAATACACCAAGTGCATGAAGTACGTATTGAAGTATCAAGTATTGAGTCAGTGCACGGTACTCAGAACTTAAGCAATACAGTTCTGGCAGTGCTCGATACGTCAGTATCGAAGTACTTCAAGTACTCGATATCTGAATGCGTACTTAAAGTACTTAGGGTAGAGGAGAGCGGGGCGAAGTGGGTAAGTGGGGCAAAACGGGATGATGGGACAAAAGACAAATTTCCAATAACTTTTTGATAGTGACGGTGATGATAGGTGAGGCGAAACGGCGTTGAAAATCCGCATGTATCGTTGGGACAAAATGGGACATCAAAAAGTTATTGGAAAATAGAGTTCTGCTCCCGCTGTCTCGTTTTGCCCCACTGTTCCATTTTGCTCCTCTACTTGCTTAGCTCTGGTTCGTCCTGTCCGTTATATCTCTGCGTTTTCAGCAGGCTGGCTCGAATCTCGTCGAGCGTCAATACACTATACTGTGCATTGCCGCTGTACACGGTGAAAAATAGTTCGGTTTCACTAAAAAAATGTCGATCGTTAATAATTTATTGTTCTGGCAGCAAAATATTTGGCCTCTACAGCAAAAAAAATTTGCTGCCACAGCAAAATATTTTGTTGTCCCTATGTTAACCAGGTAACATAGGGACATCAAAATCACTTATGGTAACAAAATTCTTATTGTCCCAAAAATTATTTTTTCTCCGTGTAATTGTAATTGTTAAAAAAAAAAGTTATTTGACTCCATGAGTAACATAAAAAAAACATCGTGCCCTACTGTTTGCATTAAGGTAAACGACGAGAGCTTAACGTTTTTCGTTGACAGATATCGAGAAGGCTCGTAGCGGCAGTGGTGGGCGCAGCGCGGTAGCTTAAACTGAGGATTTTCGATACACTTTGCACAGTCATTCAAAGAGATTTCCGTTTGCCGTCCGCACTGACACTGCCCGCACGAATGCCATCTGAATTACAGCGAGGGGGAGCAATCCCTTTTGCGTTCGACACGCGCTGTTCGTTCTGTCGGTTATATCTCCGCGATTTCAGCCGGCGGGCTCGAGTCTCGTCGGTCGGCGGTGCGCTCCTCTTTTTCTCTCTCCTCTGTCGACTTCGCTCCGGGCCGTTACTACTTCCGATACTTACCGGGCAACGCAAGCTCGAAAGCCCTGTGCGGCAAGGCTAATACAGCTGTAGCTCTGATGAATGAGCTGACATTAGCACGCAGAACCAATATACGTATATCTCACTCGCCCTTGCCGCCTCAACGGGTCTGACCGAGTAACCGCTGTTACTACTTCCTCCGGGAAATCCCGAGGAAGTATTCCGTGATGCAAAAGTGATTACACTCGCTCGGTTTGACGATTAATCTTTCTGATTCTCCAAAAGGCTCTCGCTCGAATTGAGGAGAAAGGATATCATACTTCAAGGGGGCTGCATGAGACAAGTCATCGGAGTACATTTCGCTTTTGCGGAGAACATTTTACGTACGGCTACGATTTAATGTTGTATTAAAACCAGAAAAACAATATACATGTCGGTCATCGTTGTATTTAGATTGAGTAAAATAATTATTTTATTTAAATAAACATTTATTTCATTCGAGTAACTATTCAATTAATTTAAATAATTATCTATTTAAATCAAATAAATACTTTGCTTAATCTGAATAAACGGTGGCCGTCAAAAAAATTATTTTTCTCGGTGTATACTATGTATTTTATATTAAATATATTATATATCTTTAATATATTTAATACATTGTAATGGACATAGAGAATTACATAGACGAGTGATGGGCCTGACCGCGTGCTGGCTGGCGCATCGAATCGTGGAGCGGGAGGGAATTTTTGCGGAGATTGATGATTACCTTGTAGAAGTACCAATTTCTGGGAGAGAGCCGTGTATGGCCAGATGTTCCACAGTTTCCCTGTGCCATTGTGCTAATGCGACACGGTAAGGGAGTAAGTCGGCTGCGGACGCAATCCGGCGGAGGGGGGGGGGGGGGTGCAAAATGGGGATGGACCCCGTACAAGTGGGACAGATATAAAAAAAAAAAAGATGAGTGGAGTAGCTCGATATAACAAAAGACAAACGACCCGATGATCGATTTGAGATGAGGAGAATCTTGCTCGGACTTTCACAGAGAACAGACGTTCGACAGTTCGTGCTCGGGATATTCAACGGTGATTATAGTTAACAATATCCGTAAAAAAAAAAAAACCGCCCAAAATACGCGCGTTATTTATTCGCTCGGTCGTTACATCGGTGGCAGAAGTGTTTGAGGGTCCTGCAGGTGATATTTATTCAGTTCGTGTTAAAAGTTATAGAGACTTAATTCGCTTTATGTACGAGTGAAGTTGTGAACAGTGAGGATGTCGACAATAACAAGAAGTCGGGGCTTGGATTACATTGGCGGAGAAAAATTCTATAGGATCATTGAAGAGTTAAAATAAAAAAAACGATAACTTGAAATTTTGAAAATTCCTGTAGAGACGATTGAATTGGCAAGGCAAGCAGCCGTCGTTGCCATCGCAGAGGGCACCGGAGAGGCTGTTAACGATCAACATCACAAGGAGCAACACACAAAGCTCAATAATCGTTCCATCTTGTAGTGCTTGCAATTGTACTTGCTCTACTAGTCGTCTCACTCCGCTATCGCTGTCCATTCTGTTGGCTCGTGTTCAGTAGTAAATCGGAAAGATCCTTCAATCTCGGTAGGTGACAGTCGATCAGAACCCAACACGTTTGATGGTTCCGGCTATTGGAATCAATACGTCAAACAGTTCGGGATCACTGCAGAGTACAGTAGATACTCTGAGGAAGAAAAGACTATCGTGTTAATGATGCCTTGGCTTCGAGGCTCTGCGAGAGAGATTTTGCTTAACTTACCGGCACGAAGACCTCAAGGACTTTCGAAAAATAGTTTTGGTGGGTTGCGCAGAGTTTCATGATAGGAAACAAAGGGAAAGAGAAGATTTAGTTAGGTTCGCGATAGATCTCAAACGATTGGTCAGGTTTCCTTATTCTGAAGTACAACGAACGAACGAAAGGTCGGGTTGCTTCTCGACAGTTAGTCTCAGGAATTTTTGACAAAGGGACTAGAGTAACTCTTAGGTTGGAATGCGTTTGGTCTCTGCGACCGGTCTTGACTCATGCGAAAGAAATTCAAGCAATCAACGACATCGGTCAGGAATAAAGACAGCAAGAGTGTAGAACGAAAGGGGAATAAAAAAAAATCCAATATCTTAGGATCGAGTTAGTCCACTTCGAATTTGATATGTAAACAGGTTTCGGGACTGTACCGCAAGTACCACCTAAATAATATCTGTCCCAATTCATTGGCTCGGGCGCTACGATATTATATATATATATATATATATATATATATATATATATATATAACATTGAAAATTATTATCTCCGAAATGGCTCACGCGATCCAATGGAAACTCGGCGCTCTCGTGGAAACACTATTGACAAACGTCCTGTCAAATTTTCAAAAACTCCCCGTTAAATCTAGATAACGGAAGACCCTTTTCGAGTCGCGCAGTTAAGTCAGCTTCGGCGATTTTCCAGCTCTTAGCGTTAGTGGGTCTCAGGAACGGAGAAAGCTTGGAAGAGCTCGGGAGCGAGGTCGTCTCTGCGAGGAAATCCAGGGCCGTGCGTAGCTCTTTTTTTTGTTGTTTTTTTTTGTTTTGTCGTGGGAGGAAAAAGAGAATATCTATAGAGTGAAAAAGGACGTTAAGTGGAACGTCGGAGGGAAAAGGAGATTCAGGGAGAGGCGCGCGCGTCGATCTGGCTCCAAAACTGAAAGATATATATATATATACAAAACTGAAAGATATATAGGACACAGTCGACGCGACTACGTATAGAACAGTCGAGAAGGAAACGAGCGAGATGGAGTGAGGAAGAAACCGAGTTGAAACTCAACAAAAAAAAAAAATGAAAAAAGGAAATAAAGAAAGAAAAAAAAAATCGCTTCTCGTGAAATTGCCGTGGCGTTGGTGCATCTGGCCGTATCCACTACGTGATGCTTCGCTAGATGGCAGCTATGCCGGGATATATCTGTCATTTTTTTTTTTTTTTTTTTTTTTTCACCGCCGCGCTCGGTGGAAAAGGGTACTTCTTGCACGGCTGGCCACCGAGAGCTCGGCAAGGAGTTTGCGGTGATATATACGCATAAACTAGCGGAAGAGAAGCGCGCGAGTGGAGAACGAGAGAGAGAGAGAGAGCTGAGATACGGACGAGGAGGGAAGAGCGAAAGAGCACACTTTGCTATCTGCAGCGAATACTAATAGGGCATGCGGCTCATTCCGTGTAATCGTGATAACCTGGAGAAAATTTGCTCGTCGAGAGAAAAAAAAAAGCTTCTCCCCGGTGTCGCGTATCTCTGAAAGCTTTTCGGACGGAATCGGATTGGACAAGGATCGTCGATACGTGAGAACTATTTTTCCGCTGAAATTCAAGCGGATTACATCGGCGAGCGAAATGTTCGAGGAATTTGAACATCTCGTAAAAAAAAAAACATCGGACATTTCGCGTCTGGGTCAAGCTGGTGGGTTGTGCTACGCATGGTCGACCGGTGTTTATGTTAAATGTCAAGTGTCGTGACAGCCCTCACGCGTGTTTTCGTCAAGCTGGGATCTTCCCCGCACATCAACCTGGCTATATCTTTCCACCCTCTCAGATAACGAATTCATAATTCATAATTCATAAATGGAATAGCGCCCGAGTCAGGAAAAAAAAACGACAAACCCACACCAACGAACTCGCAGCGTCAATAAAAGCTTATTCGCGCGCCTTGTTTTTATTATTATTATTATTACTCTACCAGAACAGAGACTGACGTTTCGATGTGCTTTATGTGAATAATGGATGCTCCGGAATTCTGCATAATTTCGCCATAAAAACTTGCGAATCGAATATAAACATCTTCTACCGGCGCGTCGCTTACACTTTCAAGAGTAAATAATAAGGTACGAGAGGCAAAAAAACAAAAAAAAATATATATATATATATGATCGATCGGGGAGAGGCGTAAAACTTCTATTGAAGCATTCGCAATCAGGCCAAGTAGAGTTCTTCGTAATGCCAACGATTCTCGAGGATATTTAAGTACAGCCGCCATACTCTGTCTATATATAGATGTAGATGTTCTTTATTTGGAGCAGACTGGGATCCTCGAATAGATTATGTATATATACATATATACATGTATATTTCTCGTTCCAATTAACTCTCGAGCCAATTATCTCGAGTGTGATTGAATACCTCAACGGTCGGCCGAGCGTTCTCCGGATTCGAGACCGGAAAATTTGAGATATCCGTGAAACTGACGGCGTCCGAGAGGGGGTGGGGGGGGGGGTGGAGGAAGGGAATGAATATTCGTCCCTTAACAGTGATGGATTGAAATAATGCTTACGAAGGATATTTTCCCGCTCGTTTCCGGTTGACTCTGAGCCAAGGAGAGAAAAAAAAAGTTCCAGACTTCGTTTAAAGTCCCTTTGTTATGTCCTCGACTCTCATCCACTCCTCTCATTCCATTGACTCCGCTGAACGTTTTCCTTTGTGACGGTGGGAGAACGAAAAATATACCTCTTTTTATCAGCACTGGTATTTTCAACGCTAAAGAGAATTCTCGTTTGAGGATAAAAGTGATTTTATTCTTTTCATCTGCGGCAGAGCGGTTGTTACAGCGTACGGAAGTTTTTTTTTTTTTTTTTTTTTGTAAACTATCGGTGTGTGCGAAGTTTGTGAGTTATCAAAGGCTGGAATTTAATTTATGTCGGCAAATGGCCGTAATCAGGTAAAGCAACTTATGATTTATATTCGAGAGAAGGAAAAACAGTTTGGCGGGTGTCAATCGAGTTGATATTAAATTTAATGAAAATATTGTCGTTAATGTCAACTGTTGTAGATTGATCGGTTGATTGTAACAACCGTTCGATAATTATTATTGGGTTAAGGGGCGCTTGACTGAAACCTTTGTAGGCCTGTCAGGTAATCAGGTAAAGCAACTTATGATTTATTTTCGAGAGAAGGAAAAACAGTTTGGCGGGTGTCAATCGAGTTGATATTAAATTTAATGAAAATATTGTCGTTAATGTCAACTGTTGTAGATTGATCGGTTGATTGTAACAACCGTTCGATAATTATTATTGGGTTAAGGGGCCCTTGACTGAAACCTTTGTAGGCCTGTCAGCGTCATCGCGTTTCGCGCGTTTCAGAATGTTCTTGAAGACGTTAGGACACACATATTTTATAATAAACGAAAGCGTGGGAATAACAAAACAAAGATCATCTTTGTCAGATCATGTTTCCTCGCGTCTATTCATTAATCGACCGGGAGTGCTTTATATTTTCTGTGTCTGTCAGCGAGTATTATAAACGTGCTACATATGATTTTCACGATCCCTTCCCCATACGTCTAAATTCGTTTCGTTTTCGGCTTTTCATCACTCCCACGCTACAATGCATCTCGCAAATATCCATTGCTCACTCTTTCCTTAGCTCGCGAGGGCGGCATTGATCCCCTAAAAAAAAATCAACATCTTCGCGGTGATGATAAGTGTGGCTTAAAAAAGAAAAGAAAAATAAAAATAAAACTCACCGCATGCCTGTAGATCTTTCGGGCTTGGCAGGGGCTCGAAATTCGTCGAGTTTAATCTTTGGGGCTTACCTCTTATCTGGGTTCGTATATTTTACGTTATTTTATTTCTTACTTCCTTCCGCCGGCGATATCGTACGTCTTTTTTGTTTTTTTTTTTTGTTTTTTTTTTTCTGTTGGCGGTGATGTGGCTTCGTTAATACGAGACATCGTGAACGATACTCTTCGGGCTCGACTCCCCTCGACGTCGTCGACGGCGCACTCCGTCTCAAATGTCGGAGTCGGTGAAAAAGTGAGAGACTGCGAAACGCGAGGATGAGGAGTTTGTCTTGGCTACACGCCAATGCCCACCTTCAGTTCATTACCACTATTTCACACACGCGATCCTCCTCCGACGCATCGTCGAACGGAGGACGAATGCCGGAGATCGAACGGCTGTGTGTACATTATACGCAACAGGGGGCTTTGGGGAGATTTGAGACGGATAGAGATAAAAGAGGATAAATATCTTGACGGCGAGAGGGGGCGAGGGGGGGGGGGGTGGGATTGATTTGAGAATGAAAATTCCAAGACCCGACAGCTTGAATGAGGCTCCGGCCAGGAATTGTGAGGAAGTCAAGAAATGGATAAATATGAACTTGAGCCAATTTCGTAGATTTCGTTCTCATCTAAAATTCAAATTCGCGAACATTTCTTATTTTTGCACTCCCATGAGATCGAGGAAACTTCCGAGGACGTTTTTCGAAGACAGAATCTGCTGTTCTGTCTTCAACAACGAATTTATTTTCTCATTACAGCGGAACCTCGATTATCCGACCGTTCATCATCCGAGACCTCTGTTATCCGAACCGCCGCCGGTTCCGATAAAGTTTCTACTGTCCGAACTATTGCGCGAAATTCTCGTTATCCCTAAGTTGTTGCACGACAATACATCGTTGCGCGCTACAAACAACAAGTCAATTCAAGAACTCTCGAGCTCGCATAGACTTAGGCAGCAATACCGTAAATCCACGTTCGTCGTATGCGCACTATTTATTAGTTTATCAGCCGAACAAATACACACGTATTCATTATTTATTTGCTTTAATCTACCGGTCTCTTAGTTTAATGCGTTGTGTATTAAACATTCGAGTCCTTCGACCCTCTAAGCGTAAGCGTAATGTACTTACGGTGGAAAAAAAGAATTAGAAACTCTTTTGAAACTCGATAAAGAAAAGAAGTCAACGATCTCTGACATAAAAAAAAAAAAAAAAAAAAAAAAAAAACGTTGATGCCAAAAACGTACAACGCGCTTGCGCCGAACGAAAATTGTGGATTTCGCGATGAAGGTTTGGAGTTACCGGTCAATATCATAAAAATACACGTATCGGGCTATTTCTCAAATATACATCATGATTATTTTGAATATATGGGTACTGTAATTTTTTTTTGAATATGTATCGCGCTATATCGCTAAACACAGTTTCACTGTTCTGTTATCCGAATTTTCGTTAGTCCGAACGAGCTTCGGTCCCAATTGATTCGGATAATCGAGATTCTACTGTGTTATCTTCTCTTTCTACGATTTTCTGTCAACTTAGTGCATCAATATATTAATCTGTCCTTACTTATTCGTGCACTGATTTTTCCCCACAGTTGTCTACCCTTCAAAAGACATCCAGTCGCTCCTCAAGTCGAAGTGAATAATTCCTGTAACTTTATTTTCTCCGGAGGCCAAAAATTCATATCACAAGGAATTAGAGGTTCATAAACCTTACCTTACGACATGTGAATCGACAGGCATTACTATCGCAAGGAATTTTCCGCAAGGTTATGCTTAAAAATGCTCACTTGTTGCCGTAATTAGTAACGGGCGTGGCAAAGATCGATCCTCATCGTTCTGACCCCGAGTGTGTTATGAGAAACGAGCAACAATTGCGCGAAACTCAGCGAAATAAAAACATCGACGGTTTTGACGTAACGGCGTGAGCGATTTTTTTTTGTCTTCAGACTTTTCAAAATCACAAAATCAAAGTCGGGATGAAATATTTTGAAACGTCCTCGCGTGCTTGTCGATCTTTTGTGAAAATTCGGAATAAAACCCGTCCGCGAGGTTCGCAATTAACACGATCATTACTATTCATCCCGGCACACGGATTCTGTCGCATTATATCTCTTCTGCCTTCTGTTCCCTTTCACACGCACAGCATTCGTGACATAAGTGCAGACCGCGTATGAAAGAGTAACGCGTGCTTCTTTCCCTCGTGAATCGACAAAAAAAAAAAAAAAAAAAAAAAAAAAAAAAAAAAAAAAAAAAAAAAAACAAACAAACAAACAAAGAAAAAAGATTCGTGAATTGTTTCAATGCGCGAGACCGCGACAGTTCGTCGAGTGTCAGCTTCGAGCATCGCTGGCATTTTCAGGATCATCACTGTTGAGCCACCCCCTTTTTTTCCCCTGACTCTACCGCACAAAGAAACCCTTTCATTTTGCACACTTCCGCTCTTCTCTATCTGGTTTTATCCAACCGCTGCGACTTCGACGAGACACAACGAGAGAGCTTTCGAAATACCATCTATAGCACTGAAAGACAAATGTCGCCATTCTCGTTCCTTCGCCCACCGCGCACCGATGATCTTCGAATTAAATGGCTGATAGCATAGAGTAGTAGAGTACAGTCAATTAAGCAACGATAAATTGCACAAACGGAAAAAAATGTCGCTGTTCTCATTTGTTAATTTTTATATTCATGGATTGGCGTGCATCGACAACTCCTTCGATATTCTGTTTCAACGATAATGATTATGTTTCGCTGCAACAGTATGATCGTTACTTTATAAAAAAAAAAAAGAAAAAAAAATGTTGGTAAAAATGGTACTTCGAAAACATTGATCGTCCGGAATGGCATAGCTCGCGATTGGTAAAGGGTTAAATATAGTATGAACGGAAAAATGAGACAGTCGAATGGAATTTTAGCGTGTATTTTTTTTTTTTTTTTTTTTTTTCTGTCTATGCGGAGTTCGATCGATCATCCACCGACGCGAAAGACGAGCGATTCTGTCGGATTCGTCGCGTATTTTCACATTGCCGCAGACTTCGTCGGGACTCGATGTGAATACTTCATCGGGAGATAGGGAGGCCAGCTCTGGGCAGCCTCCCGAGCCCTCACTCGTTCGTTAAGCTCTTTTATATTCGAGCTATATCGACGATGGCTGCACGGGAGAGCCGAGAGGTTGATTGTTTCCCCGAGTGTGAGATCGAGAGAGACCGGCGGAGGGACGGAAAAAAAAAATAGCAAAAATGGGGGGGTTGAGTTTGGGCGCGTACTGGAATCAGGTGCCTCGAATTTCTGGGCTCGTCGTCGCTCGCAGCACGTGACGCATAGGCTCGATCGTGGCTGTTAGCGCTGGAGGAAAGAAAAAAAAAAAAAAAAAAAAAAAAACCTCGAATATCAACAGCAAAATTGCCTTCACGGTCCGCCGTATAGTTTCCCACTCTGTTCGTCGTTGTTTTGCCATTCGTGGATTTTAACGAGCTGCCCTTTTTTTTGCACTCGTTTTAGTACACTATACGTTGCGCGGTTGCACGCTAAATTCGAAGATTTTTTTTTTTTTTTTTTTTTTTTTTTATTATTAGGGCTCGAGCTTTCGGCTCGAGCGTTGAGAGATTTTATGAATGTTCGGAGAATGCTGCAAGTTTAATCATCCGTACGGCCCTATTCTGAAATATTAACATCCAGATTGACATAAAATTGCATAATCCTATACCATGGGCTAAATTCCCGGAGCGCCGAATTTTTACAATCTTACAATGGAAATTCGTACGAAAGCTGACCTGACCGGTTGTAAAAATAAAATTATCGAGCCTCTCTCGCGAACTTATTCGGAGCTCACGCAGCCTCCGACGCTTCGCATTCGGTTATCGCACTACACTTTTGAAAATAAACTTTTCACACGAACGCTCATCCGTAACTCGCTGACGTCATTGCGACTCCATATTATTTATACCAACCGGCATTACGAATAACCCCTCCCCATTCAATTTCCATGAGAACAAAGCTGTGCTTTTCTACTTACCAATAAAATTTTTTATTTATTCCCTCCCCCCCCTTCTGTCTTCTTTTTAGTATTCGCGCAACAGCAATTTATTTCGTAATCAACTCATTTTTTTTAATACTATCGAGTTTCCGACGGTACACGAGCTTCAACGCCGAAGCGTTTTTCTATTAAAATTAATTTTTAACGCTATTTTATTAAAAAAAAAAAAATTTTTTTTAAACGTGAAATTTGTACTATCGATTTTTGTTAAAAGTCGATCGACCATTAACCATAGAGTTGTAGCTGTAGAGAAATAGTGGAAACAAAAAAGGGTATTTCAAAGCTTCGAGACCATTTATCTTGCCCCCTTCGGGCAACGAATTTTCCCGATTTTGGTACTTTTTTGCCTTGATCAGGATTGAAGAATTGAGATTTATCGAGAATTCGCCGCGTGTCTGTTATTTATGGCGAGCTTTTGCAGAAACACACACGCCTGTACGTTGCACAACAGTTTCGTAAGGCCGAGAGCGCTTGAAAGAGGGTTGTCCGGTTGCGAATTACGGCCAGCTTGTGTAACGCCGTTTACTTTTGTTTTCTATCGATTTTCTTTTTTCATCTCGACTTTCCGTGCCGTCGTCGGTGAGCTTTCGCAGGACAAGGTATGTTCCATTGCGGCTTTCTTGCCCGGTTCATCCAATCTGCAAAACATCCCCTTTCCTGTTCTCATCCGCCGACTCTTTACCACATAGCGAAATGTAATTTTCTACCTCGATCGTCGATCGCACCTTTTTATTTGGCGATTTCTCTCGCAGGTTTTTTTTGTTTTTTGTTTTTTGTTGACAACCCGCAGTATTCGTACCGTTCTACAGTGTCCACTAGCGTGTATTTCTAAATGGAAATCGGAAAACGAGATTAAAAAATGAAGGAAAAAAAAAAAAAAAAAAAATGGGCATTAGGAGACCAAAAAATGGTGACCCCATCTGTGCGGTATTGTAATCAAAGGACGTGTATTTCCGGAGCGGCGAATCGAATTAAAGCCACGCTGTATCGCTCTCGTCCATTGAGCCACGTCAGTTCGCGGCTTTGCGAAAACCGATTCAAAAGCAAAGCGAGAGAACGTTTCTGTGCGCCGTGTAGAAGTGTTTTTCACTTTAATTTGGGAATAAAAGCAAATAAAGTGTTAAAACGAAAAATAGCGTACTGTTTTTGTAAATTTCGCCGGGAGTACGAGTCGAATGAGGTGTCCCAGTTACCCGGTGATATTAATGTTCATTTTTTTTCCGTCACATCGTTGAGTATACAAAAATCAGTAAACTCCCGTCTGCGAGAGCCAAATAAAATAGATACATGTTCGAGGATCTTGAATTTGAATTTGCTGGTAAAAAGTACGACACACGCCATTGTGGCTGCGTCGCGAGACATTCTCTGCGTATCGCACTGTAATATCTAAGCATCCGGGCACAGCGTCGGGTTCCAATATCAGTCGCCGCCGTCGTTCGTCGGAGCTTCCGATATCCGCCGGGGCACGCCGGTTTGCGAATTTTCGCCGAAGATTCGTCGATACTTCCGGGCCGCTGTAGCTGGTCTTTACCTGGATATTACACAGATGAAGTACATATAGACGAGAGCGGGACAAAATGGACCCGTGTCCTCCATTTCCCCGGCGGGAATCGAAGGATGGTTCGTACGTATCCATGTCGAGAATCTTCCGGCACGGATCAAGCTCTTCCCGGCTTGGCTCCCCTCCCCGTGCCTCTCCCCTAAGCTCCAACGATATAGTCGGAAACAGGGTTAACGAGATTCTCGTGTAAACGCGAGACGTCAGGGGTGCGCCAGCCTCGGCAGCATCATCATCAGCGACGGAACGTCAGAGAAGCTCGGCAGGAAGTTTCTGTGAGGTTCGGCTCTTCTATTACTACCGCTGCTTCTGCGTTTGCTTCCGCTTCTGCTTCTGCTGTACACTTCACCGAGACTTGCGGAGGAAACGTTAAACTGCGGCTTCGCGGTGTTTACGCAAGAAACTGGAGACGGAAGGAAGCGCAGTGTTGGCCGTGGCGTGTAGACGAAGCAAAAGCAGCGCCAAGAAGGGGAATCACCGCTGCGAGTGTCGAAGCAAAGGAAGGAAAAGGACGGCGAGGAAAGAGAACCGGAAGCGTTCGTGCACCCTAACAAGCTGAACTGATGCATCCCTCCTAACTCCTGTTATAGTGCATGGAACTCTGTATCCTTTGATCCAATATATCTCTGTGATGTAGTTGGCAGAGGTCGGTGCTTTGATGCAACTTCGCGAAGTCTAATGAAAACTCGATGTTCTAGACGTTAGTCGGCAATTATCGATTGCTCGAATCGATAATTTACTGACGTGTCGTACATTATATTTCACTACGGAACAAACGCGACAATTCGTGAACTGAGAGAAGGGTCTAGCACATATGATTATATCGCTTGAGAGATGTTACCATAGCACATAGTAATACGGAACTTGGGCTTCATCTATTCTAGGAAGTCCCGGATTTACAAGACTTTTTCGTAGATATTATGGTAAAAATTCATGGAAAATCTGGGACTCCGCCATAGGTGGCGCCCTAGTGCCCCACCTCTTTGTGCTATGGTAATTTTCCTTAGGTAATCGGTACTTTTTGCTAGATCCTTCTCTCAGTGTGGAATAATATTATGGTAAAAATTCTTGGAAAATCTGCGACTCCGCGATAGGTGGCGCCCTAGTGCCCCACCACTTTGCGCTATGGTAATTTTCCTTAGGCAATCGGTAGTTTTTACTAGATCCTTCTCTCAGTGTGGAATAATATACAAGTTACAGATATTGAGAGGGAGTGCGTGAAGTAAGCGGTGAGAATATGTAAAGGCAGCAAAGCCTCCGTCGGTCCGTAAATCTGAATATCACGCCCAGCTACTCTCCAATTCTTCAATTGCGAGGCTTTCCGTCTCGCCCAAGTGGAAGCTTTGATGCAACATTACGAACTCCAATAATGAATTATCGATTGTTTGAGTCGACATTGCCGACGCATCGTAAATAATATTTCACTGCTAAATAAGTCCGACAATACGTGAAATAATGTATAAGCCGCAGATTTTTACAGTGAGTGCGTGAAGTAATTCGCGAGGATATGTAAAGGCAGCAAAGCCGCCCTCTGTCGTCCGTAAATCTGAATTTCACGCCCGACTATTCTTCAATTGCAAGGCCTTCCCTCTCTTCCGCCCTGACCCCGTGCCTCTATGAATCTCCATTCTGTTGACTCTGAATCTGCATTTGATATCGCTGTCCTCCAACCTCACCCAACCTCACCCAACCTCACCCTTCAATCTGCCCCCCCCCCTCACCCGCTGCTCGATGGGACGACGTTTCGTAAGCGGCTTACCAGTCAAGTCATTTGAATATAACTACGAGAGCTTCGATCGTTCTCGACAAAAACTGACTTTTACTTTTTTTTTTTCATCTCTATTCTACGCCTTTATCTCTCGTCTCTTCTTTTGTCGCTTCTACTGCAACACTCGGGCAGGAGACAATCTCGTCTCCTTCGCTAATTTTCTTTCCCCCCCCCCCCCCCCCTCGGCGTACTTACTTCGTCACTTTAATATTTATCAGCACTCATCACCCGCGCGCGAGACTCTTCAGATGGTAAATTGAATTAGCCCGGGCGGAAGGCAAATGGTAATTAAAGGAGAAGTTTTTTTTTTACCGTCGCGTTAACGTTACAAGGTAAAAAGAAACGTCAAAGTATCCGGTCGTAGTTCGCTGGACGAGAAATTAAAAGAAATTAAGAAAAGACATTAAATGTATAGTAAGAGAAGCTTGGGGGAGGGTTAAGTTTGAGAGAGAATCGAAACTTTGAATTATATGGAAATCGTGCCGGAATTTCGTCTGGCAAGGGTGAGCGGGACAAAACGGACGGGTATCTTCGATAAAGTTCCAGCTCATATTTCCAAAAATGTAACCAGTATGACCGATGGAAAGCCAGTAATTTCGATCCAGTCTTAGCGATCTCGTAAAACTCGATTGCCAAAACAGATTTCGCGGCCCCGTGGCTTATCCGTCGGTACGCATGAGTTCGTGCAACTGATGAGCTCGCTGCTGGACAACGAAATCCTTTCGCCGAGGCCCGTGTAAATTTTACGTCTACAACATCCGTCCGTTTTCACGCTGAGCGGTTTATAGCTACGATCGTAAAATCCAAAAATCACTCCTCCATGACCAATGATTTTTCGAGAGCTTCGTTCCCCGAATCATATCTATATTGGTAGGCTGTTAATAGCGAGCCACAAGTACCGGCCGCGCCGGCTTTGAAAGAACAGCGTGAAGCCAAAATGATTGGTACGCTAAACCTACATCAAATATTGTCTTCTCCATTTTTTTCCTTATAAAAACAAGCAACTTTTACAATGTAGAAGTGAAGGTACTAAAGACCAGGGCGCAATGGCAGAAATCTTAATTTCCTAAAAAAAAAAAAAAATTATATCTGAAATGGAGTGTACTGGTCTGTTCTATCCCGCCCTCTCCTACTGTATCACTGTAACACTGTAACACGACAACACTATACGCTATAACGCTATAGCGCTATAACGCTATAACGCTACAACGCTACAACGCTACAACGCTACAACGCTTCAACACTTCAACGCTACAACGCTACAACGCTACAACGCTACAACGCTACAACGCTACAACGCCACAACGCCACAACGCCACAACGCCACAACGCCACAACGCCACAACGCCACAACGCCCCAACGCCACAACGCCACAACGCCACAACGCCACAACGCTACAACGCTACAACGCTGTAACGCTACAACGCTACAACGCTGTAACGCTGTAACGCTGTAAACGCTGTAACGCTGTAAACGCTGTAACGCTATAAGTACAGTTTTTCTTCCGAATAATCTTACGGAATCGTTATCGTAGCTGATAAAGGAACGGAGCATAGAAATGTATGAATTGTCAATTAGCATCGTATCGAGAGAATTGTACAATTTTTTATTCAACTTCAACAAAAGCCTTGGAGGCTGAAATAGTATCAAAGAGATGGAATATTCCTGATGCATAATACATTATTCTTTGGAACGACGATTCCGTCTCCGTGTGCCTCTTTAATTTCATTCGAAAGCCCGACAGTGAGAATGGGACATCGTGTAGTGCGCGATATGTGTATAAGTGGTGTGTGTGTGTGTGTGTGTGGCCGGCTCATTAAGTACAGCGGGAGCTCCGTACGAGGGTGCGAGGTCTAGGCGAGGGGAGAGGTCACTAACGATTCGCGATTTGTCGCCTGGCGCCAGAGAGATTTCAACCCCTATTTCATCCTCGCTATTCTTAGAATGAACTCTCGGCACGACCGCTCTGCCTATGCCACACACGGCTCCGTCCCTTCGTCCCTATAACTCCTCTTCTTCTACTCCGGCATTCCACTTTGTCGACACGTGAATGATAAAAACCCACCTCGGGGCGTCGGGTTAGAGACACTGGTGTACAAAGAGGATGAGTCAGAGAAAAAGAGGGGAAAAAAAATCGCGTGAATAGGAGTTAAAAAAAAAAAAAAAAAAGCTCGCGCGCCCTTGAACGCAGAACGTATGTAAATTTTGTTACCCCTTTGAAAATTCGGTTGCCTCATCGGGCACACCGTACAGAACACCGCGCCCGAGGAACGAACAACACGCAAACTTCGACATTTCTCACCGGTTGTTTATTATCTTTTGCTTCAGCTCCGGATGGCCGCTCGAAATTTTTTGTTCGATTCGATAGTTGTGACTTACGAGGCTTAGACAAACACACTCCCGACATCCAGGCTCAAGCACCAAAGTCTCGGGGCACGAAACAATATAATTTATGCTACAATGATTCATCACCGTTTATTTGAATTCTTTTATCTGGGCGAATCGTTACGTCGAGTGTAAAAAAAAAAAAAAAAAAAAAAAAAAAAAAAAAAAAAAAATGTTTGGACGGTTATTCATCCGACTTTTTTCCTTCGAATATAATCGCGAGGGCAACTATCGAGTTCGGCGAGACTTGTCTCGAGGCGATGGTATCGTTATTCGTTGCATCGCACTTGTCGGGTGTTCGCCAGACGCGAGAATCTTCAAGAGACATCTCGAGAGAGCGACGGGGTCCTTGAGAAGAAAGTGAGCAGCATCCATCTCGATGGTTATCTGCGCCGCGACAGCGCCGCACAGAAAGAATGGATCGACGGGACGGTGAGACAGTGGGTACTCGAGTAGAGATAAATGAGATAAAGAAAGCGAGCTGTACGGATCGCTGCTGTTAATTAGCGGGACGGGAGAAACCTCGAACCCACCTCTGAACGACTGTGGATATATCCGCTCTCGGTTCGCCCTCCGAAACTTATCCTTCCGTCGTTTAATCTCGCGGGACTTTAATCCGATAAGTGCACTCTTAATACCACATCAAATCCGTTCTCAAACGTGTGTGACGAATCACTCTTTTCTTTTTTTCGCTTTCAGAAAAAAAAAAAAAATCTTGATTTTTTTTTTCCGTAAAAAAGAAACGCCTTAACGAGTCGAATGCTCCAATTAGCCAAGTGAAGTCGCGACTAGAAGATCGCCGAACGACACGCCGCCTAATCGGTGATCCAATAAATCCAACAGTCTCCATACTTTGGAAAAACGGAACGATTCAGGAGATTAATGAATTAAGTTAATTAAATTGAAAAGCGATCGAAGTCTTTCCGAGTGACAATTCGCGAAGGGATTCTTGTATTTCGATAAAACTGTCGATAAAACAGGGTCAAGTGATTCGCTTCGCGACGCTCCCATTAGATGAGAAAAACCATAAAAGTGGCAACGAAAAGGTTCAAGATCATTCAGTCAATTAAGAGAGAAGCGTGACGATGAACTTTTTTCCTCTTGAAAAATGAATCTTGATTTTTGCCTTGAAAAAAAAAAAAAAAAAAAGAAATGCTTCAGTGACTGGAACGTTCGATTAGCCAAACGAATTCACGAATAAGAGACAATATGATGACCAAACGACGAGTCGTCTAATCGGTGATTCATTAAACACAACAGCCTCGATATTTGGCAAACGAAACGATCAAACAGCTAAATAAATTGAATTAATTAAATTCGAATAGTGATCGACGAGCGTGTCGCGAGTGACAATTCGCGAAGGTGTTTTGTGCATTTCGACAAGACTCTCGGCAAAGCATACTCACCTTATTCGCTTCACGACGCTCCTTCACGATCAGAAAGAAACCTAAAAGTGACTACGAGAGTCTCAAGATCATTATAACGCAAAGATAAATATCACGATGTGCTTTTTTTTTTTTTTTTTTTTTTCGACGTCGCTGAAATTACGACTCGTGCCGAAGATCGACGAATTCGGCGCTTCGATAATTTATCTCTGGCGTAGCACAATCTGTTTGAGGGCGGAGCAGATTCGTCGATGGGAAAGCAGCGAAAGTCGCGGGGCATCGCGCAAGCTGGGTTATAACATTTCGTGTACAACAGCTCGTGCGAGAATCCGGTCTCTGAAAATCGGCTCTATCTCACTGTTTGCGTACGCGAGTTTGAGATTCTCTCGTCATTTCGCGTGAATTATTATGCGCCCCACCTTCTCGCGCAAGCCGTCGCCACAACGATCGCTGATGCGATCTCTCTGTCGCGCCTCCGCTAACCGGCACAACCGGTGCCGGCTAATTAATCGCGGGTAATTACTGTACGTGCTCGCTCGCCGAGAATCGAAATCGCGCGAACCCCTCCGCTGCGTCGGTGCCCAAAGTATTGTACGTGTTGTATATGAGAGGGGAGCAAAATTGACCACTCACGGCGATTAAGGCGGTTTCGTGCATTAAGGTAGTCCTTGCGACTAGTGTTCACTTCACATAAATTAAAAATTATTAAAAAAAAAAAAAATCAAGCGTATTAAAGATGCCGAAAGGATTAATTTTGCATTAGAATAATTCCAAAATGTTATTAACAAATTCATGAAAAATAAAATTGTTCAACAAATCTCTCGGGAACATAACTTTTTTAAAAATGACAATTATTCGTTCATTATTCTGAATACGTATGAATTTTTTCAGATTTTCTAAATTCACTTTGAAATTTCTGACTTTCTACACGTTTCACCCAAACAAAAAAAAAACAAATCAAAGTGAATTTAAAAATCTGAAAAAATTCATACGTATTCGAAAAAAATTAACGAATAATGTTGACAAAAAAGAAAAGTTAGGTTTTCGGGATATTTGTTGAACAATTTTATTTCCAATCAATTTGTCAATAACATTTTCGAAATTATTATTATGCAAAATTAATCTTTTCAGCACCTTTGATGTGCTTGATTTTTTTTTTTTTTCAGATTTTTATATCATCCAGAAGTGTTTGCAATTTTGTCTCATTTCTCTGAAACTTATGCGAAGTGAACACTATTCGGAAGGACTATCCTAACGGAATTCCTTGGGCTCTCTCAGATTATCGGAGGGATTTATTGTAGAGATTATTTCCGGATCACATTAGATTAGCGAGAATATTTTTTTGCGACGATCTATAAGGGAGAGATTTTCATTGCGTGTCTTTTGGAACAAGTCCATTTTGCCCCCCCCCCTCCCCCCACTCTCCGTTGCACGTATGTTGGCCACGAGAGAATAGAACTTTGAGGCGAAACTTTGGTGTTTGGAGCTGCGCTAATTTTGGTGTAGCGTATGCGACAGCGGAACCGATTTGTTTCCTTCGACTGCACTCGTTCAAATTAAATTTTGAGAGGAAAGGATAAAGAAAAGCCGGAGAGTGAGACCAATAGCGATCGCGATAAATCGCAATTTCGTTCATAGGATATATACGGATCGTAAGCGCTCGTTGATTTATGGGGTTAGATTATACAAAATTAGAATTTACAATAACCGGCAGCCGAGAGTTTTCGTGTCCGTGGATGTGATAAGTCTCTCGCGGTCGTACCACTGTACCGAAAATTTAATCTCGACGAGCGGCTCGAGCAGCATTCGGGCGGGGATTGTGGAGGGTTCGCTGAAAGCTCAAATGGGAGGGAAAAGCCCGTTCTCGCACACAGAAATATATACGCGATACACGTGCGATATATACGGCAACATTGTGCAATGTATATATACATTTTATATACGATATTTCGTTGTGCCAGAACCTCGAGTAAAATTTCGCCTCACGGGAAAGTCGTTCATTGTTGCCGCTCGGAGAAGAAGGGCGATAGTCGACTTGAAGCTGAGTAAGTCGGCGCAAAACGGACCCTTGTCCTGTTCATGGAGATGAGCTTTTTTTTTTAATACTCCTAAAAAAAAAAAAAAAAAAGGTAAAATGTGGTCCGTTTCGCCCCGCTCTCCCCTGCGACGGAAGCCAATACGAAGTGTTAGAATTGGAATAATATGTCGGAGTTCAAGGCGATGAGGCTCGCTACCGGCTGGGAGGAAGCTCGAGTGCAGGGGCTTATAGTTCCCATCGACTCTCGGCGGCGACGGAGAACACAGAGTGAGAAAATGAGTGTACAGCGGGAAAAGAGTATTGGTGTGAAGAGGCAAAGGGGAGGTGAGAAAACGCCGGGGAAGAAAGCTCAACGTTACGTTTCGCTCCTCCAGCGTATCTTTTGTAGGATTTCATAGAGACACCCTAGTTTCCAATCGCGAAATAGGATAACGGTCTTCGACTGCGTTACCACTTGCTTGTTTTTGTTTTCTTCACTGGAATACGCGTGTCTGTCAAACGAAACGATGAAAAATTGCCGAATCCCAACGACATCTTCGGATGGTCGGTAGATGCGTTCCGAATTTGTTTTCTTTTTTTCGTTTTCTTCATTTCCGGAGATTATCTGGAAAGAGCTGTGCGCGAGGATTGACGTAGTCGCGAAGTCCCCGACGGATGTCGCTGAATTCGTAACGGTGAACACACAGAGTAGAAAGGTGAGTATAGCATGAAAAGATGATTGGAGTCAAGACGCAAAGGAGGGGTGAGAAAACCGCAGAGAAGAAAGCGAAGGTTGCGTTTCGCCCTTCCAGTGCATCTTCTGTAGGATTTCGTAGTGAGACGCTAGTTGCCCATTGGGAAATTAGATAACGGTGTTCGACTGCATTCTCATGTAGGGTGAACGGACGAGGCCGACGATCGGGCCAACCTCGAAGCCGACGGTGTCACTATTGGCATGCGAGTTTGACCCGATAATCTGTGGAGCTTTGGATGATAAGTTCGGCTCGATGGTGGCAGCTTGTATTTGACCGAACGTCATTTAGGATTCTCCGTCGATGATTGGTTTTCAATGTAGTTCCTCTAAAGGTTACTTATTTAGGGCGACAATGGTCTCATCATATACCTTCTTGAATATTGTAAAAGTTGATATATCCTTATAAGAGATTATGTTTTATATGTTTTCTCTTGCGAAAACTCTCGAAGCGATCATACTCAGTGAATGTGTCGCCTAAGCATTTGTTGTATATTTATGGAGTACGGAATTCAAAAATAATACGCATCTTTTGCGAGAATCGAAGAAAGTGTAATTTCGCATGCTCTTATATCGATGCTCGGGTGGACTTTCGCTTGTGTCGGCGAAAGTTTACCCGTTGATTGGCGTGTCGATATTCGCCGGAACATTGATCGACTATCAGTAGACCGATGGTTGATGAATTCATGCTCGGCCGAACATTGGCCTCAAATCGACAAACCAATACTTGGCCAAATATTGGCCGAAGGTTGAGCGCATTTGCATCTCCACCGCTCACAACTCTACCAAAATCTCAATCAAAGAGTAAAACTCGACCATAATCAAAATTAAACTCTACCGGACATTAAATAAAACTCTACCGCAATTACAATGAAACTCTACTACAGTACTACTCTACAGGAATTACAATAAAAACTCTACCAGAATACAGGGCTACCGTCTAGCCTTGTATTCCGGTAGAGTTTTATTTCCATTCCGCTTGAGTTTTATTTCAATTCCGGTAGAGATTTATTCCAATTCCGTGAGAGTTTTATTTCAAGTCCGGTAGAGTTTTATTTTGATTCTGGCTGAGATTTGTTCCTTTTCGACAGAGATTTTTGCACAATTCTAATACGGCAGAGTTGTGACTGTTAGAGATGTAAATGTGCCGAAGATTGATGTATTACAATCGTTACATCATCACTGGGCCGCTGATCTGCCATTTTCGTTCAATCGACAAAACCGTGCGTGGTTTGCCACTTGCCTATTTTTATGATTTCACTCAAACACGCGACTCTATCAAACAAGGTGATGAATAATTGCCAAAGTCACACGACATTGTCGGACAGTCGGTAGATACGTTGGGTAATTTTGTCACCGTTTTTTTTGTTCCTTTTTTTTTTTTTTTTTTAAACAATTTCCGGACATGATATATTATCTCGAGCGAGCCGTGCTTGAGGATTAACGATATTGCATAATCCCGAAGTCCCGATGGAGATAGCTTAATTCGTGACGCGGAACGCTTCGCGCGAGTTTGTGCCCTTCATATTGGCGCGTGATAATTCGCAGATGCACCAGATCCCTCGCCGTTCATCCGGTCGGTGGTGTAAACTACCGGTCGCAGAGCACCCGTGGGCGAGCGACGCTTCCAATCGCTTCCCCCGATGCCGATTTTGGAACGCCCCGTCGAGCGCTCTTATTTCTCTTATGGTATACGGCTGTTTACGTGGGAAATATCCTGCGTCGCACGTTCGGAGCTCCGCGTCCGCATACGCGTTATCTCCTATATGCACAGCGAATCCCCGTGCAACAGCGGCGTTGTTGTACGCAATTCATGCACGAACGAAACCGATGCACCAGCTGCACCGAGCTCCGCAAGAGAAATAAACCCGTCGAATAACCGCATGGCCTCTCTCCGCGTTCGTACTTCGTTATATCGACTGGGGTTCGATCCGGGGATATTTCGGACGATTTCCCGGTCGCCCGATCGAAGAGCAAACAAATAAACTGTGCCCGTGGAAAGATACGAATCGCACAAAAAAAATTATGTTAATCGCGCCTTCTCGCCGAATTGTATTTTCTCGGAACTTCTATTCCGAGAATGAGCGGTAATACCGCGATATTGGTGAAATGTTGTGTGGTTCAGGAGTGTGAAAATTAGAGCTTGATTTCGTAACTCTCTCTCTCATCCTCGTGTACATAATAATCGTTACGGAAATTACCGGAGAGCGCGGACGAGGTTGGGTGGCTGCTACAGCGTTAACGACTCGTTAAGAGCTTTTCTCTCGGCCATGTCGTTCTCATCTCTCGGGTGTTGTAACGCGAACGTCCTCCACACGTGTGCACACACTATCCTCAGTCCGACGTAAAACGTTATCTTCCTCTTGCGGTTCTTCGATACATATATATATATATATATATATATATATATATATATATATATAGATGTGAGGAACGGGTAGGGGAGATCGCACCCTACCCGTTTACCTCGGCTTATGCTGCCCGATCGCAATTTCGTCTCTCGCCTTGCGCGCTGATGACCGCTAAAAGCTTAATTGAGCGCGCCAGGGTAGGTAGGGTGAGACTCCCGGGTATTTCCGCAGAGACTCGCAGAACTCCGTCTGTAAGTGTGCGTGCGTGCGTGCGTGCGTGCGTGCGTGCGCGCGCGCGCGTGTGTGTGTGTGTGTGGGGGGGGGGGGGGGGGAGAAAAAAACATCGCCGAAAACGGCGGCAGGAGTTACACTCTTGGCTTTTGTCGGAAGGATTACCCAGTCGTTACTTTTAATCGAGGCTGACGTTAATTGCCCCGCGGTTCACGAGAATTGTGGCCCGTAAAACCATCGACGTACGAAGATGAATCGGTCGGTTGGATGGCTCGATGCGGATTCTCGGAGCCAATTTTATTTTAGCTGTAATTTTCTTTCTTTGGACACAGGCCGTATCGTTTCATCGTCCTGTTAAAGGAGAATTTTATTGCTAATGATAATTATTTTTTATTTCATGTGATTGCAGAAAGCGCGTTTGGCGAGGATCAGGATCGCGAAGGCATCGAGCGGCGCTGCGTTCGTGAGTAAAAAGAAGGCGGCCGAGGCCAGGCTTGCGGCTCTGGAGAGCGGACTCGCACCCGACGAGATGTACAGGGAGGAGGACATATTCGAACTCCAGCATCATCATCTGCTTCGTTGCCTCGAGAAAACGACGGTGAGTCGATAATTTCATTTCAAAGATATGCACTGTTAAAGATTTCATGAAATTTGCAACTCGTTTAAGCCTCACTCCGTGCCGGTGTTTTCGGCACCCTAATTTCATGTACCGGGGTCGTTTTCGGTTACGCGCCAACCACACCCACAATTATTAATAGAAAAATGTGCAAAAAAAATTCATGGTTGATCATTAAAATGTCCTTTTGAAGTGCGAACAGGGAATATTTCGGATATTGTTATTAAAACAAAAAATATTTTATCAAATATCAAGCAATGCGCGGAAAAAACGCGGAAAAATACATTTCGGCCCGGACAAAAACGACCCCATCTAAAAAAATATCAACTACGCTGCGGTTCCGGCTGGCGAAAGAAATTTTTGGTCGATTGAACAAAATGTCTGTTCAATTCAAGTAATTGTTCGTTGAAGCAACTAAATATTACGTCAAACAACTAAATATGCGTTCAATCAACTAAATATTTCTTTCAATCGATCAAATATTTCCTTCGCCACCCGGAATCGCAGCTTGGTTTGATATTACCAAACCTTTTTTTTTCGGTGCCCCCTACATGGAGTGAGGATTAATATTCAAAGGTATATGAAATATAATATCTCGGTATAAGAAATTAGAATTCATATTCATTGTATTTGACTTTCAATAATTGAATCTTAAATGCAATATCTGTATATTGAAATTAACGATGATGGCAATTGAAAATTAAGACATTCATATATGAAAATGATGTTACTATTACAAATATTATATAAACAATATTGTTTTTAATATACCGATAATGCAATATTCTTCCATACGTGCCAATGAAATTTCATATACTGTATATGCATAAAACTTCATATACATTTTATGAATTTTCAAACAGAAATTTTTAACAGTGTACGAAGATTTCGATTTTAGTATTATTATGGTGGAGAAAAAAAAACAAAAAAATGTATTTAAATCAGAGTATTGAGACTGTCTTTAGGAATGTGACAGAGAAACAATGTCGGTTAAAGTTCAGCGTTCCATTTCGCGAGGGGTTTGTATGTCGTCGGGCCGAGTAATTTGAATAAACCCCTCTGCGCTCCCGTCTAATTTTAGACCGCTCCTCGAAAGCGCTCGGGTTCGTAGTTTGCCTAACCTCCGAGCGTGTACAAACCCCCCGGTATATCCCAGTCTCTCTAGGTCGGTGTCTTGTCTCCGCTTTGAGATTCAACCCCCCTGACGAGCGTCGCTAAAGCGAGCCGGGCCAACGCACACATCTCCGTCTGCTCTTATTGGCTAGACGAGCGTCACCGTTTTTCTCTTTCCGTGTGTATATAAGAAAATGTGTGCACTGCACTTAAAAAACAGAAAAACAAGCATCATCTACAGGAAGAATAGTAACTGGTTGCTGCAACTAAGTGCGTGACTAAAAAAAATTTGTTTATTCGTCACCCAATTCATTTTTTTTTATTCAACGGCAATTAATCGGTTGCTCTGGAACGTCAATTTGTTGGTATTATTGAGAGATGAGCATTATTCGAATTCCATTATTTTATTAAAATATCGCGTTACAGAAAGCGCACAATGCTTATATGTGCTTATATGTGCTTATATGTGCTTATATGTGCTTATATGTGCTTATATGTGCTTGTATGTGCTTATATGTGCTTATATGTGCTTATATGTGCTTATATGTGCTTATATGTGCTTATATGTGCTTATATGTGCTTATATGTGCTTATATGTGCTTATATGTGCTTATATGTGCTTATATGTGCTTATATGTGCTTATATGTGCTTATATGTGCTGCAACTAAGTGCGTGACTAAAAAAAATTTGTTTATTCGTCACCCAATTCATTTTTTTTTTATTCAACGGCAATTGATCGGTTGCTCTGGAACGTCAATTTGTTGGTATTATTGAGAGATGAGCATTATTTCAATTCCATTATTTTATTAAAATATCGCGTTACAGAAAGCGCACAATGCTTATGTGTAGTCACAGCTAGAAAAAAAAAAAAGTTAATTAAAATCGAATAAAATTTGTTTAGAACAAATAACATTGTTTACTTGGATATGGGCTCAATAGAGCTTTATTAAAATATAATAAATTAATTTATCTAATCGTCCATTCAGTTTTATTAAACTTTATTTCAGTAGATTGCGTAAGTAAATTATTCAATTGCAAGTAATATTTTTCTTTATTGGAAGTTATGTTCCATATCGATCGATTTTTTAAAATGAATCATTTAGATATTCGATCGAGAGCACATGTAGCAAAAGTATCTTGATTTCGCGTCATAACACTCAGAAAAAAGTTTATAAAAATTTTTAAAAAATAAAAATCGATTAACGACGAAGAAACATGTTTACTTGCTTCATAGCCTATTTATTTACTAATTTCTAATATATTTATTTGTTTGATAGTCTGATTCTTATTATTTAATAATGTTTATTTGGATCTGACAGACAGATATTTAGGCCACATAATTTTGTTATTTATTTCGTGACAGACCTGGTACTTTTGATCGTATGTGAATAATGTGACACATGAATGATGCGGAAATGATTTTTTTTTTTTTTTTTTTTGAGCAATTCATTGTCACCATCGCGAAGCATCAACGAGCAATGTTTATTAAATAAGCATACAGATAATGTATCATTAAATAAGCATACAGATCCGTTATCGATGTGCGATTTCACTAATCACATCGTACATTAGTTATACTCGTAACATAACCAATCTCGTAGTTGGTCATTCGAGGACTCATTCCATGACCACAATTCGATCGAGGTACACACCTTGAAGCAAACAGATTCATAAAAACAAACCGACGAGCACCCTTTTTCACATTGACATCTCTAACACTCGCGATTCTACCAGATAATAATCTGGTAGAATTGTGAGTGGTAGAGAAAATGTGCAAAATGAATTTATTGAAGAAGCTAATATTTTCAACTCACGTAGTTAGTTGGGACAACTAGTTATTATTGTTGTTAAGGATGATGCCTGCTTTTAAGTATAGTGTAGTTTTATCTTGATTCTGGGAGAGTTGTTAGAATTGTCTTGTTTCGTAGAGTTATTGATCTACCAAAAAAAAGACAGTTCCAACAACCCTAGTTCTCACTACTAGTTCGACTCTCGTTGGAACTCTCTTTTTTGATAAAGTTATTACTCTACCAAAAAAGACAGTTCTAACAACTCTACCAGAATCAAAGTAAAACTCTACTGGAATACAAGGCTGGACTAGTAAATATTACTATATCACCTGGGAGATATTACCATATCAAATAGTGGTAGAGCGTTAGGGCGCCACCTATGATAGGAAGTACCGGATTTATAAGAATTTTTCATAGATATTATGGTAAAAATTCTTGGATAATCTGAGACTTTCTACCATAGGTGGCTCGCTGGCGCCGTACTACCATGCGCTATGGTAATTTTTCCTGGATGATTGGTAATTTTGACTAGATCCTTCTCTCAGTGTAGACTTCTATTGTAATTCCGGTACAGTTTTTGTTACTCTCTGGTAGAGATTTTGGTAGAGTTCTAATACGATGGAGTTGTAACATGGCAGTGACGTTTTCTGGTAGAGTTGTGAGTGGTAGGGATGTAAACGCGCCCATTCTACAACATCAATTTATCGAGATCATTGAGACTTCGGGGTTACTCGAGTTCCATTATATTTCATTAAAATATCGCGTTAGAGAACCGCGAAAGCAGAACGGGCCTTGAGTGAATCACGTTAAGATGGCACGGGTCGAGTTCGCGTTAGGTAGCACAACACAGCAGTCGGCGGTGGGTTACGAGATACAGGGAGGGAACTGCCCGGGTATTAAGTTGTTTCACAATCGCGAGTTCATTAGATTGCCGGGTAATCGCGTGGCTCCGACACGCGAACAATGAGAAGGCGAACGCGAGGCGGTCTTAACATCTTGTGGAATAAGCCGTGTATTCTCGAGGGGTTTCCTGTTGCCGTTAGCGGCCCCGGTTCGGTGATAATCGGGGGCTTTTCTATTCTCTCGTCGAGTCCCGATCGTGCTCTAACACGGAGAGCCTTTCTTCCCGAACGTGAAACTGACTCTCCGGCTCTCCCCGGTCGTGAATCCTCGCGAAAGGCCTGCGGTCCCAGAACGCTTCAGGTAGAAGGTAGTTTTCCTAACGGCGTGTGTCTGTGTGTGGAGGCATTTTTTTTCCCCCTCTTTTCGAGACGTCCCTCAATCCTCCGCTCGTCGGGGAAAAATCCTCCTCGCCCTTTCCGGTCCGAGCCGCATCAGCTAAGAGGGCGGGCTAGAGGGATGAGAAAAGGTCGGATGTGAGGAAAGACTGACGCTGTTCCGTGTGCTCCGTGTGTGCTTAACCCAGAAAAGCAATACGCGATTTACGAGTTCTCTTCCCCTTCCTCTTGCTCTCATCCATTGTGGACCGTGACAAATCCACTGTGCGCCCGGAAGGCAGACCGAGGTAAACTGACTGTGAGAGGAATGACGTGAGCTGCGCGAGAAATTCTACCCTCCTCGTTCAGAACTGGGCTAATGTACAAAGCACCCTGGGTTTTGTCTCTCTTTCTCTGTGACTGCTGTCGGGCAGGTTGAATCGACGTGGAAAAACTGATTGATCGATCGTCGTGTCGATCTATTAGATCGGTGCGCGCACCAATGCCAAAATTCGAAGCCTGAAGAGCGTTGGATTCAACCGGGCATGAACACGTTGGAATTGTATGTCAAAAAAATCTTCGGTAGCTTTCAGGGATGTTCACGGATTTACACGGCTCCAAGTTTTAGGATTGGGAGGATGGTAGTCAAATGAATGGGAAATTAAAAAAAGGAAGTTTGCAGAAAGTTTTGCAAATCAATCTATTAGATCGTCGCGCGTACCCAGTGCCAAAATTCGGAGCTTAAAGGGTTGTCAGTAGTAACGCGCGGACTCACGGAAATTGTGTATGAAAACATCTTTGGTAGTTCTTACGGATTCACTGGTCAAACCTTTTAGGACCGGATGGGAAGTAGTCAAACGTGTGGTACATTTAAAAAGTCGTTTGCGGAAAGTTTCGCGCGTCAATCTGTTAGCTCGGTGCGCGCTCCAATTCCGAAATTCGAATCCTGAAGAGCGGTGTGTAGGGGGGGGGGGGGGGAGGCAAAATGGCATAGTGGAGCAAAACGGGATAATGAAACAAAAGGCAATTTTGCAATGACTTTCGGATGATGACGATGATTGTACATGGGGCAAAACGGATTTGGAAATCCGGATGTATCGTTGGTACAAAATGGAGCATCCAAAAATAATTGAAAAATGTCTCGTTTTACACCGCTGTGCCATTTTGCCCCGGTCTCCCCTACAACCGCACTCAAACACGGAAATTGTATGTGAAAACATCTTCGGTAGTTTTCACGGATCTCCGCGAGACCAAGTTTCGGGGCCAGGTGGGAAGTAGTCAAATGAGTGGCAAATTTAAAAAGTCGTTTGCCGAAAGTTTCGCGCCTAATTGGACTACGGCGGATGTCGATTTGCATTAGAGTTTCGCTGGTGTGCAAAGAAACCTACCAACTTCCTTTGAAGCGATTTAAGTTTTTTCGTTTCGCAAATATAGGCACCCGGTAAATTACAAAGTTTTTTTGTTCACTCCCACCGTTTCAATATTCGAGGATGAAATTTTCGCTCGAACAATTTCACTCTCCGAACGTCACCGGAAATCACTCTCCAATGCTGACCCCGCCAACGACGAGACTCGGTCTCCTCGCAAGATAGTCTTGTTCCTCATCTTCGCCCGACTCCTCGTCGTCCTCCATCTCGACGACGTTTTATTTTCAACTTTTCAATTTATCTTTCATCGATGGCTGGCGCGTTCTGCCGCATAACTGCCGGCCTTAGCGGTCAACTCGATCGATGTTGCCGTGTGGAAGTGACCGGGATAAAATGGCGCACGGAAAAGAAAAATTACCGTGCAGATGAAATTTTCACATCAAACTTCACCCTTCCCGTTGCGCATTTCTGCGTCGACGCGTTGCCGCGATCTTTTAATTAATCATAACAACGTTTTATTAATTACCCAGCCGGTGTACAGTACATATTCCCGCCTCGTCATATCACCGTACCTTTTAACTGACCTTTCGTCTGACCTTTCGAAATTCATGAGATAAAAATTGTCGTATCGATCGTCGAACGAACCCTCCGGTATGGGCATATCGTAACTGTTAAAGCTTTCCGAGGAAAAGGAAAGAGTTCCTCTCGTCCCTCTATCTATTGCGGAGCTAATTAATTATGGCTGGTTAACGATCCACTAATAGCCACTCCGATGGAACACCGCACCGTTATGTTGCCGATGCTGACCTTTCTATATCGAGCACTCGAGGCCGTATTACGAAAGCCCGGTAGCCCTCTTCGCTGCGTGTCCTTCGACCCGCTGTCGGCACGGCACAGAACTCGTGCAAATATGGATACGGCCTTTTTTCTTTATCCTTTTCGATCCTGGCAGATTGTACTCTCATTCGAAACTCGTATCTCATCGATGGGGATGTTTGTCCGATACGATGAAACTATCCGATGTACCATAAATTCCGGTAAATCCTCCTCTCAGCGGATTTTTCGTTCTTCTCTTTATGTACCGCTATTTCCGTCTGTCAGAGCTGCGCCCATAACAACGCATCGTTTTGAGGACATTGGAGAAGATGCTAGCAATATCGGCAAAATCTCTATGTCGCGAGGATGTTTCGCTGACATGGGAAGGAGTGGGGGGGGGGAAGGAACGGAAGGAAAGTACTCTCCGCCGTCCCATTACCATGGTCGGTGAGCTTAATCGTTATGGACGAACGTTGCGCGGGACGTGAAATGCTTGCCGAGAGAGAAATCGGAAAGATTGAACGAGTACGATTGCAATCAGCAGGCAAATATACTAGAAAGTGGAATCGGGCAAAGTGGACTAGTTTTGAAACGTAATACAATTTTGAAACTCGGTTAGGGTACGTGACGTCGGAGATCTTTTTGACGAACATAACGAGCGGGTAGCAAGAAAGCAACGATGCGCGATAGATTCGTATGATCGATGAAACAATGTATGAACGATGAAACAATGTATGATCGATGAAATAATGTATGGTCGATGAAACAATATATGATCGATGAAACAATGTATGGTCAATGAAACAATGTATTTACCGATTAAACGGTGTACGATCGATGAAACAATGTATGATCGATGAAACAATGTATGGCCGATTAAACGATGTATGATTGATGAAACAATGTATGATCGATAAAACAATGTGTAATCGATGAAGCAATGTGTAATCGATGAAGCAATGTGTAATCGATGAACCAATGTGTAATCGATGAACCAATGTGTAATCGATGAAACAATGTATAATCGATGAAACAATGTGTAATCGATGAACCAATGTGTAATCGATGAACCAATGTGTAATCGATGAAACAATGTGTAATCGATGAACTAATGTGTAATCGATGAACCAATGTGTAATCGATGAAACAATGTGTAATCGATGAAACAATATGTAATCGATGAAACAATGTATAATCGATGAACCAACGTGTTATCGATGAAACAATATATAATCGATGAAACAATGTATGATCGATACAACGATGGCGGCTGTGCAAGCAATTCGTGACGCAGACCCATACAGTTTACAGGCGATAGCAAACTCGTGCCGCTGAAACATCCATTCGACTTTATTATCTCCCATACCGATACACGATAAAATCTCCTCTCTCCACCGTACACTCTAACGATCTTTCGAGTGGCTGACCGAGCACGAAAGCACGGATACCGTATCTCTTACGCACCCTACAGAGAAACCAGCGATTCCTCCACGTACCTCTCGAGCCAACTCCCTCTCCCGCGGGTGGCTCTGGCTTCTTGAAGCTCTCTCTTTCTCTCCGCGTATCGACCGCGACGCGAAGACGGCGCGAGAAGTGAGAGCTACCCGGGTACCGCCGAGACCGCGAAGTCTCTCGAGCTTGGCCAATACTCGATCGTACGACATACGAACAAGTTTTAGCAAACTCGCAGGCTGCTGCTGCCACTTGGCCAGACGTTTCAGACAGGAACTCAACGTATTACTTGCAATACTCCGGAGAACTCACTCCTTTGTCCGTTCGACCAATGTCAGGATTAGCCTTCCCTGTATTTCAAATTATGCCACCTAGTTCCTAAAGGATGTTTGTCGTTCCGTATATATGTTTAATACAACGAACAAAAACCATTCTCAGCCCTAGACCCAGTCCCAATCTGGGGTAAATTCTCGAGGTTGGGCCATACTCGATACCGACGTAGGAACAAGTTTTAACACTCTCAAAGACTGCTGTTGTCACTTGGCCAGGTGTTTCAGGTAGGAGTCTATCGTACGACTTACTTGCAATGTTTGAGAGATCTCACTCATTCGTCGATTCCACCAATGCCAGGATTAGCCCTTCACTGTATTTGCAATGATACCATCAAGTTGCTAAAGGATGTTTGTCCTTCCGTATATATTTTTAATTCAACGAACAAAAACCATTCTCAACATCAGTCCCAGTCCCCGTCGCAGTCTAGGCTCAGTCTCCCGAGATTGGACCACACTCGATGACGACGTAGGAACAAGTTTTAGCAAACTCGGAGGGGCTGCTGCTGCCACTTGGCCCGACGTTTCAGGCAGGAGCCTAACGTATGACTTACTTGCAATGCTCCAGAGAACTCACCCCTTTGTCCCTTCCACCAATGCTGGCATTAACCCTCCGCTATGTTGGACCCTTTGCAATGACGCCAACAACTTCCTAAAGGATCTTCATCGCTCCGTATATATTTTTAGTTGAACGAACAAAACCATTCTAGACCACGCCAAGCGCTCCGCAACGACCTCTCCCTCATTCGCAATCCCGGTCTCGTCCAATATTCCCCAGTTCCTTGACTACCACACCATCCCCGACTCCGGATCATCGTGATAAGGACGCGTTTAATCTGCCCTCCGCGTCAAGTGCCGCAGAGCAAAAGGGAGGTGGGCTGGTAGATGAGGAACGTTGCTTGGTTTCCTCAGCCTCCACGGCCTTCCACGGAGGGCTGTGGGAGCGCCGAGGTGAATTGGCCATCCAGGACCAGTATCACAAGTTCGAACCACACAGGAGCAGTCAATCGCAATTTTCAGAATTGCGTTATAAGCCCTCTCCTGCGATTACCGCTGGTGATGCGGAAAAGGAAATAAAGAATAAGAAGTCGTGAGAGAGCAAACGTCGAAGAAATCTGTAGAGGGAGGAACTCGCAGAAAAATAGGTAAAAAAAAAAGAAACAAGAACTCCTGGGCAGTCAGGGAGTTGGCTTGGGAGGTAGGTGGGAATTTCCATGGTTCTCCTCTTGTGAGCTTGCTGGAAAGGTTATCCAGCGATCTCGGCGTTATTGGTGGTATCCATTCACTCTGTCTCTCTTTCTCCGGTCTCTCTTGACTCCGACCATGTACTATACACTCTGTCCACACCGCTCTAGATCTCCCTCTCACGTATATCGTAGGTACCTACCTACCTACCTACCTACGATAATGGTTATGGCGTGTTCGTGGCTTCGCGGACTAAAGTCGGAATGAGAATTCTCCCTGATGGAAAGACCCTCGATTCTTTCCTGTTACCGGAACACTCGGCATACCGTTTGCCCGTGATGCTGGAAATAATTCACCGCTCAGTGACTGCCCCCTCTGCGCCTCGACCGGAGAACTCTCGTAACAATCATCGAGAGAGGGAGAGCGATAGAAAGACGACACTTCGCGAGGCTTATCATAGAAACTGATATCCCGCAATCAGGGAAAAGTGAGTGAGGTTCGCATGAAGGATCTCGAGCCTATTACACACCGAATCCGCAATCTCTTCGTAGGAAATAACAATTGCGGCAAAATGTATCCGTTTTCTGGTAGTATTGTTAAAGATGGTCCATTTTGCCCCGATTCTCTTTTATGCAGGGAGGTCGGGGTAAAATGGGACGGTGGGACAAAACGGGACCGTGGAACGAAAGGCAATTTTCCAATAGTCTTTGGATACCTCATTTTTCCCCTTCGATACATCCGGATTTTCTGTAAAGTTTTCGGAGCCACGTCATTTTGCCGAAACTGCAACTGGCCGAATAGTCGTACGGCCGAAAGTGATGGGTCCGAAAGTACTTTATCCGAATAGTCAAACTGAAATAAGAACAAATTATGGATAAACGCCGAATACGGTTAATCGTAACTGTTTATAAGTAATAGTACTAAATGAAAGAGCAACGATCGTCGAAGAGGTTCGGAACATCGAGATGAATTAAAGAAAGAGCCCGACTATTGCCGCAGAGCGCTCGGCTATTGCTACGCGCGACAAAACAGCCGCTGCCCGCTCGCGACGGTTGCACAGGCTGAACCCTTGCCGTGAGAAAGCGACCGGCTGCACCGAAAACGTCGACAGTATCGCGATTAAGAATTAATATTACATGATTACAGATGAAAGGCCGAGTGCTTCCGTGTGAAAGAATTTCTGCCTAAATAAAGAATTATGCGATCGTCGGACACACTGTTAAAAATTTTATGAAATGTACAACTCGTTTAATATACAAAGTTATATGAAATATAAAATGTCGTTATATGAAATTCGAATTCATATACATTGTATCTGACCTTTAATAATTGAATCTTAAATGCGATACCTGTATATCAAAATTACCGGTGATGTCATTGAAAATTACGACATTCGTTTATGAAAATGATATTATTACAAATATTATATAAACAATATTGTTTTTAATATACCGATAATGCAATATTCTTGCATACGTCTCAATGAAATTTCATACACTCTATATGCATGAAACTTCATATGCACTGTAAAAAAAAAAAAAAAACTTGTTCGAAAATTACTGAACAGTACTGGAAGCTGTTTTACATAAACTCCTTCTGCAATTTCAAATGCGTATGCGTTGCCATTTTACAGTAAAATTACATTGATGTTCAATAAATGTAAATAACGTGAGGAAATTTCAATTTCTCGTAAATTAAATTTACAATTTAAATTCGATTGTTTCAGGATCGAGAATTCGTCGAGATGGAAGTGCCCTTCAACGGTGCACCGAAGAGGCCTGGTTCGCCGTCGCCTCTGACATCGCCGGCTCACAGCACAGCGTCGAGAGGTGGAGGTCTCCTCCAGTCATGTTGCGGTCGGTGTTATCCTCAACGTTACCAGGTACGCGGTCGGCGAATTCTCGTCTCGACCACCTCGATCAGCGATCAGGGCCCGCCATCCTCGTCCTCTCATTTGCACCAGTCGCAACAGGTCCGACCTGGGGGCGACGCTGTTGCTGATAATAATTACAATAATCATCAGCAGCGGCAGCCACCGGACACTCCGAGGACGTCATCGACGTCGCGTCTAGAGTCGCGTCTCGTTGACGACGTCGCCGCGGTGCCGAGCGTAGCTTTCAACGTGCCCGGCGAGACCGATCGCTCTCGCAGAAACTTTCATCAGAATCCCGGCGGCTCGGCGACTTCGAGTCCGTACAACGAGACGCGAGTCTGAGAGCGCAAAGCGCGCGGCTATGGTCACAAATAATCTGTAACACAAATACGAGGAAATTACTATAATAGTTCGAGAAAAGAAAAAAAGAAACTAAAGAATTCCGCCGCTCATCCAGCGTAGAACGTCTCTGGGGGGAGACGATGATATGGATTTTGTGCAAAAAAAAAAAAAAAAATTCACGAGGCTTGCGCGCCGAATTTTTTTTTGGAATTCTTTTTCACGTGCGAGAAGACTCGCCCGTTGATCTCGACTCTGCGCGAGTGCCGTTGTTGGCGGACATTCACTATTTTGTATGTCTATCTGACGCTTTCGCCCCACCTCAAAGATCACCTTTTCAAAGACCAACCTTCGGAATCCTCGACTGGTTCAAGCGCCACAATTCGCGCGCCACAATTCGCGCGCCAGCTCGTTTACCGAACTGCTCAATGTCCAGCGAAATTGAATTCCACATGTCGGTCCTGACATCCTTCCGTTTGCAAGAAAAAAAAAAAACACAAAAAAAACACATACGCGACGTGCAGAGTCGATATCCGAAGCGAGTTCGCTCCTCTCATTCGCGCGCCTCCGCGCGAGGTTATTCGCTGTCGAAGATATTCTCGCACGTGTACGACAGGGTATTAAATATTCGATAGAGAAAACGATATCGGTGATAGCGAGTCCGTTTGTAATATCGTTAGGGAAAAGAGTCTTTTGGATTCCGGGAATAGATATAACGAATGAAGGGGAAAAAGTGGTGCATTAGCTAAAGTTTAGGGTAGAAAAAGCGCGCGTAAGATTGATCGACGAGTCGCGGAGAAGTGGGAAGGAAAATTCAAGGATCTTGTCAAGGATCTTTGCGTCGTTTGCCCGGGAAACTGAATCATGCACGACGGGCAACGCGGAAGAGAGAGTGATAGGAACGAGCCGGAAAAGCCGGGAATTCGGCCGCGCACCGAAAAAAAGCTTTGGTAATATCGAACTAAGCTGCGCTTGCGAGTGGCGAAGGAAATATTTGGTCAATTTAAAGAAATATTTAGTTGATTGAACGCACATTTAGTTGTTTGACCTAATATTTAGTTGCCTCAACGAATAGTTACTTGAATTGAACAAACATTCTGGTTCAATCGACCAAACATTCCCTTAGCTATACGCAACCTCAGCTCAGTTAAGGTAACTATGTCGCTTCGCGCTCATTTCGCACAAGTTCAAGAAAAATTAGAGACAATTGCGTACTTCTCGATGGTATAAAAATCTGAAAAAATTCATGCAGATTAATGGTACTGAAAAGACAAATTTTGCATAATAACAATTCCAAAAATGTTATCAACAAATTAATCAAAAAATTAATTGTTTAACAAATTATCCGGCAAACCGACTTTCTTTTTTAGATGAAAATGATTTGTTCATTTTTCTGAATACGTATGAATTTTTTCAGATTTTTCAGTGAACTTTGATTTTTTTTTTTTTTTTTTCACACATTTTTCCTATATATGAAAAAAAAAAAAAAAATCAAAGTTGACTGAAAAATCTAAAAAAATTCATATGTATTCAGAAAAATGAACGAATCATTTTCATTAAAAAAAAAAAAATTACGCTGCCGCATAATTTGTTAAACAATTAATTTTTTTCATTCATTCGTTAATAACATTTTGGAATTATCATTATGCACAATTAATCTTTTCAGTACCTTTAGTACGCATGATTTTTTTTCAGAATTTTATACCATCGAGAAGTACATGAGATTTTCTCTTATTTTTCTCGAACTTATGCGAAACGAGTGAGAATCGACATAGCTAAGTTAATTTTTTTTTTTTTCGTTGAGGGTGTTTTTCGCTCGAGATCTCAAGACCGGCGTCTACGACAGGTTTACAGTCAGTTCGTCCCTCGGTTATATTCTAAAGTAGGCAGGGACACGCGAGGCTGAGAGTCTTATCGTCGGAGAGATGAACTTTGCAGGGGGCGATTCATCCACGCAAGAATAGACTCGGGCGATGGAGATTTCATGATATTTGAGGCTCGGAATCAAGAGGGCGCAACTCACAGACTTTGACACTTGAATTGGGTCCTTACGATTCTCGGAGCGGCGACACATCGTAATATACGAAGCGATATGACGTTCGACGAAGTTAACCGCTCGGTCCAGAGATTGGCTGGGTTTCAATATTCACCGATATAATCCGCCGGAATCGCAATAAATCGCCCTCTCTCAACGTTTCTTGTTCTCCGTTTAATAACTTTTTTTTCATTCTCACGACAACGCGAGCTCACGTCTATCGGGTGAGGATAAAAATCTCGAGATTTCTCATTGAATCTCTTAAGGTAGTAAAATTGATTTTTGCCACCGTATCGCGAAGTAGGCAAGACAAGACTTTTTTTTTTTTAACTTTGTGCATGAAACGAACTGAGGCGCCACATTCGGACGTGAATGAGACGAAGATAATTTTTAAAAAGTACGTTTAAACTAATCGACGATTATTCTAAAGAGCAGCTTCGCTCGTCGCGCGAACTTATGAATTTAAGAGAATTTCAAATACGATCTAGCATACGCTTTACAATTATATATATATATATATATATATATATATATAAGATAATTAATGAGATTTTATTCATCGGTGTGTGCATAGCGCAGCTTTAGATAGGATAAACACGCGCAATTATCGCTCGATTATCCGCGACGATTTACGGCATCTTTTAAAATGTTATTTGAATCGAGAAAAAAACAAGAAGAATTTTCGAATACGGTTGAATTTATCGCGCGGTAAGTTCGGAGCATCGGTCTATTTATTCTCTGTAAATATTATAAATATAAATATAAATATAAATATAAATATAAATATAAATATAAATATAAATATAAATATAAATATAAATATAAATATAAATATAAATATAAATATAAATATAAATATAAATATAAATATAAATATAAATATAAATATAAATATAAATATAAATATAAATATAAATATAAATATAAATATAAATATAAATATAAATATAAATATAAATATAAATATAAATATAAATGAACATCAGTATTAATATCGAGCGGGCGAATTTTGTCTCGTGAATCATAGGGGCCTAACAATAACTTGCTATAAACACATTGTAGCAGCGAAATCGTGAAACGAATACGATAGATCGTCGGGCGATCGTTTGGGGAAAATTGTTAGCATTGTTTCCACTATTTTCGATATTTTCGTTGTTATATTTTTTGCGCTTCGTATATCTACTTTAATCCACCAGTGCGACTTTAATCTCGACTTCATATCGTAGAAATGTGCGCGTAATGAGCGTGAAAACGACATATCAAAAGGAGATAAAAATCGCGTTAGCGTGGCGTGCACCAGTGGCAAAAGCGATGCGATATTACATCGGGACGTTCAAAAAAGACCATTTTTTATTAAGCCGAAGGTTTTCCGCTCGATGAAATTCAATTAGTTTCCCTTGCTATAATATTGGTTTTTTTTTCTTTTTTTTTTTTTTTTTAAATCGAATTTACTCTTTTTACGAATTTATATTTTTATTAATACAGCGACGGTTGACAATTTTTCTTGTAAGTTTCTTTTTCGCGAAACGCACGGAATGCCTTTCTCCAATCGTATCTAATCGATGATACTATCGTGTCATATATATATATATATATATATATAGACTACGTGCCAGCACACGCGCAATGTCGTTACAATATCGGACGAGCCGCGGTTTTCATTCGACGATCGGTCTTCCACACGTAAAAACTCTCACCCATTCTCTTCCCGCTCTGATAAAAATTGTTAACTTCCATATTACAGTCCACGTTTATTTTTCGAGCAATTGTTCATTAATCGTATTTATCGATACCTTCATTGTGACGTTTTTCGAAGTATCTGCGATTGACAAAATCAATAAAAATACTTCCTCACAAAATATTCAATAATGAAAATGATTCGAAAAAATCGAAGATATCTCTCTTGCACTCGTGACGAAAAAAAAAAAAAAAAAAAAAAAAAAAAAAAAAAAAAAAAAAAATTGATTTTTAATTTCACTCACCAAAGAACCATCGACAATTACCGATGATATATTTTCTTAAAAAGTGCAATTTCGAGTTCCAAACGACCTTCCCACGTCTTCCATCTCTCCTAGCGTTAGTTAAACAATTTCCCCTAAAAAAAAAAAAAAAAAACAAAAAATCTTGAAGTCCTCCCGGTTAAGCTCTACACCAAGAAAAAATAATTTATCTGACGGCCACCGTTTATTTGATTTAAATAAATATGTATTTTAATTTTAATAAATATTCATTTCATTTAAGTAACCGTTCACTTAATTTAAATAAACATTTAGCTAAATCAAATAAATATTTTACTCGATGAAAGCAACTCTTTTCTCCGGCGCCTGCTGCAGAGCCAGCAGACAGCCTGTGGATGTCTATTCGACCCATTGTTTGTAACACGGACAGGGAAGACCCTTTGTGGGCCTCAACTCGGAGGATCCACCAATCTCGAGTGCTAGGAGGAGACGCCTCGCGTCGCCGAGCGTCTCCTCCTAGGAATCAGAGGAATCAGAATCAGAAATAAAATTTATTCAAATCAAATAAAATTTATTTAGATAATTTAAATAAGCAAATAAAATTGCTTATTTAAATGTGGGCTTAATAGAGTTTTATTGAAATCTAATAAATCTTAATAGAGTTCAATATCGCATACAATTGAATCAAGTAAAAAATATCCTTGAGTCAAATAAAAATTCAATCAATTCAAATAAAGATTATCTAATATCCGATATTTTATTGACGATCAATAAACTTTATTTCTCGATGCAAAGCGTGCGCATCTCGTCTCAATATTGGAGCTTGTATCCAATAATATATTTTCTTAACCGACATACGATTTTATATTATCCATGCTCAACGGTTTATCACATTAATCTGCATAAATCGTGGTCGTCAAATGAATTATTTTTCTGGATGTAAGATCGATTCTTGTGCGAGAGCAAGAGGGAAAAATCAAAGCCAAAGCCAGTCTAGACAATCCAATTAGAATACAATATTTTGCATAGATAAAGAAGATAGTCTGTGGCCTCGATGTTGAAATCGACTGTACGATCGAGTCTCTTTCATCGTTGCGAATAAATATTGTCGACGCCGGTAATTTTCCTTAGGGCTCGAATATGGCCGCTGTCCGGACCTTTCGTAATACCTTCTTTGAACTTTGGTCCCTCTCGGCCTCTCCCGCGAGTTTCCCCTCGTGTGCGCGCGTGCGTTTCCTCCCTTTTGGAAAGCGGACGTTGCTCTATGTGCTGGCAGTCTGCGGGTAAGCCCAGTAGCCCGGACGTCTCCCCGTAGTGAGACCGAGATTTAATAATCGCGGCCACTTTTCGCCCACCTGGCCACTCTCCGTCTCGTACATTATTCTTCAAAATGAATTCGCACTCGGGAACGGCCGTACGTGAATTAACCGGGCAAACCCTAACAGCCACGGGGCTAATAATTCGCTCGCAGAGAGCAGCACTTGCCAAAGAGAAACTCGACCGGTCGGTCATCTCCTTTGATGCTTTCAAAACTCGTGAGATAAAAAAATGTAGGCGGTTTTTTTTTTTTTTTTTTTTTTTTTTTTTTTTAAGCAAGGAAAAAACGGCGTTTTCCACGAAATTTTAGGCAAGGGAAAAAAAAAAATGAAATGTCGCTGCAACTATAATAACGATAATCGTTAAAGAAATAACATTTATCGATAAGGTAAAAGAAGAAGAAGAAAAAAAAAAAAGTATAGAATTTAAGCGAAACGACGGACAAAAGACTCAAAATTAGTTCTTAAGTTATGAACATTAAAGATAGGGTAGGGTAAGATTATTAGCGATGAAAATTTGTGAGGGTGCGAGAGCTTTGCCACTGTACGTATAATTAATACGATTGTTAATTCTTCTTATTCTAAACAGTAAAGAGCGAAAAATAGCACTATAAATTAATAAAACGAAGAAATGCGTTATCGTAGCTAGGCCCGAAGATTAAAATGAAAAAAAGAATTTCAAAAGAAATAAAAAACACTCGACGCACATATTTGCGCAAAAAAAAAAAACAAAAAAAAAAAAGATCGAGTACCTCGTGCAACGCGGTAAATCCTCGAGGAAAGAGCACGCAAGAAATAAAATTAAAATAAACAGAGGAGTCATGACGAAATCGCTAGGGTAATAGATACGAGAGAAATTGAGATGCGATTTTTTTTTTGCGTCAGAGGCCAGAGCAGAGTTTGGCGTCTCGCCAATGTAGTTCGTCGAGCTTTGCAAAGCCGGTAATGGACGATACGTGTAAAGTGGTCTCGCCTGTGTACAGTGTACATGTAATGTGTACAGGGTGTTCGAAAAAAATTTTGAAAAAAAAAAAAAAAGAAACTTCAGTGTCTCACGTTCGGAGAGCCGAGCCGGGCAAATTTTATTTGGCAAAGTGTTCGTAAAGTGCATTATTTTGAGGTTACGGCCGGATGTAATTTTCGTAAAAATGCGTCTGCTCGTAACTTAAAGTGCAGAACACATTTCCAAATGAAAAAATTTGTTACTTTTCGAAAGCGGAGTGTCAATTTTTTTTTTTTTTTTTTATTCGCCAATTTCGACATATCGCGCGTACGTATACATGTACAATGTACACAATATTATGTATATAATTTGGGTGAATATAGTGAGGATGTTTTAATCTTTCGAAGGATCGAGCGCACAGTCCCTTGCGACGGATAGACGAATAGTTGTAAATTTTCACTCCAACGTTATTCAGTCGATTTTTTCTTTTTCTTTTTTTTTTTTTTGCTCGTTATAAAATGTATAAAGATAAAAAGAAAGAGTTTATTATATCGAAAGGAAGGTGTGTGAGGCATGGTCAAGCGTCCCTTGCTTACTGTAATAGTTACGAAAATACTTGAGACATTCCAGCCGTCGAAACGTCTTGTATCTCGCAATTATTCTCTCGGACACGAATTTAACAATAAAGGAGATTATTAACGAACGGTTCGGCGATGTCGAACAATAACAAGTGACGATGGAAACGTAATGAAGTTAGTTCGACAATCAAAATCGCCGCAAAAACGGCATAACGGTGCGTAATTATTATTATTAAAAAAATTATTGCTTTAAAAAAAAAAAGAATAATAATCATTAAAAAATTGTAGTGATCGTTGCACAATTATCGAGTAGTTCAATGTACAGCAAGGTCTCTCTCATCGATTCTCAAGGCAATCTCTCTCATCGATTGCCCTTATCCAGTCGCTCACAATAGAAACTTAGAAACAATTTAGTAGTGAATCAGTAAAAAAAAAAAAAAAAAAAAAAAAAAAACCCAAAAACACAAATATTTGAGAGCAGTATATGCCGCACTGGTTAAAACTTTGATAGAAAATGCATCATCTAAAAAAAAGAAAAAAAAAAAAAGAAAAATGTTCGAACGCAGCATATGAATCAATGTGAAAACTTTTATAATATTCGCAAAGAATTTCTCTCTCTCTCTCTCTCTCTCTCTCTCTCTCTCTCTCTCTCTCTCTCTCTCTCTCTCTCTCTCTCTCTCTCTCTCTCTCTCTCTCTCTCTCTCTCTCTCTCTCTCTCTCTCTCTCTCTCTCTCTCTCTCTCTCTCGGCGCGCTGTGGCACACTGAAGTGCACCGCGCTGTGGCTAACATGTTCGGCTCTCACCCCGTTGCGCTGTGGCACACTGAAGTGCACCGCGCGATGCGGCTAACATGTTCGGCTCTCACCCCGTTGGACGCAAACTTTCCGAGCTCTCTTAACGAGGGAAACAAAAAAAATGTACATTAGGACCTCATTGTCGTCACGGCTTCTGTCGCCAACGCCGTCAGAATCCGACTTCATTTCTTGAACTGGAGCCTGCGAGGTTTCGGACTTGGACAGATCGGGTCTCTCCGCTCATCGTTTCACGTCCGTTCCTCCGCGTATTATTTCACCCCCGCTGCTGAAACACCTCTTTCCGGTTCTCGCTGAGACCGCGAGGGAAGTTACACGTCGACCAGCTGCCGCGATCCGGCTCAGTTTCTCACTGTCCGTTGGAAAAACGCTCCGTTAGTAAAAAAAAAAGAGAAAATTCACCTCTTTCGTCTCCTATTTCTCTGCCACACCGAACATACACGATTTTATCTGTCGCCCGCAGCTCTTTATTATCCCGGAACTCGACTCCGTTAACTCTGAAACTCGACCTCGAGTGCTTTTACTCTTTTTATTTTATTTTTTGTTTTTTATTCTTTGCCAAGGTTTTTTTCAACCAAAAGTAGAGTAGAGGTAGAAACTGACGGGAATAAATTATATATATTTTTTAAAAATATACAGGAATGAAATTGAACCCCCCGATGCTTTGGTCGGTGAGGCAGTTATTCGTGGACCGGGGCTCCAATTATCCGCGAGCATTCGAATAGAGCGGGCTATGTGGCGAACGGATATCGGAGGGAAGGGCCCGGAAGGGTCGAAAAGCTTTGCGCGTGAATCGAGTCAGTAGCGAGGCAAAACGAATCCCCGGGTGAAACGGACTCTTCTCGAAATTTGTTGTAATGGTCGAGCGGAGAGTTTGGGGACTTGTAGATATTGGTATTGCCGATTGACGGGCGAAATATCGAGGAGAGAAAACATATGGTGAACACCGGAATTCGAAACCGGATTAATCGGTTATTGAGTAAGAGCGCTAATCACTGCGCTAATGTCACCCACATGTTGTCTTTACTCATGCATGCAAAATCCTCGTTTGCGCACCATTCACAGGCATGCAATATGGCTGATTCCCGCAATATGCGCAAAAGTGATGCGCAAAATACTTTCACCGGTGTACAAAATGCCTTCACCAGTGTGCAAAGTACTTTGCACACTGGTGAAAGCATTTTGCATACTGGTTTTACTACTAGTGCCATCTAGCGTCGCTAACGGTTACCATGTTTACCAAGCGCACGCCTGTGAATGGTGCACAACTCGGATTTTGCATTGCATTCGTGAAGGAAAATATCGTTCGATGTACGAAGCAACTCGCTTCTTGCGCACTGCTCGTTTGGCCTCTGGTATCGAAATATACTATTCTCTCATTCGAATCGTCCTCTTATATGCAATGCGGGACCGTCACATGATCGAAGCAGTCCGTCTTGCCCCGCTCTTCCGGACATCACCGGCTGTTCCAGCGTTGGGGGTTGCAAGCTCTATGGGCAATATCTATGGGCTATTTACAGCCCATAAATATTCCACACAGATTTGGCGAACATTTTTTTATCTTTTTTAATTTCAAAAATGTTCAAGGGTTGCTGAGGTCTCAGGGGTTAATCCCGGGTAGTTGGAGGTTGTATGTGTGAAGAGCCCATGAAATGCCCATAATTCTGAGACCAAAAAAAATGCTTCTAACTGTTATGGGCAAAAAGTTGACGCTGGCTTAATGTTAAGCTGGCACCCCCACTTTTCAATTTCGATTTTCTCGAAACAGGGATGAGCCCAAAAATTATTTTTGGTGGCATTCGAAAGACCATAAAATAGCCTGTAAATTGTGAGTAGAGCCCATTTTTTTTTTTTTTTTCATGTAGCGGTGCGCCAGCTTAAGGTACACAGTAAAAAATAATTGTGTAAAATCGGAATACGAAGTTTCGTAAAAATAATTTTGTTAAATAAGTAACAAACTCGTTTGTTAAAGTTTGAATATACAAAGCTGTTCTTTCATTTCCTGTGCCATTGACAAATTTTAGTTTGTACTTTTTTTTTTCTTGTAAAACTAGAAACCGGATGGTGGGATCGGAAAATTAATGAATAAAAAATTGTGGACGTTTGTGGACAATAAGTTGTTGTAAAAAGTACAAATATTTTTTACTGTGTAGTAGTAGCGGACAGCCTGAGTCCGTGTGAGTTTAGAGATAATTGAGACAGAAATTGCGAACACTTCTCGACGAGATAAAAATCTGAAAAAAATCAAGCATACGGAAGGTGCCGAAAAGATTGATTTTAGATAATAATAATTCTAAAATGTTATTAACAAATGAATGAAAAAAATTCTTCAACAAATTCCCCGTTAACTTAACTTTTTTGTTCATACACAAACAATTTTTTAAATCTTTTTGAATACGTGCGAATTTTTTCAGAATTTTGTGTAATTATTGAAAACTTCGTTTTCTTATTAACTAAAAACGCGATTTCCAAAAATTACACGAAACTCTGAAAAAATTCATACGTATTCAGAAAAATTAACAAATCGTTTTCATTTAAAAAAAAAAAAAACTTAGATTGCCGGGTGATTTGTTGGGAACTTTCTTTTCTCGTTAATTTGTTAATAACATTTTGGAATTATTATTATGCAAGATTAATCTTTTCGGTATCTTCCATATGGTTGATTTTTTTTTTTTCAAATTTTTATCTCATCGACAAGTGTTCGCAATTCCTCTCTCGATCCTCTCTGAACTCACGTGAGCTCAGGCTGTCCGCTGGTACTACCTTAATAGACTTGCTGTTCCAGCAAACCCCTCCGGATTTTCCAGCCGGCTTCTGCTCGACACAGCCACTCCACTCCACTCTCTTTCCCTCTCGCCCCGGCCGAAGCTCTTCGATCGCGGACCGTGGATTTTCAATTACGCCTCGCGGGGCTTTTCGCGTATCCATTTTTTTCGCGAATTTTAATCGCCATATGTGGTACGCGAAGGAACGAAATATTCGATGTTTCGAAGAAAACTGCGAGCAGTTCGCCCGGAGGTGAGAGCAATTAAGGTTGCTTTTCATTCGAGCTGTGATTTACTAACTCTTCGTACTTTTTTTTATCCTCCCTTTCACCTTTTTACTACTTGACGCGCGCTGTCGCGACCGACGGAAATTTTATTGGTCCCCCTTTGTGCTTGGCGAAAGCGGACTACTCGCTTTTTACCCTTTGCTGCCCGGACACCATTCATAGGCGATCCTTTTTTTTTTTACATCCGGATTACTTTCTTTTCATGAATTGACGACATTTTCTTTTTCAGCTTTTTTTAAACCTTTGACGAATTAAATGGGTCACTTATTGAAGTCGTCCTTATTTTTCTTATATACGAACTTTTTTTGTTTTTTTTTTTTTTTTCGTACGGACAATATAAGTTAACTGTCATGAATGTGGTCCATTAATTTACATCCAGAAAAATAATTTATTTGACGGGCGCCGTTTATTTGGTTCAAGTAAAATATTTGTTTGATTAAAAAAAAAATATATATTTATTTAAATAAAATAAATATTGTTACGTTTCCCGTAAATGAAAAACACAACCGTTCATGAAAGAACGACAATAAGAACGTTTATCAGTGGGAATTAATCTTCCGTGATCTTTTGTAAACGTCAATACGTCAATCGTCTCTCAAAGTCCAAAAACCAGACTGACTGTCAACTCGATTCTCCGTTCGCTCTGAATTCTCACGTTTGTTAGTCCGTCAAATGTCTTATCGTCCGAGCGGTTCTCCAAGACCGCTTCCCGGGAATATGCATCTATCCTATCCCGCGTACGATGATCGTTACAATATTTTGCTTAAACCAAATAAACGGTGGCCGTCAAATAAATTTTTTTTTCTGGGTGTAGAGGAGACCGGGGCAAAATGACACAGCGGGCCAAAACGGAACAGTGAGGGCAAAACTCAGTCTTGCAATAATTCTTGGACGCCCCATTTTGTCCCAACGATACATCCGATTTTTTCCAACCCGTTTTGCCCCACGCACCACCATCGCCACCGTCCAAAAGTTATCGAAAAATTGCCTTTCGTCCCATTATCCCGTTTTGCCCCGCTGTGCCATTACGCCCCGCTCTCCCCTGCGTACTAATCGGAGTGGGCCGTATTAACCACTTGTGCCCCACACAAATATTATCTTATCATGAATATCGGTCGTTCACTTTACATACTGAGTGACCGAAATATTAATGATTATCAACATATTCGTGACCATTATAATAATAATAATAATAATTATTATTATTATTTTATTATCATCATCACTATTATTATTATCCGCGATCTCATTGACCAACGGCAATAAATTGTCTGTGGCACACCTAGCGGTGAATCAAAAGCTCGCAAAACCTTTTCGGTTCATTAAGCAGTAATTAAAATCAACCAGGAAACTCCGGCCTCTCCTCTCGCCATCCGCAATCTCTTTGGACTATGCATCCGGTGATTTTCGACACTCGGACGGCTTCGAGCAATTAACGCGCCGACAGCCTATTTTAATCATAATGCTTTATAACATTTTCCCCATTCGCTCGACAACGCAATTTACAGCAAACACATAACGAAAATTTCAGTCCGAAATTTCATTCCGGGCGCAATTTATTTTCGGCCAAGGGAGAAACGGCGCTTTGTCGACGCTTTTTCCAATGTTAAAAATCTCAATTTTTATTTCGGTTCCAGTCGAACGAATCGTTTTGTCATTTTGCACACGTCGAAGGATGTCTCTTCGTCTGTCTATAAAAAAAATCTTCGTAGACCTGGCCGTTTTAATTTTTAACCCCGGGCCTGCCCAAGTCGGACTTCCGGCGCGCGAAGGTCGTTTCGTTCTTCCCCCGGTCAAACTTCTTTCCCCGCCGGCCTGAAGCGGTTGAAAATAGATTTTTTTTTTTTTTTCTTTTCAATGATAGATGAGCTTTCGTGAAGTTCCTTATGGCGAAACCAATTTCAAGGATCCCCGGCGCGGCTGGAGGGAGAACATTTTGGTGCTACTCGTTATAAATCGAGTCTCTCGGATTCGGCTGACAGCTTCTCTTATTTCCGTTTTCGATTAATCCACCGAGCCACGGCGGAGAGCTGCGAGCTTGCGGCCGGCTCTCTCGCCGGGCCGGGGAGAGAGAGAGAGAGAGAGAGAGAGTGTTATATAGAAGACGTATGATGTAGATCGAATCACGTCGATGCTGGACGTGGCAATCGCGAAACTGGACTCGCAACGACGAGAAACGAGAACATCGCGGGGAACGCTTTTTTTTTTTTTCTTTTTCCTTCTCTCCCTCCCTTGCGGAATTCGATGGCTCGGCGAATCGTGAAAAATACTGTAAATGCCGAAGGAGGGAGAGCGCCACCGGATAGAGGAAAGCGAGTGGAAGGTTAGTTATTTGCCGGAAATAAGGGTAAAGGAGCCGCAGTGAGGGGAGCAGGAATGAGGCTCTTTCGAGGGAGGTTTTTCGAAGGTAAATCTCATCCCCGTGAACGATCCTTTTTTACTCCTACCATCGAAATAACCGTCGCTGCGAATGACACGCGCCATAAATGAAACTCTCGTAGAAACGCGCTCTCCCATATATTCGCAGTCGAGCCGCAGCACGGTAGAGCGGGGCAAAATGGAAGCCCGGGGCTAAACGGACCGCTCAACACCAATTCATGGTGGGACGTGAGAAGCCAGTGGGATATTCTGCAGTACGCAGTAAAAAAATATTTGTACTTTTTACAACAATTTACTGTTCACAAACGTCCACAATTTTTTATTTGTTCATTTTCCGATCCCGCGATCCGGTTTCTAGTTTTACAAAAAAAACAATTAAGTAGAAACTAAAATTGTCAATGGCACAGGAAATGAAAGGACAGCTTTGTATATTGAAACTCTAATAAACGAGTTTGTTACTTATTTAATCAAATTATCTTAATTTGCATTTATTTTATCCGAATTTATTTTATCGGAATTTATTTTATCCGAATTTATTTTATCGGAATTTATTTTATCCGAATTTGCAATTTATTTTATCCGAACTTCTGTCATGCGAACAGGAATTTGTTTTAACCGAACCCTTCATTATATGCGAACCGTGCCGCAAAATTTCGTTGTTACATATCGTCAAGCGTTACTTTATTGCAGGCGTGTGCAAGTTTGCATCATGCGTTTGTACGACCAAAAATTGACGACTTTATCAAAAAGAATCATTAAAGTAAGCGTTCAATAGTATATTCCAAAGTGTATATACAATGTTTGTATGCGAATTTTTTTTTATTTTTTAAAATGATTTTTTAAAAACTCATATTCATTACGTATGTTATTATATTTTTTATTCATAACTCGATAATCGTTCGAATAATCGTTAATCCGAACTGGTCTCGGCCCCAATTGGTTCGGATAATCGAGGTTCTACTGTACTGTCGAAAACACTGGTCCATTCTACCCCGCTCTCACCCACTTGCCAGAGATATCGTCTCTCTTGTACCGACGTACCTCGGAGATCTTCTACGACGGTCTGAGCCGATTGACAATATTGCCTCCCCTGAGACCGTGAAAATAAGACCACTTTTATTATGACGTTAACATGGATCGGAGAATTTTATGACGATTGAGAATTTTTATCCGACGGCGCTGCGATTAAGTTTAGGATACAAAAATGAAAATGCTGTTTTATAGCTTCGAAGCAACACATTGCAGTTGTTCTCTTCAAAGTTATACTACTTTGAAAAGCAAAAAAAAAAAAAAAAATGAAGAAAATAAATTTGAAAGAATTCTGATATACGAGGATTAAGCATCTGAGCATTTAGTAGACATTTGGTAATGCTTTATCGAGCCATTCGTGAGATAGAGTACATTGTCGAGACATTATATACCGCCGTATTCGAAGGGCAAAAAATACCTGCGCTAATGTGATTCAAAGACGTGTTCCCTCATGAACAAAAATTAGAGATTGAAGTGCAATGATTTTGACCCGATCCGACCCCATTGATGGAATCTGGGAGAGTCCAGCTGTAAATAATGATAAAACTTTGATAATATATCATCCATACTGCTATAATGAAGCACGCGTTGCTTTTACGAACAATATCTGAGAATCTTATGACGATTGACAATTTTAATCCGTCGGCGCATCGATTAAGTTGGATCCCAATCCAAAAATGACAACGCTGTGCTATAGCATCGAAGCGAAATATTGCATTTGCTCTCTTCAAAGTTATACCAATTTGGAACCCAAAAAAAAAAAAAAAAAATGAAGAAAAAAGATTTGAAAGATTCCGATATACGAGGATTCGCATCTGAGTATGTAGTAAAAATTTTCTAATGTTTAAATTAAGCCATTCGCGCGATACAGTGGATTATTGGGATACACACTGCAGTCTCCGAAGGGCTGAAAATACCTGCGATAATGGGATTCAAGGACATACACGAAAAATGAGAGATTGGAATCTAATGATTTTGACCCGACCCGACATCCGATTAATGGGATCTCGGCGAGTCTCGCCATAAATGATGATCAAACGTTAATAATACAGCATCCATACTGCTATAATGTAACACGAGTTGCTTTTATGAATAATGCATAGACGAAGGAGCATCGGGATGAGGCAGTAGTGGGGCATCCACTTCAGATGAGCCAGGCAAGACAAAATTGAATCTTGAGTGTCCGCCTAAAAAGCTCTGTCAACCCCTTCTCATCGTCGTCGTCGTCGTCGTCGTCGTCGTCACTCCAGTAACGAGTATTTGCCACCCTCCACAGTTCCTATCTTACTATCTCACTATATATATCTCGTTTTTCCCGAACCCGACCGATCTATATATCTCTCTCGAAGCTTCCAGCTGTCTCGTAAATTAATCGTTGTTGTCTCGTCGGTTTTAGTTTTCTTGTTTTTTTTTTTTTTTTTATTTTTTTTAATGTACCTTTCCCGTCGGCTAGAAAGCTCGTAAATCGAGAGTTAATGTTGGTTTTTCGTATTTTCTTTCCTTCAAACTTTTAACGAGGCTTGAAATTACGTGTGACGTCACGTAGCGCCTGTTAATTAAACGATCGACGTTACCCGAGTAGTTTTAATTAAACAATATATCTTATCGGACTAAAAAAAAAACAAAAAAAATAAATAAATAACATCCCCTTGTACTATACACATTCTATGTGGGAAATTGTTTAGTTATAGATGTATATTTATTTAGTGTTGGTCGAAGTCGTTGGTCCGAAACATAATTCTTGTACAAAGACACACGTAATCGCATCCATTTTATCACACACCCAATTTTACCGTGACGCATCGTCACGTTTTATTATCGTAATGTTTTGCACAGCGATCGGGTAGTTTAGCTCGAAGACATTTCTCGACCACGAGTGCGTGTCTCGAATAAGAATAATTTTTATTTTTCAATCCATCGAAGCCAAGCACACGACCCTGAAAAACTCGACAAATCTTTGGAAAATGTTCAATAAAAAAAAAAAAAAAAAAAAAAAAAAATCCTGAAAATCGGCAAAAATTCCCAAAAATACTTGTGACCAAAAAAAAAAAAAAAAATTCTAAAAATCGGCAGTCTGACAGTCGGCAGAGTAGCAATAGCGAGTTGCCCGTCATTACGACTATAGAGTGCGGGTGTCCATTTTTCTTTTTTTTTTTTCCTTTTCAATTTACGAATCGGGGCTCGAAACGGAACGAGAGTGACGTTACACAGTCGTGGATAGTGATCTAATTAAGCCCGAGGGGGGTTGGAAGCGTCACGCGATCCAGCGTTTCGTTTTGCACCCCTCGCTTTCTCTCGTTCTCCCCCGAATCGCTTTTGGCCATTCGAAAACATATCGAGAGAGCCGTAGTGAGAACTGCGGTTCAATGTATCCCGAACATGTGTCGGATCGCGGAGCGCATTCCCGGCTCGTGAAATAATTAATTACTAGGCTTGCGGGAGGAATGAGGTGGGGGGGGGGGGGGGCGGCTTACCGGATTTTCGTCGAAAACTCGTTTCGTATCCTGTCCGAGTGCCCGACGTGTGGAGAACTCTCGCTCGGGGCTTTCGGTAACATAGTATGGAGACACGAAACCAAAAAGCGATTAGTAGTTGCGGCTCGGATGTGTGTTGCAAACGTATTAGGCATTTTCAATTAGAAGCAAATATATTGGGACATTCGATATGCATCGGCGCCGATAAGAATGCAAATTACGCTCTAGCTATATCGTTGACCTCCACTCAAGGAGAAGTTCCATCAATTTCACACAAAAAAAAGCTTCGTTCTCATTGAAAATATTATTTTTCTGTTTTTTTTAGGCACTCACTTCTCACACGTAGAAAGTGCCTATTGAAATCACTTTGTTTTTTTTTTTTCCTGAAGGGGAAAGGGATTTGATTGCCGAAGGGATAAAAGTACAATTAGTGTAGAGAATGATCGGTCGGGGTTTTCGGTGACATAGTATTGACAGACAAAATCAAAAAGCGATTAGTAGTTACGGCTCGGATGTATATTGCAAACGTATTAGGCATTTTCAATTAGAACGAAATATATCGGCACATTCGATATGTAACCAGCAGCGGCGATAAGAAATTACGCTTTAGCTATATCGTTGACCTCTCCTTAAGGACAAGGTCCCTTAATATCAGACAAAAAAGCTTCATTCCCGTTGAAAAAAATTGCTTTTTTGTATTAAAAAAACAAAAACAAAAAAAAAAAATTCTGAACGGGAAAGAAATTCGGTTACTGAAGGGATAAAGGTACAATTCGTGTGGAGAATGCTCGGTCGGTGTTTTCGGTAATGTAGTATGAACATACAAAACCAAAAAGCTATTAGTGGTTGCGGTTCGGCTGTATATTGCAAACGTATTAGGCATTTTCAATTAGAACGAAATATATCGGCACATTCGATGTGCATCAGTACCGATGTGAATATAAATAAAGCTTTAGCTACACCGTCGACCTCACCTTATGGAGAAAGTCCATTAATTTCAACCGAGAAAGCTTCGTTCCCGTTGGAAAAAATAGCTTCTCTCTATTGTTTTTTTTTCTTCTTTTTATCTTCTCTAAACAGGAAAGGGATTGGTCTACCGAAGGTTGAAAAGTACAATGCGTGTTACATCGTAGACTAGTCAAACGACTGAGTGGTAGATGGAGGAGAAAATAAATCCCTCCCCGCCAGCCATTAGATCGTCTGTATTATCTTGCATTGAGCAGAGTCCCGTTGTAGCCATTTATCTACGTATAAATAACCATATATATATATACATACATAGAGTAGCCGATTGTACAAGGTGGCCAGGAGGTGGATATGTAGAACAGAAATGGAACCCTCTCGCGTGTCTTCCTCCCGCACATAATACATACAAACATAGCAATAGATGATGGCACGAGCACACTGTGGCCTAGCTGATAATACAATGGGATAATTAGCGGCTAAACTATAGCTCGAGAAACGTACTTGGGGGGTAAACGCTCTCGCGTCGAAGGTCCTCGTCTCTCTCTCTCTCTCTCTCTCTCTCTCTCGAGGGCAATTGTTTTCGCGAAATTGTAAGGTAGTTTTTTTTTGTCTTTTTTTTTTTCACTATAAATAATTTCATACTCCGGAGTGCGGCGCTCTTGTAGGGTAGTTTAGGCGAGGCTGGCGTGCAACAATGTAGTGTGTGCTTGTGGTGTGGATTTCAGCAGGCGTACAGTCAGTACATCCCGGCGACGAGGGCCGAGGCCTCGGACGGAACGGGTGGACAGACGGGGGTCGCCATGGACGGCACCTACCTCGTCGAGGCCTCATTTTGAGTCTGATTACCACCTAGATCCATTTATACGGGCCGTTAACACTTTCGCTATGTGTTGCGCAATAAATGTGCATATACATTTGTTGAATTTCGATATGCCGAGCGCCCGACGCCGCACGATAAGCGCGCACGAGGAATGCAATTGTAAACGGGCAAAAAAAAAAAAAAAAAAAGACTCAAATTTCCAAAAAGTCGCAACCGCAAAGGAGGATTTAAAAAGAGAGCATAAAACAAAAGGCTGCACCAGAAAAATCGAAGCCTGATCGAGAAAGCGAAAAAGAACACTCCGAGAATCTACGAGAAAAAAAAAAAATAAAATAAATAAAAAATCAATAAAAAAAAAAAAAAAAAAATGAAAGAATTTGATTGAAGGATTTTTTTGGTATTCGGCGAAACGATTGTCACTGAGAATTGCTAGCTTAAGGCACAACGGATATATATATATATATATTTATTATATATATAAAATAGATATATGAATATTAGAAAAGAGATATCGAAAAAAAACCGACTCGGTGAATGAAAAAAAAAAAAAAAAAAAAAAAAAAATTCAAAACAACGCCAAAGAGACAAATTAAATCAATGAAATTCTTCTATTTCCTTATTTCCGTGCCACCCGCGTCGTCATGCAACACGTCCAACTGCCAACCGTGACGACCCGAACACCACCGATCGATTATCCGACGACTCCTCCATCCGGGACCACACAACATTCGATCGTCGTCGTCGTCGTCGTCGTCGTCGTCGTCGTCGTCGTCGTCGTCGTCTTCATCTCCTCCGTGCTCCTTCATCGTCATCGCGTCTCTGTCTGTCCGTCATCTGCGCGTCACAATCCACCTCTTATCTCCACCGACGTCATCGTCATCCGGAATGCGGACACATTTCCGTATCTTTGTACGGGCAAAAATCTACACTGTCTCTGTCTCTCTCTCTCTCTCTCTCTGTGTCATCTTCGCGATGCCCGTTCTACCCGTCTATCACACACACACGCACACACACACACACACACACCCACGCACGTACACACGTGCGCGCCGCATCGTGGGATTTATCATCAAAAACTGTCATCACAAAAAATCCATCTCATCGACACGAAAAAAAAAAAAAAAAAAATCTACCCGTATTAATTGTCCACCGCATGAAATTTCTCTGCGGAACGATGCATTTGCATTTGAAATTGAAATTGGCGATGCGAATAAAAATTGCCTGTTGGAACGAAATGGCACGGAATAACAAAATGGTTATCGCACGAAAAAAAAAAAAAAAAAATAACCCGAATAACAACGATGGACGACGGGGAAAAATTAAACGTGTCGAACTTCGATAACGAATGCGTTCGACGAACAACAACAAATGGATGAAAATGGATACGAAAAAAAAAAAAAAAACGAAAAAAAAAAACACAAACAAATGATAATAACGACTGAAAAATGTTTATGAAAATTTACGACTATGGCGCACGTAAACGAACTCGCCGGAAAATTCTCTCGACTTTAATCTACCCCGGCTGTGTGTGGGTGCGTGTGCGGGGCTCGATTTAACTCACGCAGAGCCTCTCGTACCAGCTAACATCGAATGAGAACAAGGATAGAGTGGTGCTCGTATACGGAGATCGTATACAAGTTAGACAAAAGGTAAAGAACCCTTTCAATGCACAAAACACGAAGCTTTTCACGAAATACTGTTTTCCGAAAGAGATACGAAAAAGAAATTCTAAAAAAAAAAATTAAAAAAAAAAAAAAAAATACGTTGTCGAACACTTTTGGACAAACGGAGCATAATTTACTTTTGAGACGGAAAACAAAGTGTATCGAGAGTGCGTATGAGTAATAAAAAATAATGCAGCTTTGAGAGTGCACAAAAAAAAAAAGATTATCACAATATGTCAGAGTAACGAGAAATTTCGATAATCGCAACAATGTCGAAGAGACGAATGATTTTTTTTTTTTTTTTTTTTTTTTTTTTTTTTTTTTTTTTTTTTTTTTTTTCAACAGCGCTCTAATCCTCGTTGTTGCGACTCGTTATCGTCTTCAAAGTGACTCTAGTATGTGTCCACTCGCTCGCCTGGCTTTTGCGCTTTCGTAAAATTCTACTTCCACGTTAATAAGTTTGAACAAAAAAAAGTCTCCTTTTTCTTCTACTGTCTGCTTGTTACTGTTATATTATAAATTGTACGCCATTATTATACGGTAAAAAAAAAAAAAAAAAAAAAAACATACAAACGAAGCTGTATTCAACCGGGTTTCCACTATAGCTTCCTGCGGGATTTTCTCCTGCGCACGAATAAATCCCGGTAGTAGGTACAGAACTCTTCAATATAATAACAGACCTAACGAACACAGAAACATAAATTACATCTTATCTATATTTTAATGATCCCACTGTAATGACGGAATGCAGACTTAAGACGCACAATTAGTGAACGTGTCAGAGCAAATTCATTCAATCCGACCGTGCTGCCTCGAAGAGAGAGCTTCAAGGGACAAATCTTCACGCATGACGGAGTTGCACCTCTCTGCATATCTCTGTGCGACAAAAGGACTCAGCAAGGAGCCGGAGAGAAACGACCGAGAGTACTCGGCGTCTTAGAAGGAAAAGAGAGAAAAAAAAAAAAAAAAAAAAACTACACTGCTATAGTCTCGAAGCTAAGAAACTGCAGTCAAATAATCCGTGGAATAGAACCGGAAGGATAAACTGCGGAAAGGGCTGACCTTATACGCTTTCTGCACCCCTCCACGCGTTTCAACGTTCGCACTGTCGAATTTTATCCTGTAGATTAGATCCTGTCCCGGATATTACGTATATATATATGTATATATATATATATATTTATACGCATATATATATATATTTATGTGGGGTTTGAGCGGGGCAAAATGGAAGCGCGGAGTGGAAAAGACAATTTTTACGACACTGAGACAAGGATCTCGTAAATATGACTATATCGCTCGAGAGATGTTACAATAGCACATAGTATAGTAGGGAATTGGGGCGCCACCTGTGACGGATAGTCTCGGATCTTCGAAGAATTTTTACCATAATACCCACGCCATCTCAAGGTACACAGTAAAAAAAAATAATTTCGTATAATCGGAATGCGAAATTTCGTAAAAATTATTTTGCTAAATAAGTGACAAACTTGTTTGTTAATTATTTCAATATACGAACCTGTCCTTTAATTTCCTGTATTATTGACAATTTTAGTTTTCTACTTTTGTTTGTAAAACTGAAAAATTAACAAATAAAAAATTGTGGACGTTTGTGGACAATAATTCGTTGTAAAAAGTACAATTTTTGTTTTTTTTTTTTTACTGTGTACACCGAAATGAAGGTTTGGTAATATCAAACTAAGCTGCGGTTGCGGGTGGCGAAGGGAATATTTGCTCGATCGAAAGAAATATTTAGTTGATTGAACGCATATTAAGTTTTTTGACCTAATATTTTTTAGTTGCTTCAACGAATAGTTACGTCGAATAGTTAAATCGAATAAAAATTTTGTTCAATCGACCAGACAATTTCCTTCGCTACCCGCAAACGCAGCTTAGTTGACATTTTTTGCGGCGTAGAAAGTACCGGATCTAAAAGAATTTTTCGTATGGGAGACCGTGGCAAAATGGCACAGCGGGGCAAAACAGGACAGCGAAGGCAAAACTCTATTTTCCAATTATTTTTGGATGCCCCATTTTGTCCCAATGACACATCCGGATTTTCAAACCCGTTTTGCTCCGCGCAATGCGTTTTGTTTAATTATCCCGTTGTACCCCGCTGTGCCATTTTGCCCCGCTTTCCTCTAGATATTATGGTAAAAATACTTGAAAAATCTTAGACTCCGCCATAGGTGGCGCTCTATCGCCCCACTACTAGGGTAAAAGTGGGGAATATGGACCGGTACATATTTCATTGAGTTACGTGTTAATCGGAATGGTCCATATTCACCAGAGCTGGGCAGTATTTTAAATACCTGATGTATTTTAGGTATTTTAAATACGTATTTTAAGTACTCAAATACTTTTTGGGTATTTTAAGTATTTTTTAAATACAAAATACAAAATACTTTTGGTTATCTCCATATCAAGGCTGTACGATTAGGCCGGACGGGATGGATGGATGGAAAGGACGAGCGCGACCAAACCGGCTTAGCCATCCAAAATCCATCCTGTCCCACCGTGTCCCACCGTGTCCCACCGTATTCCGCCATGTCCCACCCTGTCCAGGCATCCCGTATTGATTTTTAAAAATTATTACAAAAAAAGTCCTCATAAATGTATTTAAAATACAAAAAGTATTTTGTATTTTAGATACATATAGTATTTTGTATTTTGAGTATTTTCGAGTATTTTGCCGAGCTCTGATATTCATCACGTTTACCCTATGTGCTATGGTAATTTTTCTTAGATTATCGGTAGTTTTTACTAGATCATTCTCTCAGTGCACTTTTCAGCGCAAAATAAAAGCCAACGTCTCACACTCAAATGGAGGAAACTGGCGCGTTTTGTCCCACACTTCCCTTCACAGTTGTATACGCTTTCATCATGCCTAAATTCACACGCCTGTAATTCGAGGGAAAACGCAGCTGCCACGACACTGCAAACTCATTCGTCGTTAGCACATTCGGTTATTCTCGATATTCGAGAAATTTGCATTTCTGGATTTGGTTTGTTTTTTTTTTTTTTTTTTTTTCCGATTGGCTCGGCGTTTCTATTTTCGTCTCGATGGTAGAGGATAGTTATATAACAGTGCTTGGCGGAATTGATAGAGTCCTGCTGGCCGCACATTTTTATTTCTCGTAGTTTACGTTTCGTTTCTATTTTTTTGTTTTTTTGTTTTTTTTTTTTTTTATTTACTCTCTTCCGCCAATTTGTGCCCTTCTATTTATTCATGTTCGTAGATTCATGGATTCGGAGCGTGGGTACACTCTCTGCGCCATATATAGATTGGACAAAAATATGAATAACTCAGTGGTCGGTGGAACGCGCCAGCTGGACATACCAATTTGCGTTCGCTTTCACTGTATTCTATCCGCATACATCGTGCGGACGTTGTGGGTTACTTCTATACCGAAATTGACCATCGAGATCGATTAGTGCGGTAGACCTCGTGAAATCACATTCAATCTCATGGATTGGTCAGATTCGAAGTAAAAATAGAATGGACAATATTCAATGGAAATTTCACTTTCCTTTTTGTTCTTGATTTTTTTTTTTTTTTTTAAGCGTAATTTTTTCGCGAATAGGCGGATAGATTTAATTCGAGTTTATGCGTGTACATCACACTTTAGGTAAAATGCTCAACTTTCGCCTCGTAAAAGTATCGTTTGTCACGAAACTTCCTTAAAAATATACACAATATAGATAATATTCAGTGAAACAAGTTTCACTTTACTTTTCGTTCCTGTTCTCTTTTTGAGCGTCATTTTTTCGCGTATAGGTAAATAGATTTAATTCGACCTTATGCGTTTATCATATTTTGTCAACTGCTCAACTTTCGCCTCGTAAAGTATTATTTGTCACGAAAGTTCCTTAAAAAAAAAAATACACAATATAGATAATATTCAGTGGAACAAGTTTCACTTTACTTTTGGTTCCTGTTTTTTTTTTTTTTTTTAAAGTGTCATTTTTTTGCGGATGGGTGCTTAGATTTAATTCGAGCTTATGTCTTTATCACATTTTGTCAACTGCTCAACTTTCGCCTCGTAAAGTATTATTTGTCACGAAAGTTCCTTAAAAAAAAATACACAATATAAATAATATTCAGTGGAACAAGTTTCACTTTACTTTTGGTTCCTGTTTTTTTTTTTTTTTAGTGTCATTTTTTCGCGGATGGGTGCTTAGATTTAATTCGAGCTTATGCATATATTATTTACCGCGAAACTTCCTTAAAAAATATACATGATACAGACAATATTCGATGGAACAAGTTTCACTTTCATTTTTCTTGCTCTTTTTTTTTAAAGCGAAACTTTTTCGCGGCACAGGTGGACAGATGTAATTCGAGCTCGTGCATATATATCACATTTTCCCAGCCTCTCGACTGTCGCCTCGTAAAAATATTATTTGAACCGATATCAAAACGGCATTTGATTAACTCCAAAAAGTCAAGCGTGTTTCTCTCTCGTGGACAGAAATGCAGAACAGTTTGCACAACAGCCCATATGAGTTTTTCATTGTCGTACGCAGCAGCACCAGCCTCGCAGAACACTCTCTCGTAAACCCGTAGTTTCGATATACTGTATATACATATATATAAAAACGTGGTACACCTATATATATATTTATGTATAATAGTTGATATTTCAATAGAGCAACAATTTTTTCGCGTAGTTTCGTTGTGCAGCAAAGTTCGTTGTATCATACTATATATATATATATATATATATATATATATATATATATATTAACTGTTTTATACTACTGTACTATATATTTATTCTCGTAGAATACTATTGTGTAAATATATACGTAGTTTGACGTAGTAGCTGATGTGTACGAGTAGTTCGATGTACAGAGCCTTTATACAGATACAGGTTGTCCCAAAATTTTAGCGAAAAAGCTATGCGGTCGTATTCGAGGTTGAATAACGAATACGTCTCAATGGAAAAAGTTTGTTCAATTTTTAACGACGAATATTGTTCCTATCATATTTTTTTTTTGTCATTTTATTTTTATTTCAATTTTTTTTTTGCCAAATTTTCGGACATCCCTGTACAGCATAACAAAAATTTTCGTCGTTCAATTAGTTTCTTCACTATAGATATATTATACCTATGTGTACCACTCGTATTATCGGAAAATCCGTGTCAGTCCCGTAAATTCGAAGATCTGACATCGCTTTTTTTCGTAACGCAACAATTTTCACGTAGATCCATGTATTCGTTCTTATATACAAACGGTACAAACACGCACAAGTACACATAAACAAAACCACTTTACCGTACCGCCTCTCCCGCTGTGTAAATATTCTCTCAATCTCTTCTCGTTTGATCCAAGTAGAGAAAATTTATATACGCGTAATATGTACAGTTATCGTTCGTGTCTATCTGTCTCTCAGTGTAAAGTGACTTTGTGCTTTGAAAGCGTCCTCGTTTTATCTTCATCGTTTTAAATTTATTATCATTTAGTTTTTGCACTACATCTCGTTGTATCTCGATTCTTTGGTAATTGAACTTTTTTTGTTTTTTTATATCTAGTTTTTGTGATATGTGTGTCTGGCTGCGCACATCAGTGTATGAGCGGGATGACTATGTAGAGTTGGAGTAAAAGATTTTTTTTTTGTGTTTGCGAGTGTGAATCGAAGTGAATGAACAATCGAGACGCCTTCTCGCGCGTCTCTGGATTCTTTTTTCCCTTTCCCTTATCGCGGAGTCTCTCTTGAACGTCTTCCGCCCTGGAGAAAAGCTCTTGGATCGATGAAACGGCCGGTTGTGTGCTCTCATATTTTGCTGCTTCAATTTTGTCTCCGATTAATAAAGAAATTTCATTAGAATTAGCAATAAAATTGAAATCACAAAACATGCCGCTGACCACCGTTCGTCCGGTGACACATTTTATTGCTTCACAATTTTATCTCTGATTAATAAAGAAATTTCATTAGAATTAGCAATGAAATTGAAATCACAAAATATGCCGCTGACTACCGTTTCGTCCGGTGAGACATTTTATTGCTTCAATTTTATCTCCGATTAATAAAGAAATTTCATTAGAATTAGCAATGAAATTGAAATCACAAAATATGCCGCTGACTACCGTTCGTCCGGTAGTTTCATCGAATCCCTTTTCTTTCAGTGCACGAGTCTGCCTCCTCGGCGCGTCGCGGTTTTTCGATTTCTCAATTCTATCGTCTCTCCGTCCGTCACTCTCTATCTTCTCATTTCCCACTTTCTCGGGTCACAATTACAGCGCAGAGAGAATCACGCTCTCCATATCACTTTTGAGTCTTCGATAATCGCTGAATCGCGTTCGCGCGGCTTTCGCGACACTCGACGTCTATTTCGTCACGTACTTGTCCAAGCGTATTTGCGCATTGCAACACGTAGCGAGCCAACAATCGATATATTCCATGCGAACACCCCCCCCCCCCCCGCAATTTCCCTCCGCCCGGATCCGGAGAAGAAACAGATGTGTACCGTCGAGAGTACGCGCAGACGAGGGGGAAAGGGAAATAAAAAAGAAACGAGGACTTAGAGGGATGTGAGAAATGTGGAGTATATTGATAGAGTGCGAGAGTAAAGCGTGAGAAGAGCGAATCGAGAAAGAAAAGAAAAAGTGAAAGGAAGGATATATATGGAATGAAGTGAAAGATGAAAGATGATGATATGAGACGAAGGAGGAGGAGAGATTGATGAGAGAGAAAAAAAAAAAAAAACGAAAACGGAGAGAAACAAAATCTCAAACATTTCCAAAATGCCAATTGTTCCAGGACCTTAAGAAGCGCGGTTCCCACACCTGCGACATGCAGGCCCTACAGCCACTTCCGGTCCCAACAACCAACACAACGCCTGCCATGACTACTACTTCCGGCGGTGGTCAACAGCCACCGGTTACAATAACGGAGACCGCTTGACTTAACCTCGAGTAAGATCGACGACACCGAGATTACACGCGTTCAATGAATCTTCACCAAACCGCCATTCAATGAATCACGTAACACCGTCGCAACAACAACCGTTCTCCTACCGCTCGTTCTTTCAAGAACAACGGCCGTCCGGCCGAGCTACCGGTGAGCCTCATTAGAAAAAGAAAACAAATTCGACATTAAAGAGAAAACTAAAGAGAAAACAGTCAATTCGATACACACACTTAGAAAAAATTGTTCCGAAAGATATGTGGACTACTATACAGCGATTAAAAACTGAAGGAACTTGTCCTTTAGATTTAAAAAAAGAAAAAAAAAATGTTCCTAAGAAAAGGCTCAAGTTTTTAGTCGTCAATGCGATTCCACGATTTTTCGGCGAAGTTTTTGGAAAATAAGTTGCATACGATAGTTTTAACGACGAGAGCTACGAGGATGTGTTAGGAACTTGCAGGAAAGGATCGTTGCCTTTTCTCAGTCACTCTTCTCGATTACACGTCCCTCATCCTTCCGATTACTGATTGTTCCTCAAAGGCGATGCGTCCGTTCTACGAGTGGTGGCGATTGATTGATTGATTGATTGATTGATTTATTTATTTGTAGAAATGGATAATTCGACGTATTTCCGCGAGGGAAGAAATCGTACGTCATTGAGTTACGGCGAACGGCGCGCATGTGCTGCGAGGTTTCCGTCGATAATCGAGGACCGAGGCCCTCCGCAGCTATGGGCAGGCTCTCTCCCCGGTCTCTCGAATTTCAACTTCACAAGGAGAGAGAGAGAGAGAGAGAGAGAGAGAGAGAGAGAGAGAGAGAGAGAGAGAAAGAGAGAGAGACGCTAGAAGTTACCGAAAAACCGCAAGAGCGAAAGTGACGCAGAGAGAGGAATCGACGGAACAACCAAGGGCGAGAGGAGGAAACGGGCAGGCAGGAGCACTTCGTTCTAGTGCATCTCGAGGGTCCGCGGATAGCGATGGCGAACGAGGTCGGAGGCGAATCTGCCCAATGACGTCGGCCAGACTGTTAGAGAGCCTCCGGCTCCGCCGATCTTCCGAAATGCCGGAACACATGACTTCCAGCTGCGCACGATGATTTTCGGCCGGCCTGTTTCTGGCATCGACGGTGGATCATCAATTCGTCCTACGCCGAGCGGAGCGTTCGGCCACTGACGGAAATACCGAGGTCATCGAAATTCCGCAGACATCACAGAGAGGAGATAAGAGGAAGGCGGGACGGAGGGAAGATCTCCGAATGCTTCGCTCGGATTCCGAGCCGAGGCCCGGAGGGCGCAGCTGCAATCTCGAAGAGCCACAGGACAGCCCAGTTTCCCCCGTCCTTTGACATCGCACAGACGAGAATTCTGAATGCTCAAAGAGGGCAGACACGAAGATGAAAACAAGACGGCCAACAACGCGTTCTGATGTTTCCAAGAAGCTCTTAAGGGCATGTGGCACAGACTCAGTCGGTAACAAATCGCCTTCCTTATTTTCTCCAAAACGATTGATACGACGAGCAAAAGCAAATTAGGTTTTCATACTTATATCTATTGACTACAAAAACCTTATTTGATTTTGGTCGAAGCATCAACCATCACGGGAGATAATAGGGAAAGCGATTTGTTACCATCGGAGCATCGTTACGTGTGTGTCACATGCCCTTAAGGTAGTCCTTGCGAATAGTGTTCACTGCGCATAAGTTTCAGAGATATGAGAGCAAATTGCAAACACTTCTGGATGATATAAAAATCTGAAAAAATCAAGCATATTAAAGGTGCTGAAAAGATTAATTTTGTACAATATTAATTTTAAAATGTTATCAACAAATTGATGAAATATAAAATTGTTCAACAAATATCCCGGAAACCTAACTTTTTTTTTAATGAAAATTATTTATTCATTTTTTTGAATACCTATGAATTTTTTCGGTTTTTTAAATTCACTTTGATTTTTTTTTTATATGGGAAAAACGTGTAGAAAGTCAGAAAATTCAAAGTGAATTTAAAAATCTGAAAAAATTCATACGTATTCAGAAAAATTAACGAATAATGTTCATTAAAAAAAGTTATGTTTCCGAGAGATTTGTTGAACAATTTTATTGTTATCAATTTGTTAAAAACATTCTGGAATTATTGTTGTGCAAAATGAATCCTTTTGGCATCTTTAATACGCTTGATTTTTTTCAGATTTTTATACCATCGAGAAGTGTCTACAATTCCCTCTCATTTCTCTGAAACTTATGTGAAGTGAACACTATTCGCAAGGACTACCTTAAGGTACGAGACCTCCGTTAATCCAATTATTTGCGACAAATCTTCGGCAGATAGAAAGATTGCTTTTTGTTTCATTCCCAACCACCCCGATAACTTTCCTCCGTCGTTGGTGGCGACGAATTTTTCTTTCTCGATAACGCTACCTTCGTATATTCGCCAAGCGGCGATTCGGGTTCGCACTGCTGCTGGAACAGCGACTGAATCAACGAAAGGTGCACCAAAGTGCCTTCATCATCTCCGAGGCTGTAATTTATTCTTTCGGAAACGTCTTTCTTCCGTCGCCAGACGCGAATATAAGCGGTGTGTGTCACTGGAAAGTGGATCTTGCAGTCCGCAGCATATGTGACACGAAAACGGATGACACGAGGTGGGGGGAAAACGCCTCGACGCACTCAACCAGAGGAGAGCTCTGCATTGGTGCCTCGAGAAAAATTGGTCGGCGAAAAAAAGCAAAAGATGACGAAAAAGAAAGTCGAGGGTCGGAGGACGTTCCATGAATACGGGAATACAGAGTACCGTCTATTTTACGACGATGAATGCATCGCTTCGAGAGAAATGGGAGTTGGTACAATGATGTTGAAGTATCGGAAGGAAAAATGGAAAGCGAGCTTATGTGTTGGGGTGAGAACGAGAAAAGGGATGAAACAAGCTGCTTTTTCTGGCAATATTCTCGGTCCGATCATCTTCGCACTGGCCGACGTAACATAACCGGACGGTGTTTTTTGTCTGGAGAACAATATGGACATGTGTGGAACTGGTGATCGATAACATTTCGTCGGCATTCCTTACATCTGGGAGAGGTCGAAGGAAAAAGAGGCGAGAATCTCGAGGAGAAAAAATTAGCGTGCTTTCCCTCGGACCTGAAATAAAATTTCGAGGCGAGGCCCCCGAGCGATCGATAGACCAGACGATGGCGGCAGCCGCTTCGTTGTCGGCGAGGGTGAAACGTCAACCGGGCGTGCAACACTCATTCAACACTTTCGCACTGCGAGCTATTCAGTTTTTATCCGTCTTGATATGTTGCGGAATGAAGGCGGGTAAAGGCGGTCAATATTGGCCGGTTCGTATACAATGATTTACGTTCTAATCGGAGTTGGCGACATTCACTCCTATTGTGCTCTCGAAAGTCAGCTTGATAATTGTGTTGCAATTCAGATCTCGCTGCGTCGTCGATGAAAAAAATCACCGATATAAAAATCAATGATTTTATATGAAAGCCTGAGAATTAAATTCTAGTGGGAAGCTCACTTACCACTGACCGATCAGAGGGTTGAGAACATCAAAGCGAATCGCGTCGGGATGTTTAGAAAAAAAAATCACAAAAACCTCAGTTCAAGCCGTCACGTACGCGTCCTTATTTAACGAGAAGCTAGAATTTGCCAAGACGCGACATTCGAACGATTCGAATGACAAGTTGATGTGCTAAAAAAATCTGCAAAAATTCCCCGAAGTACCTGAAAATGTTGTTGTTTTGTTGAGGCGGAAGAACATTTATTACGAACATCCGTATAGTTTTTGTGCTCAAAAGAAGGCATCTTCGCTCTCGGCAAAAAGTCCCGCGTACTTGAAGGGTTAAAAACCAATAATTTACATGCTAACAGGACTTCGCTTTATTCATCCCTTTTCCCGTACTCGCGAAAGTTAGCTCGACAATTCTCTTTCAATTATCTTCATCCTGCTGCAATTATCTTTCATCTTGCTGCACCGCCGATAAAAAAAATCCACGCAAGCAGAATTTCACCGTTATAAAAATCAATGATTTTCTATAACCGCCCGAGAATTAAATTTTAGTGGGAAGCTCACTTCACGCCGACCGGTCAAAGGGTTGACATCAAAGCGAATCGCGTCGGGATGTTCAGAAAGAAAAAAAAAAAAAAAAAACCAAAATCTTCATTCAAACACCGATGATTCTCGTCTATCGTTATCAGTGACATGCACAGATACCCCGATTTTATCAGTCGAAGAGTCGAGTAACTTGTTTTCGGAATACCGAGTACGAGTTTTGTCCTTCGTACGTTATTTCAGCCACGTACCGCGGTGTTGTCTCATTCGCTTCCGCGCAATGTTCGCCCTTGCATTCATCGCCCTGGGGACGCCTTCGTGCCGGGTATCTCACAGTCGTTCGAGGCGTTCGGTGGTGAAATAAAAAAAAAAAAAAAAAATTCGCCTCGTGATTGTTCCGCAGGGAATAGAAAGTTTGAGGAAGTGGAAGAGAAAGCATTGTGCAACGGTGTAACGCGGGCGGGCGGGAACGGGAGGGAAAGAGGTTGGAGGAAGAGGCAACGCGATTCTGCAAGCGGTAGAACGGAGTGGAGGCAGTGGCTCCATTATCTACCCTCGTGTGCAAGAAGAGGTTCCGCCGCGTGTACACCGGATGTACGCGCCGAGAGAGAAGCGAGGCGGTGAGGCGCGATGTGAGTGGAAGAGGCGACGAGGGAGGAGGATGCTGCGGGCGAGCGGAGGGAGAGACGACTCTACGTGATGTACCTCTATCGTGGGGTTTACAACGGTGTGTATCTATGCACACACGCCACGTGGAACAATGTAGCCGAGATATTGATCAGCCGAGCGACGTTGAGGCCATCGAAACGCCTGTTACTCATCTCCTCGGTGTCTGCACAAATTCGTCGAGAGATATAACTTTATCAATTATCAAACAAATCGGAAAGTTGGAGGTCGATGGAAGCGAAACACAGAAGATGAAAAAAAAAAGAAAAAAAATGGAAGTTAGATGTAAGGAAAGAAATAACTACACTGAAAAAAATTGGCCCATAAGATAAAAGGAAATGGCGGAGGAAGGAGGTTTGTGACCGAGAAATTGAAACCCAGAGTTAGTTTTGTGGATCAAAGTTTGGGACAGTTCGATTTAATAAAATCACTTCGAGACTTCGCAGAGTCGATGGTTCTGCCGTTTTAACTTCTTTCCTCTTGATCAGCCGAGCGAGCTTGAGGCCATCGAGACGCCTGTTACTCATCTCCTCGGTGTCTGCACAAATTCGTCGAGAGATATAACTTTATCAATTATCAAACAAATCGGAAAGTTGGAGGTCGATGGAAGCGAAACACAGAAGATGAAAAAAAAAAGAAAAAAAATGGAAGTTAGATGTAAGGAAAGAAATAACTACACTGAAAAAAATTGGCCCATAAGATAAAAGGAAATGGCGGAGGAAGGAGGTTTGTGACCGAGAAATTGAAACCCAGAGTTAGTTTTGTGGATCAAAGTTTGGGACAGTTCGATTTAATAAAACCACCTCGAGACTTCGCAGAGTCGATGGTTCTTCGGTTTTAACTTCTTTCCTCTTGATCAGCCGAGCGAGCTTGAGGCCATCGAGACGCCTGTTACTCATCTCCTCGATGTCTGCACAAATTCATCGAGAGATATAACTTTATCAATTATCAAACAAATCGGAAAGTTGGAGGTCGATGGAAACGAAACACAGAAGATGAAAAAAAAAGAAAAAAATGGAAGTTAGATGTAAGGAAAGAAATAACTACACTGAAAAAAGTTGGCTCATAAGATAAAAGGAAATGGCGGATGAGGCAGGTTTGAGACCGAGAAATTGAAACCCAGAGTTCGTTTTGTAAATCAAAGTTTTGGATACTTCGATTTAATAAAGCCACTTCCAGACCAGGGACGGACGATTCTCCCGTTATAAATTCTTTACTTTCAACGATCAGATGTTTCGGAAGCTACGGGTTGTTGACGGATATTCTAAGACTTTTTCTTCTAGGAGACTCGACTCGTCTGCTAGGGGGGTTTTTTTTTCTTACGCCACTCGGAATAGCGATATTTTTTTTTATCATCCTTCATTCTTCATCCTCTCCTGCTTCGTTGGATGGGATATCCAAGATTAACTTGAACGATAGTTGATCAATTTCTTCTATTTAACAATTGGTACGTTCGAATCCTCGTGGCTCTCGTCGAAACCTTATATGAAGCTAAGAATCCAACATTAGACAAAAGAACAAATTTATATCTTAATTTCAGTACAAATAAACAAGAGGACAGATTCGAGTGATAACGAGTTTGTGGGTGAGCAAAAAAAAAAAAAATGTTTGCTGCTGCTGGTATCGATGATCTATCGAACGTCACCACTTCTTCGGCGTGCCATGTCGTCGGGATTCGCCAAAACCGGAACTCCCCGTCGACGATCAAGAAAAATCGTCAGCCGATCTTGGAGAACGACTATGCTGCGAGTGAAAATTCTGTGCTCTTGGCGAACATCAGCGCAAAGTATATAAAAAAAAAAAAAAAAAAAAAACAGTGACGATGACGTTGTTTCGATTTTTCTATTAGGGCGCAATGCGCTTAGGAAACAAAAACTAAAAAAAATAATTGAACGATAAAAGCACACAATTTACGATTAGCCTAAGCTCTGTTAACGAAAGAGAAAAAAAAAAAAAATAATAAATAAATAGTGAGGGGTGTCGTAGCAAGGACGAGAGCTCGAATACGCCTCGAGAGTGCTCTCGACCGATTCGCTGATCTTTTTTCCAGAGACAAAACAATGAATGCTCGATTATCGATGTGTGGAAAAAAAAAGCGAGTGGACTCTCTTCCAGCGCTAACGTTTCAAGCTTCTCGTCCGTGATCCGGGGTTACTCGTAAATTTGTATTTTCAATTAATTAAATCGGTAAGGTTATGCCCTCGTTCTTTCAAACATATTTAATGATAAACAACAAATGATGAAGAAGAAGAAAAAACAAAAAAAAAAAAAAAAAGAATCGCGAGCGCGTACGGCACGACTGCACGGCGTCGCCGCATTTATTATTGTGTAATTACATTGAGGAAGAAAAGATCGCCGAGCGTGGGCGCGCGCGTCGATCCGCGTATTTGCCACGCGCTTCGTCTCAATCTCAAAAAAAAAAAAATAAATAAAAAAAAATTAAAAAAAAATGTTATCGTGTTCAGCTGCGATCTCGAAAGACTCGCCGGCGCGCGCCCACCTCGTCGTCCCAACTATTAAATCTGTAAATACAATTACTATTACATTAATTACAATTGTCTCCTCCGAGAGCGTCGATCATTCTCGGAGAAAACAAAAAAAGAAAGCGTCTAACGTGTTGTCCTTAAAGAGTAATGAAACTAAAGAAACAAAAAACTGTAATTACTACGTGTAACTGTCCGTTAAAGAAGCAAGTACGAGAAAGTAAGCTTGCTCGAGATATTACCTTCTCTTTAGGATATACATATATATATATATAGATATATGAATAAATTACGAGAAAAAAAAACAGATCTATCATACGGGGTGTCTCACAATTGGAACGAAAAAAGTGTTGCCTCATATTGACGGTTCGAAACCGGATAAATTTGGGCTTAAATCTAATTTATTTTATTTTCACAATTCCTTTTCCGCTCTTAACCTGAAAACTGTATGAACTTTATAAAAAAAAAAAAGAAAGTTCCGAGGTGAAAGATTCAATCAATTTCCAATCGAGAACACCTCACAATTTTTTACACCAATTTTGGAACACCCTGTATATATGCCTGTACACACATATGCGTATCAAAGAGATCTTTGACAGGGGAGAAATCCTAAAAAAGGTCATAAAAAAAAAAACCTTGAACTCCAACAATGTCATCTCGTAGTTGTCACTTGATCACATATATGTGTACACGTATATCGTAGCACTTGGCGTCGTGCAATAAAATAAATTCTAAAGCGTTCCAAATAGGCATGCATGAGCGAGCATGGATAAATCTACTCGAACGAATGAATAAAAAAATTAAATAAAAAACAACAATAATAATGATAACGATATAAAAAAAAATAAAATGAAAAAATCCGTTTATCTGAATCTTCCGTATAAAAGGGTCTCGTGAGTGCGTGATAGACGGGGGGGGGGGGGAGGAGATATGAATGAGAAGTACATAGTTATCTTCTCGTTCGGTTCACATTCAGTTTAGGGATATAACGTGCAATTGTCCGATTATCCGATAGGTCGTTATAGTTCATGGGGGGTTGAGGGGGGGGGGGCAAAGAGGAAGGAGTAAGGAGTCGTTAGTCACACTCGTCGATATACGAGTTTAATTAGCCTTAGCCACGTCGAGGCTGCCGGGAGTTTAATGCGTTATGCACGAGAAAGCGGAGCGCGGCGAACGATGCGAAAGGGCGGTGAGGGATGCGGATGAAGTAGTAGGCTCGAAGTAACACTAGGCGGGAGAAGGGGGCATATTACTGTACTTCGCGATATACGGTACGTTCAGTGCTTTGAGCGATCAGCGAATACATGCACAACGAGAGAGAGAGAGAGAGGATGAAACGCGCACCTCGAAGTCCAACCTGTTGCTTCCTCTACTTTCGCGGCCGAGCGATGTGTGCGAGCTTCCTGGGAATTTCGAGCCGCAGAGCCGCTTCCGGTGGAAGGCTCTTTCGCGAGGTGTGTGTGTGTGTGTGTGTGTCTCGTGTCGAGACAATGAGGAAGGTGGGAAGGGGTAGGAATAAAAGGACTCGATGTCCAGGTCGATGTACATATAAAACCGGAAGCGATAGAGCGCTGCGTTTTCAAGAATGTCTCTTAATTCGATTAAAAGTGATTTTTTTTTTTTTTTTTTTTTTTTGAGTGCGGTAGGAAGATGGATTGTAGATATAGCGATGGGTTGTACACAGATTTACGGTGTTATCGCTTCGAGTTAAAGGAAGATAATGTTTTTCACGGCACTGAAAGTTTGATAACTTGAACGTCCATCTGTTGCTATAAATTTGCTTGTTTCTTCGACTTGTCTGGTATTCAGGGGCGAAACGGTACATTCCATGAAGTTTTATCGGCGGGAGATCGGACGAGAGGATACTGGGGGTGGGTGAGAAATCTTTATGTTCGGACGTTATGAATTCGACGTTCGACGAGTGTAATTATATATTCGTACTAATAAATATAGTCATCGAAAAAAAAAAAAAAAGAAAAAATTTAGCCAAGTCGTCGCTGTGCGGCGACGAGTTTGTAAGACGTACTACTACTACCCGATCGCCCGAATTACCGATCGGGCGAGAGATCGTTGAATTTTAGAGTCAAACGAGTTTAAAATCCTCTTGATACCATGAAACGCAGAAAAACACACACACACACACACACACACACACACACACACACACACACACAAAAATCGTTTAGCCAACAGAATAATCTTATTTCGGTGTCTCTTGTGATTTTAGAAGTGTGTAAAATTTTTTCCTTCGATCGACAAAAGTGCACACGAAAACACACGCAGGCAAATACAATGTCGAGGCACGATTGTTTCGTGTGTGATTCCGTAAGAGAGCGAGAGCGAGCGAGAGAGAGAGAGAGGAAAAGATGTTGTAATTAGTTGGGCGAGAAAGTACGACTTAACCCAAATGGGGGCAGAGAAATAGAACATATAAAAAAAAAAAGAAAAAAAAAGAATGAAAATAAAAAAATATAAGAAAAAAGCCACAAGTAAGACAAAATAAAGATATTTAATTAGAGAAGAAGGGATTGTAAAGTGTCTAAGTCTTTCAACTTACTACCATACTGCCAATTGTTTCCGATGCGAACGCGTTAACTAACGTAATGGAAAGACCGAAAGTGACGAGAGAATCGCCGATTACGAGGGGAGGCCCGAAAGCTAATTTTAATTGAAATTCTTTTATTTTAAACGACAAAAACGACGTTTATTAAATCGATCAACATTTACCGCGGTCCTGTAAATACACGTTAATTTGTGTAACAAAACTCGTAGCGTGCAGAACCGTAAGCATAAACTCGCCGCATGCATAAGCCAAACGAACAAGCCGCAAGCATTGCACTCGACAACCGGCAAAGTAAACAGCGTCAAGTAACTTCACGAATTTGTAAACGCGTTTGCCCCGGGTGTTTTTGGTCAAAGGACGGCCGATAAACTCCAGGTAATACCGGAGTTTTGATGGCTGGACACGCGATGCATGGTATTTCGAGCGGCGGCTCGTACATTAAAATACATACGTGGATAAACACGATTTACAGTATGTTCGGCAATGGAGAACTCCCGCCGTGTCCGATACATCGTCACGAGTACCGAGCGTTTGGGACGTTCGCGTGTTTGCGAGAGGCGCGCGCGACGACCTAAAACACACACGAGTCTGAAAGCACGACCGTGAACAAGGTTCGCGTGAGCGAGATTGACTATTATACGGTTGTTAACGGTTTCACACGTAGGTGGGTTCGAGCTGGGTGGCTAAAATGGACATTTCCTAAAACACTTGACACAGTCAATCTTATCAAAAACTCTTATTCAATATCGAAAGCTAAATTTAATATTTGTCAATCATTTAATTGTCATTTAATTCAGTGTTCGATATTTTTTTCAGAATTTTTCATCCATGTTTTCATACCGAACGAAGCAGCCAAGATTTTCCAGACTGGCGAACTCTACCGGAAGCGTTAAAATTCCGTTCGTATGCGTCGGATAAATAATTTGGCAAAGTAAACAACTGCCAAAGTAAATAATTGTCATGGAAATTGCGATCTTTTGTCTCGTCTCGAGAAAGAGTTTAACGAGAAATTATAGTGGATCTAAGTGAGGACGGTATGGAGCGAGGAGAGAAAGAGAGAGAGAGAACTCGGAGCCGAGTCACTTTGGCGTTGATTTAACGAGGTGCCCACAGCCACTGTAGGGTAACGTCATCGGCGAGCTTCGGGGGTCTGGTTGTGTATAGCATCGCCTGTTGGAAGACGTGGAAGAAGCTTTCCGCGAGAGAAGGGTTGGGCGGGGGTGCGGCGGAGATCGTAAATTCTTCCAGTGGCCGCAGGGGTAAAGGCCGTGTAGTGCCATCGGCTGTTTACCTGAGGACCAAGGGGAGTTTGTCAACCGAGCTTTTGCCAGGGTGTCGTCCGGTGGAATAGGGTCTGGTAGGGCTTGTAGTAGTGAAGGGACACACCGTGTGTGCGTTCGGGCTCGTTGACAACGGCCTACGACGATTCATCGGGACTTCCCAGAGCTTTCTGGTGAACCGCAGAAGCGAAGAGCGAACCGGAAGTCGGGAGGTCACTGTCGATTACCGTTCTTCCACACATACATTTTCTTCACTTTCGCACCTGTGACAGCGAAATTAATTTCGATGCCGTTTGGCTTTTAATTAAAAAAATGATGTAAAAGTCACACGAAGTTGTCTTCGGGAGTTCACTTTCGACGGTCGAATTTTTGGAGACATGTCGAGGCTGAGAAGAATGTAGATTCGTTGACAAACGAGACTCTGGCCTGGCGACATCACCAATTCGGCGAATCGTTTGCGTTAGAATAGCCCAGAGCGGAGCAACAGAGGGCAGAGAGAGGGTTGATCCGTAGAAACACCTTTAGCTGGGCCAACCGGTCGTGAATAATGAAGTCGTGTCGAGTCGTTAAACGTACGCGGAGGATGGAGGATGAAACGCTTCACTCGCGTGTCTACATATAGTAGATGTATATATAGGAGGCAGCCTTGAATTAAGAGAAAATAGGACGTTTTGGATTGGCCGACTAGCGAAAGGGAATATCTACTTTGGGTGCAGATAGAGAATCGACGATGAGATAGGAAACCTCTCGTCCTTGTTTCGAAGGTACGAATATTTTGTCACTTCGTGGAATTTTGAAGTCGAGTTCTGGGACAGGAAAAATGGTAATATTGAAGATCAATAATTATTGAAACGGTGAGATGAAAATAAAGACCTCGCGCGTAGAAAAACAAATCCAAGTAGTCACGGTCGTTTTTGGTCAGACGCGCTTGACATTTTTATTTTCTCACAAAAGCGTGCGAACAACCGAGAGCGAGAGCTTTCGTCAAGACAAAGAACATCTTGACGTTCTCATTGGCCGACCAGAGAAAGAAATATCTACTTTGGGTGCGGCTAGAGAATCGACGATGACCGAAGAAACCGCTCATCCTCGTTTCGAAGGTTCGCAGACTTCGTCACTTCGTGGAACTTTGTAGTCGAGTTCTGGAACGGGAAAGACGGTAATATTAAAGCTGGGTAATTATTGAAACGCTGAGATGAAAACAAAGACCTCGCGGGTAGAAAAAAAAATCCCGAAGTAGTCACGGTCGTTTTTGGTCAGACGCGCTTGACATTTTGATTTTCTCACAAAAGCGTGCGAACAAGCGAGAGCAAGAGATTTCGTTAAGACGAAGAACATTTTGACGTTCTTATTGGCCGACTAGAGAAAGAAATATCTACTTTGAGTGCAGATAGAGACTCGACGATGACAGAAGAAACCTCTAGTTCTTGTTTCGAAAGCGCGAAGACTTCGTCACTTCGTGAAACTTTGAGGTCGAGTTCTGGGACGGGAAAGACGCTAATATTGAAGCTGGGTAATTATTGAAACGCTGAAATAAAAACAAAGACCTCGCGGGTAGAACAAACAAAAAAAACCCCCCTAAGTAGTCACGGTCGTTTTTGGTCAGACGCGCTTGACATTTTTATTTTCTCACAAAAGCGTGCGAACGAGCGAGAGCGAGATTTTTCGTCATGACGGAGGAACAATACGACAGGGACACGATATTAGTACGAGAGCGAGCGGGCAAAAGAAAAATCGTAAAATACGACCGTGGCGATGAAAGGTGGCGAAGAAACAAGGAAAATGAGGGAGGAACCCGGGGGAGCTCATTGTCAGCGGGTTTCTTCAAAGTCCGGAGAAAGGCAACGGTGTTTTTACCACTCGTTATGTGTACCCACGTACACAGAAGACAGTGCAAAGGGGAGCGACGAGCGTTTCTTCTTCAAAGTTCTTCAATGTTTCTGCACTCTCCGTTCGGACGGTCTTGGTTTAGGAGGGACTTCAGCCGAGAGGAATGCACAACTGTGAGCGTTCATTGTCAGAACAGCTTTACATCACCTCAAATCCACACCTCAACTTTCTTGCTACGGAGTCGAGATATGAATGAAAAAAAAATCGTCAAACCAACACTGCACATTCGTTCTTCCTCTCTCCATTTCTTCTATTTTATCATCTATAGTCGATTCGATATTTCGTGTTATTTTCACACGAAGAAAAATGAGTTATGAAATATGATAAGGACGTGTAAATTACGAAAAAATACAGACAAGTGACGAGGTTGAATTTTACTGTAAACGGGCCATGGGCCTGCTTGCGATCGTCCAACCAACTTGCAAGATTGCTCGTCGAAAAATCCTTTATCAATTTCTCTCCGTATCGTACCGGTTGAAATCCGGCGTATCGAATAGACTAGCTGCGAAAAGGAGAGCGGGAGGGGCACGAGATGACAGATTTTCCATCCAATTAATCGAGCTCTCCATTGCGCTACGTGTGTCTCTTCTGTAGATTGTTATCTCGCTACGTTCTTCCTTCAAGATTATTCTCTCTACGTTTTTCCTTCCAGATTGTTCTCTCTTTCTACGTTCTTCCTTTTAGATTATTCTCTCTCTAAATTCCTTCCTTCTAGATTGTTATCTCTCTACGTTTCCTCCATTTCCACGTTCGACGTAATATTTCATATTATTTTCGCACATAATGAAATATGAAATATGATATACGATGAGGACGTCAAATTAAATTTTCCCAAATTGCAGATAAGTGATGTTGCATCGGGCCTCTGTTTGCGATCGGCAAAGCAAATTGCAAGATTCGAGGTTGCACAATCGTTTGTCAATTTCTCTCTGGATCGTTTCGGTATCAATCCGGTGTATCAAATGGACTGGCTGCGAAAGGCGGGGGGGGGGGGGGGGGGGGGCTTAGGAGACGATAGATTTTCCATTAAATTAATGGCTTACGCCACATCAAATGGGTAAAAACGTATGTATATTTCGTAATTTTTTTTTTCTCGGTAAAGATACGCTTCATCGAATTAATTTTTTTTTTTAGGGTGGAAGAAGAATATATTAAAGAATATTTAGACATTTTTTCATTCAATTTTATTGTTGTTATGTGTTGTCTTTATCGGTCGGTGTAAACAATTTTTTTCGGAAGTTTCTTCGCGGTGTGCCCGATTTCAACTTGTCATTTTATAAGAAATAAATTTTCTTTTTTCTCAACAAGTGATACACAACGCGGTCCTTGATGAGGGGAAAAAAGATTGACGAAATGACGGCCGTTTGGAATAAAGTCAATTTTTACCAATTTTTCAACACTGAATCATTTTTTAAGGTTATTTTTATTACATTAAAAAAAAAATGTCAGACCCATCAAGGACTAAAGAATCTGTTGAAGTACATCGATAAAAATTTTCATAAAAATTCATCGAGCCACTTTTCCGATGTCACGGACACCGATCGTGAAAATCACCTTTTTGAGAAAAAAGTCTTCGAAATTCGACCGCGCCGCTGGTCGAGCGCTCCACCACTTTTCACACAACGGTCTCCAACTTCCGTGATTTGTTGAATTTCAACATACAAATTTAACAGAATATTCTTGACACTATAAACTATGAGGAAAAAACAAAAAAAAAAAAAAATCTAAATTTTACTGTGGCGCAAGTCTTTAATCCTTAACTCCATTGCGCTACGTCTGCCCGCTCGGTAGATTGTTCTCTCTACGCACTCCTTATATCATCTGCATCCGATTCCATATTTCACGGTATTTTCGCACCAAAAAAATGATCAAGTATGAACTACGATGAGAGCGTCAAACAAAATGACGACAAATTGCGGATAAATGACGATGTTGAATCCGACAGTGAGAGCGGAACGGAGCTTGGGTTTGCGTTCGGTAAATCATCTTGAAGGATTCTTCCTCGCAAGATCGTTTGCCAATTTCTCTCCGGATCGTCCCCGGTATGGATCCGGCGTATCGAATGGCCTAGCTGCGAAGAGGCGGGGACGGAGGGAGCGGGCAAGAGACGACAGATTTTCCATCCAATTAATCGAGCTCTCCATTGCGCTACGCGCCCCGCGGTACTTATCGGTGGAGTTCGCGACGAGAGACGGGTCGCGACGGTGTCTATATCCATCGTTCGGTGGTGGATTCTCAATGTGGCTGGGAAGTAGGCCAGCACCGGTACGCGCCGCACAGAGCCGAACGAGGTATAACAGCGTTGAAACGAGCGGCGGGGCAATGAATAGTACGCTCTCTACGCGGTCCCGTGTAAATAGCGAGGTATATCGATCGGATGCGCGGAGGAGCCTTGTGTACAGAACGACATATTTACTACTAATACCACCTATGTGTAACCGCGAGGCTCGTTACATAGGACGCACCGCGCGAGGGGCTTTTCTCGCCCCGATGTCACTTATTCAGCACGCGTGTGCATGCGCGTACTCGACGTGCGTGCGCTCGTCTCTCGTCCGTTCGCAGGGTGGATTTCGGCGGCGAAGTCAAAGAAATCCAAGTTCAAAGATTTATGCCGGAGCTTTGAGAGATCTACGCTTATTGTTCCAAGGATTGTTAATTATAATTAAATAGAAGTATACTTGTTAAGTGTACTTTTATTTAATTATTTCAAAAATAGTTTCACTAAATTGTGGGCCTGAACGGCTCTGATTTGTTCGTTCGCCTTTTTTTTTTTTAATCTCGGCGGAGGGTTCGAGGGAAAACGAGTGATTTTAATCTACTCGAAGTCGACGACATAGTGGACACGAAAAATTCTGAAAAAAAGCGTAGAATTCTCTGAATGTGACAGAAAAAAAATTGCTCGTCACAGAAATCGAGTGAGTGTGCTCGTCTTTCATCCATCCGCACGGTGTAAGTCGGCGGCGAAGTCAAAGAAATCAAAGTTCAAAGATTTATGCCAGAGCTTTGAGACGTCGACGTTTATTTTTCCACGGATTAAGAAGTATCCTTCTATTTAATTATTTTTTAAATAACTTCATAAAATTTCGAGCCTGGCCGGCTCTGATTTGTTCGTTCGCCTATTTTTGAAATCTCGGCGGAGGGTTCGAGGGAAAATGAGTGATTTTAATCTACTCGACGTCGACGACAAAGTGGACACGAAAAATTCTGAAAAAAAAAATTCGTACAGCTCTCTCAAAGTGCCAGAAAAAAAAAAAAAAAAAAAAAAAAAAAAAAAAATTGCTCGCCGCAGGAATTTTGAGAAAAAGCGTGTGAAACTCGTTCGAAACAACAGTATGCTGAAAAGCCGATGTGCTGTCCCCTCATCGGAACACCGGGGATATTCTCCGTTTCGGGCACGTGTGACAAAGTAAAAAAAAAATAATAATAATAATAATAGTCGAGCGGGCGCGCGGCGTTTATCGGATGAGCGCTGATTATGCTTTAAAAAATTGAGTACGACGTTTGGGACGCAAGGGTTGGAATGGTTGGAAGGTACAACTCGGGCGACCCTCGAGCATGTAGCAGTCGCGTCGTGTCATGAATGTTTTATCGGCTTGTGTACAACGAAACGCGGAGGGGGGGGGGAGGGGGGGGGCGAGGGAGGGAAGTACACGCGGAGCTGGGACTGCGGATGGAAGGTTTGCGCGATCGCGAATCGATTTACCTCGACCACGAATCACGAGTTGCACGAGGCTGGTTCGCGAGGAGAGGAGCTTTCAGTGCTCTCCGAGCATCGGCGTGTATCGACAAACAGCAGTCTCTTTGTTCTCCTCCGACGTACACCGTGTACTCGTATGGACAGGCTCTTCTCCTGTTGCGATCGTACGATACGATCGACAGCAAAACAGCCATAGGATCGGAAAGAGGGCCGCGCACGAAGATGTTAATAGGGTGTTTAAGCGTTACGAAGACCGAGAGAGCAAACACGTGCACGACGAGCGCTTACGGGGTTCGGATCTCGAGTGGATGCAGAGCTCTCAACTTTTCTTTGCATCTCCGTCGCAGGGACGAAGAATAACATATATCGAAATAACGCAAGACGAATGAACATGATCGTGTTATATTTGTGTTTCGTTATTTTGACTTTATGTTATTTTATCCGAACCTCCTTGAGATTCGTAATAGCAGAAAACGAAAAAAAAACATGGTCGTGTTATTTTTGTGTTTCGTTATTTTGACGTTATGCTATTTTATCCGAACTTCCTTGAGAGTCAAAATAACGCAATACGAAAAAAAAACATGGTCGCGTTATTTTTGTGTTTCGTTATTTTGACTTTGTTATTTTATCCGAACCTCCCTGAGATTCGATATAAACACAAGACGAAAAAAACATGGTCCTGTTATTTTTGTGTTTCGTTATTTTGACGTTATGTTATTTTATCCGAACCTCCTTGAGATTCGATATAAACACAAGACGAAAAAAACCATGGTCGTGTTATTTTTGTGATTTCGTTATTTTGACTTTGTTATTTTATCCGAACCTCCTTGAGATTCGATATAAACACAAGACGAAAAAAAACATGGTCCTGTTATTTTTATGTTTCGATGTTTTGACGTTGTGTTATTTTATCCGAACTTCCTTGAGAGTCAAAATAACGCAATACGAAAAAAAAAACATGGTCGTGTTATTTTTGTGTTTCGTTATTTTGACTTTGTTATTTTATCCGAACCTCCTTGAGATTCGATATAAACACAAGACGAAAAAAACATGGTCCTGTTATTTTTGTGTTTCGTTATTTTGACGTTATGTTATTTTATCCGAACCTCTTTGAGATTCGATATAAACACAAGACGAAAAAAACCATGGTCGTGTTATTTTTGTGATTTCGTTATTTTGACTTTGTTATTTTATCCGAACCTCCTTGAGATTCGATATAAACACAAGACGAAAAAAAACATGGTCCTGTTATTTTTATGTTTCGATGTTTTGACGTTATGTTATTTTATCCGAACCTCCTTGAGATTCGATATAAACACAAGACGAAAAAAACCATGGTCGTGTTATTTTTGTGATTTCGTTATTTTGACTTTGTTATTTTATCCGAACCTCGTTGAGATTTGATATAAACACAAGACGAAAAAAAACATGGTCGCGTTATTTTTGTGTTTTTCCTTATTTTTACTTTGTTATTTTATCCGAACCTCCTTGAGATTTGAAATCTTCGACATTATAGAATATCGCCTTTTTATTCCACCATCGAAACTGTGAAGAGGAAAACACCCCGATTTTCTCGAGCCTCTGTTGGCGATCCGCTGAATCTATGAACATTTTTTTTTCACGAGACGATGAATGCAAGAACTTGAATAATAACAAGAAAGAACAAAAGTTACGATGTTTTTTTTTTTAAACTAATCGAACGATCACTACCGTCCCAATGTTATATTTTAACTGCGAGAGGGAGGGATTATAAAAGGTTGTATGAAAAATTTGAAACGTCGCCCACGAGGGTGATTTTCGACGATAGGGTCGCGAGGCAGAAAAATGATAATAACCATGATAAAATAAACATTCTAGATACCTGGGTTCCGCAGTGCTCGCGATCGGTCGGGAGCTTCTGTTTATACAAGTAAAAAAAAAAAAGAAAAAAAAAGAATTCATTGTTTGTTCATCGAAGGCCGAAGGAGCTTCGCGTTTGCATCTCTCGCGACCGAATCGTTCGAAGCAATTTAGCAAAACTAACACGAGATCCAATGAGACAAAAACAAAAATTGTGCCACCGATAACAATTGTAAGGATGAGACACCAGATTCGATCTGGCAAGACTCATCGAAGGAAATTGAGGGGAAAAAAAGAAAACAATTGAGGGGGGAGAAATGAATTTTGAAAACGAGAGAATAACGACGAACTCTGGCGTGAAAAAAAACACGACCTGTATGGTTGACGTTCGAGTGGTATATAAGACGTTTCGAAATCGAGAGAAATATTGTGACAATTGCGAGGCGCGCAGTGTGGTAGATTAAACAAACAGAAAAATCCGCGGTGCGTTTACGATAAGGAATATTATGATGAAAATGAAAAAAAAAATAAAATAAAATAAAATAAAAGAAATGATGGGCTTGCCCGACGATTAGTCGAGAGACAAGTCGTGTAAGAATTTATTTGGTCGCATGGCAGAACGAAACCTAAGTCGATCGTGGATCGATCATTGCTGGGACTCGGATGCTTAGAGACACACTCAAAACGGAACCACTTTAATTATTAACAAAAATATATTTATTATTAATATATACGGACCGATAAAACAAAAAGAAGAAAACAAAAAAATGGATATATGAAAAATAAAGTACTGTCTTTATTCACGTTTCCCCATGATGTTGTTTATGTCTCCCTTTTTGTTTTTTGCTGACTGCCTCAAAGACTCGACGATTCGAAACTTCGACAAGGTAGGTGAAAAACAAACTATTAGATTGCAAAATAAAAATCATGCAGTCAATCTCGTTTGACAAGATCGTTTAATCGTCAATACATCTTTAATAACCGTAATTACGACTCAATCAATGCTCAACGCCATCCCTAGCGATACATTCTATATAAAAGGCACTGGAGAGGCACTTTATTTTTCTTGTAGACCGTAAATTTATCGATTTGTTTGTTTTTCATTTTTCTTTTTTTTTTTTTTAGAGATATTAAAGGAAAGTGCTCCAGTAGACGACGTTTAGAATGAAGAAGGAGAAGGGAAAGAAGAATCTTGAAAATTTGTCGATGTATATCGCTGTTGCTCTGCCTTGGCAGCAAGTGTCGTACTGTACGGTCGGTGGTGGTCTCACAGGACTTCGATTCCTCTCCGTGTCTGACCTCATCGGCGTCTGAAAAATCGAGAAAAAAAAAACACATTTATTTTTTCAACATTTAAAATCAAAATTAAAAAAAAAAATTTAACACCAACATTTTTAATGTATTTTAAGGCAAATTTTCTAAAATGTTGATAACCATCAACATCTCTAAAATATTTATAATCAACATTTTTCAAATATAACAAGCAACATTTTTTCAATATTTATAATCAACATTTTTCAAATATTACAAGCAACATTTTTTCAATATTACAATCAACATTTTGTCAATATTTAAAAACAACATATCATTTTTTTTTTTTTTTTTTTTTTTTTTTTTTTTTTTTTTTTTTTTTTTTAGAATGCACTTTCGATAATTACCTTGAACTCGTCTATGGCCTCTCTGAGATCCTCGTCGGAGTATCCCTTCATAGCTTTCGTTGCGACCGGGCCCATGTAATTGTTGACAACAGCGAATTCCATGAGGGAGAGAAACACGAAGACGCTGCACGACGACATCCAAACGTCGATGGCTTTTACGTAAGATACAGGTGGCAGTGACTGCTGGGACTGCGTGTTTTGAGTTGCTAAGTGAATAAGTTAGTGTATTAACCATTTTTGGAGTTTGGCAACAAAAAAAAAAAATGAAAATAATTAAAAAATGTATGTAAATTTTGGCAACTCATAAGAATTTCAAAATTTTCCAATTTCATAAATTTTTACAGCGTTCGCGATGGCGGTACAATATGTGACTATGCCGCCGCTACTGCGGACGATACGAGGGATGAGAGAGATTTATGAGGATCTATTTATTTTACGCTTCCGCGATTTTCTCGGGCCACGGTGCACGTTTGTCGCGCTCTGACGGCTCCGATGTGCCAGGCCGTTGTCGATCGTAGGGCTTCGCGGGAACGCGAGCCGGTTGTAGAGCGCAAACTTCGTTTATTCTCCACCGTCACCGAGTCTCTCTTCGTCATCCGATATATTGATAAGAAATTAAGTAAAAGACAATTGTTCCCGACTTTCTCACCCCTTGTTTATATTCACACGCTTCATAGATAAAAATGCCCAATAATAATAATAATAATAATAATAATAATAATAATAATAATAATAATAATAATAATAATAATAATAATAATAATAATAATAATAATAATAATAATAATAATAATAATAATAATAATAATAATAATAATAATAATAATAATAATAATAATAATAATAATAATAATAATAATAATAATAATAATAATAATAATAATAATAATAATAATAATAATAATAATAACTGTTATTATTATTATTATTATTATTATTATTATTATTATTATTATTATTATTATTATTATTATTATTATTATTATTATTATTATTATTATTAAAAAAATTCTTCAGAATACGTTAGCGAATAGAAGGGTTAAAGAACTCACCGAGGGTGAGAAGCGACGTGACGCCGAGGGTCACTCTGGCGGGTATCGCTTCCGGCTTTATCCAAAATGCGATCCATGACATGACGACGATAAGTGCGGAGGGTATGTACGTGTGAAAAAGATGATATCCAAGACGTCGACGCAAATTGAATACAATCTGTATGCAGGTGAAATTGCCGGTCGAATACTCGATTGTGCAGTCGGTCGTGTAGTTGTTCGCTATGTCGAGCTGCGGCAACTCGATCTCCGGATTAACGACGAGAGGATCCGTCAGGTTCCAGATGAATACGAGATCTTGGGTCGTGTGTGACACTTCGAGGAGGAAGCGACAGAAACAATGAGAGCGATTTAGAAAAATATCCTATGTCTATGTTATACTGTGCGGGTTGAAACGAAGGTTTAGTTAGCTCAACTTAGATGGCTCTATGCGGAAAAAAGTGGGGCTCGACTGGTTAATGGGTTTACATACGGCTCTCTATCATCATTGAGCAAATCTGAGTGTCGTGAGGGTAGGACTCGAACTTCATTGCGCAAGACAGAACCAGTGTCAATCTAAAAAAAACAAACAAAAATTGTTAAAAACACGATTAATCGACGTTAGTCAATAATAAAAAAAAAAAAAAAAAAAAAAAAAGAAGTTGAAAATCGAAATTTTCATATGGCTTCCTCATGAAAGTTGAAAATTAAAATTATTATGTCACTCTCTCATAAAAGTTGAAAATTGACATTTTTCGGCGTCAACCGGCACAATATAAAATTATTGAAATGCTGCTGACGAGCTTGTTGGAGAAAAAAAAAAAAAAAAAAAAAAAGCTAAAATATACCACAATTCACTTGATCCGACATTTATCAAAGCATATTGAATACACGAATGAATATAAATTATTTTCAGGTTTAGACACTTTTGATGCACGGAGGGTAAAGTATAGTGGAACATCGTCTCGAAGCAAACTGCTGGTTATACCCGATATTCGTGGCGAAGAGGTCGTATTTGACTGTTCCGACAGCAATGCAACTACCAATTTCGATTGACACATAACATCGGGACATTTTTTTTTTTTTCTAAATGTGATTTTTCGATGTTTTGGAACATTATGAGCACGTTTTCGTTAAAATCTCAAAAAAAAAAAAAAAAAAAAAAAGTTTTCACCATAAAAAATCTTTCTCCACGATGAAGCAAAATAAGTAGACAGAAAATCCCAAGTCATACGATCGAATTGCCTCGGTTGGTGGGAGAAAGCCCGATGGATGCTGTTTCGAAGTATAAGAGACAGACCCGCTATCGTTTTCTCGATCGTCCGCATGATACTTTCGAAACTTCGAAATTACCGGGACCGCCGAGGGGAACTTACATTATTCGCGTCGAAGAAGTTTCGACATAGTTTCATTTCCTCTCGCGACATTATCCATCGTACGTTATATCTATATATATATATATATTTGTTTTTCTCTATACTTTCACGGCGTCGAGAGACGCCGGAGGACGAGCTTTTCGAACGATGGAGGCTACGAAATTTAAGGGTGGAACAAAAGTAAATGATTTTGATACTTGGACATGTAAAGAAGAGTCTTGTCGTGATAGAGCCAGAGATAGTGATTCGGTATCGACATCTCGTGGAATGTGACTTTCTTCGCGTTCTTGAAGAAACAGTCGGGCCTCCATATGTTGTGCAACCAGTCGACGTCGAGTATTCTGTATTCCTCGGACATGTTCTCCGGTAGCCTTAGCCTCGAGTCGCGCCAGCTCTGAGCGAGAAATATGTCGGCGACGTAGGTCTGCGGAACAAAAAAAAAAAAAAAACAACAACAACAACATTATCAATTGACTGGCTACGATTCACCCCTTTATCTTGATTAAAAAAAAAAAAAAAAAAAAAAAAAATGTTTCGAGAAAAAAAATCGCCATCGACACTGTAAAAATAAATTGTGAATTTAATGCATTGAAACTCGAAATTTGCCCCCGCATTATCCTTAAATTAATCGAACATAAATACACTTTTCTTGTAAAATAAAAATACCAGATATTAAAATTACAAATCTTTTGTCCGATATTATAAAACATTTTCATGAAGAATCAAAATTTTACTGTAATATTGCTGTGCACTTGTGTTTGAAATTTTGGTGACAGTTTATGTAAAAAAAAAAAGATTTCAATATCGTTAATTAATTTTCGCACTTTTTTTTTTTTTTTTTTTTTTTTTTTTTTTTTTTTTTTTACAGTGCAGGTAAATTCAAAGCGTGAACGATAGAGCAGCTTGCTGCCATCTGCGAGCTTCGGCTCAAAGCCGCTCCTCAAGCGTTTCAAGCAGGCTTTCGATATTTCGGGAGAATTTTCGTTGTAACATCGATTTTGTTTAAGTAGGATCTGACTGTAAAAATAAATTGTAAATTTAGGATACTGCAACTTGAAATTTGCTCACGTTACTCACATTTGATGGAACATTAGTAAACTTTTTTTTTTTTGTTAAATTTAAATATCAGATATTGAAATGACGAATAATTTGTCGGAAATTTATAAAAATTGTTATTAAAAATAAAAATAAAAAAATACCGTAAAATTGCAACGCAGAGATGTCTTTGAAGTGTCAGAAACTTTTCGTAAAAAAAAGCTTCCAAAATCGTTCATTAATTTTGAAAAAAAATATTTTTTTTTTTATACACTCTCCGTTGTATTGCTCTGTTTCCGTTATGTTGAAGAGGGCACTGCTGGTATTATTAGCAAGAAAATAATGAACGTACCATGGACTCCTCGTTGATCGAGTCAATGCTTAGCACCGTAACGTGAAAGTAAACGATTGTCGGCTGTCCGAGGAACTTTGGCGCTCTGTGCTTATCATATTGTTTCGGATTGATGGGTAGGATGTCTCTGAGCGACAGCGAGACCTCCTTCCTGCCGTACTCCTCGATCTCGACCTCTCTGCGAACGACAAAACGGGGAGAAGCGAGGCTGATGCATGACTTTGGGCTTAATTTAAACTTTCGACAGGGTAGTTTCGAATCAAAAGTGGCAAACAAACAAATCGCTTCGGAGGATTTTTTTTAATGTTCGAATTATCCAACCGATGCATTTTTATTATTAGCGATCGATCGTTGATTTAATTTCAAATTATCTTTCAATCGGATAAGAATTCTGTTGAAGAAAAATGATTTTTTTTCCTGCGACATCGACAATCGGCACGAAAGCTCGTTACCATCATTGACCGAGCTTTTGCCACCGCGGCCGGTAACGGCTCTGTCTCTCGTCAATGTTACCCGCAGCTTCGAACCTCGAGAGATCGCATGCGTGAAAAGACCCTTTTCCGACTGGTGGTGAACGCGAGGCGTAAAAAACCGACTGTCGCTAAATACTTCAATGCACAGTAGTTCGCAGATCGATCTTAATGATGCTTTATCGTTGCCATCGCCATTGGATTAGCATCATATTTTTTTTTTTTTAATTTTTTTTAACATGTTACAATTATAGCGCACGCCGCACTATCTGCAAAAGTAGGGGGTCGGTTGCCGGAAATTTCGATGAAATAATAATTCTTTAAAGTCGAGGGATTTTCGCGCGAATCTACGATGGAATCGCGTCGTACAGAGCGTAGACTCATTAATTGCAAATTGATTGAATTTTTCTATTGGATATATGAAAAATGTATCAATTTTTCGTGCCTTATCATTACTCTGGACTTTAATGGTTCTGTGCATATCGTAAAAAAGAATTATTACGAAGTATTTGGAAGAGAAATCTTTGATTATCCGAGCTGTGGGTATCGCATTGCGGTAGCTCTCTCTTCAAAAACTCACTTAAGGGGTAATTTTTTTTTCTGTGTTAGGGCGATGTGAAACACCCTCCCGTCCATCCGGGAAGGCGAGTTATTTACTGAACTCCCCATCTCACATGCCTTTAACTATCAAGGAACTACATCAAAAAAAAAAATAATTTATTTGACGGCCACCGTTTATTTGGTTTGAGTAAAATATTTATTTGATTTAAAGTAAACATTTATTTGATTTAAATAAATATTTATTTGTTTTAGATAAATATTTATTTGATTTGAATAGACACTTATTTGAATAAGCACTGAATGAATATTTGATTTGAATAAGCACTTATTTGATTTAAACAAATATTTATTTGATTTGAGTATCTATTTACTTAATTTAAATAAATATTTATTTAAATCAAATAAGTATTTTACTTAAATCAAATAAAAATGGTGGCCGTCAAATAAATTATTTTTCTGGGTGTAGCTATAAGGATTTGGTCTAAAAAAACGGTTCGATTTTCAACATTTTTTTTGAGGTGGTTATTCGAAGGACAAGTTCGGTTTTTTACACACAGTTAGAACACGGTGCAGGCTTAAATTTAGTACGAGCTACAAGTTAGCCCTTCACGTACCGGTTGGCAAATGTCGGTGTCTAGCTCAGCGAGACACCGACATTTGCCAAGACGCAAGCTTCTGCCGATTCGGCTAACAAGTTAACGTGCTAAAAAAAAAAATCCGAAAAAATTCACAGACGTACCTTGAAGTGTTGTTCTTTTGGTAACTCAGAAGAAAATTTATTAAGAGCATCCGTATTGTTTTTGTGCTCAAAAGAAGGCATGGTCATTTTCGATTGGCAAAAAGTCTCCGGTAGACGAAGGGTTGGTACAAGTTTGTACCTTTGTTTAGTACAAGTTTGAATTTTTTTTTTTTTTTTTTTACTTGACAAATATCAATTAACGATGGACTTATTAACAATTAGTAATTAACAAATAACAATTAACAACGGACATCGTATCTCAAAATCTATTCGCCGAATTGAATAGAAACTTCGACAGATCCTTGATTATAATATTTTCTATCTGATGACCGGATGATTAAAAAAAATTTATTCATTTGTTAATAATAAACAATTACTATCGTTTTTGTTTTTTTTTTCGACGAAACAAAATTGTTATTTTATTATTCATTCTTATTTGTTAATTGTTGATAAGTCCGTTGTTAATTGATATTTTTCAATTTAAAGAATTCATACTTCATAACACCTTGTACTAACTGTGTGCAAAAACCCGACCATGTCCTTCTAATAAGCGCCTTCGAAAAAAAAAAAAAAAAAAAAAAAAAAAAATGTTGAAAATCGACCTGTTTTTTGGACCAAATACTTATGTTAGTGCCTTAGCTCATTGAATCACTATCGCTACAACCTTCTTCAAAATACCACATCTTTCAAATAACTCGACGAAACATTACACAAATTTTTATCACGCTCTCGGAAACTCTCGACATGTGAGTTTTAGAATTCTTTGGAATTTTTTTCAATCTTCGTTTCAAAATAATATATATATTTTTTTTCGCATTGCCAAGTTATTGCATGCGCACAACCCTATTTTTCCGAAGGATTTTTTTTTTTTTTTTACGGAAATACTTTGGGGCACGTCGGGTTTTATCCCGTCAAAATCATCGAGTTGGCCCGCAAGACGTTTCGTACCGTCGGGACAACTTCCCCGTCCGACTATAACGAGTCTCGGAGTGCCAAGTCGTGTAATCCTTTAATCGCGGATGAAGTCATCGGCGTCACGATGCCAAAAGGCTGATTATATCGGACAGTTTGCCTCGGTGAGATTTCGAATATTAATCGCTAAACGGCCTCGTCGTCTCACGGCAGAGAGAAAGAGGGAGAGCTCGATCCATTTCACGCGACACTCTTCCTCCACCCTTCGCTTTCCCTCCTGTGCAACTCGAATTATTAGCGATTCTGATGAAACAGCAATATCGCCGAAGCCATAACAAGCTCGCTGTCGTCCTCCGGGGGTCTTGCATACTCTTAAGTGCTATAGACCTGTGATTTACCACAATATCAACATTCTCTTTCACACCCCCCCCCCCCCCCGTATTTTATTTTTTATTTTTAATTTTTTTAAGGAAAAGTGTAAACGTCGCGAAAATAAAATTCACTAAGAGGATCGATTCGAGCGTTTTTTTTTTTTTTTTGGAAGCTACAGAGATAATCGTCTAGGCCTAAACACAATGGGGGGGGGGGGGGGGAATCGAGGTTTAGGTAAACGGAGAACGTGAAATGAGAAATTCGGGCGATCTTGTTCCTGTCGCTTATCGGCTACTCTTTATCATTGTGTTTAGGCCCCCGATGCACCAAGCGCTTTTTGAATCATTTACCTTTCGATCTTGGGAAAAAAGCGGTATCCGCGCTTTCTTGCGGAAAGTCGAATTGTACGGGACGATAGGCTATCGACTTTAATATGCCACCCTTCGACCTCGGTTGAAAGTACCGGTTCGCATACTTTTTCGCTGAAACTCGACAAGTTGAGAGAAGGATGGGGGGAAATCGGAGGACATTGACAAGAGAAGAAGAAATGAACTTAACGATTACGAGAATTACTTGAAGCGCAACGACTGGATAATCTACGGCACAGCACAATACAGTTTCCACCCTTCGGTTCGTTTTTTTTTTTTTTTTTTTCTAATAATTATATTAAAGCCGGTTTTCATCGAAAATGCGCAACAGATTTGTACTTTATTTTCAAATCGCGTTTCGTTCTGTTTGTAATAAAATTTTCGGGTACTCACGGAAAATGCAGAGCCGCCATGTCGAGGAGCGTGTAGAGATAGCAGCACAGGATAACCAGAGAGTGCCTCGTCATACCTGCGGGACAAAGGACAAATAAACTGGGGAATAATATTTTCAGAGCTATATTCAATCCTTTCAGCGATAAATTTCAACGCTACAAAAATAAAACCTTGGTATTTCATGTCAAGAAATTAGTTTTAAAAAATTGTAAACAAGCGAAGGAAGGTTAATGATTAACTCTTTTAAGGTGTAAGTTGTGAAATCTCAATTTTTTTTTTTTTTTCCGTAGACCCAACCCGAATTAACTCAATGCTCGACGAACTCGTCAACTCCTCAAGTCACCAACATCCGCATATTTTTTCCTCGAAAGAGTTACGATCAAAAAATATTAAGCTACTTCGAAATAGTCACGCTCACAATGCACTGCAAAAATAAATTGTAAATTTAATGTACTCGACCTCGAAATTTGCTCACGTTACTCACTTTAACTGAACATCAATGTACTTTTTGTTTGTTGTAAAATCAAAATGCCAGATGTTAAAATTACAAATTTTTCCGCCTAAAATTTCCAAAGATTTTCATTAAAAAAAAAATACAAATTTTACTGCAACATTGCGACGCTCATGTCGTCGAAATTTGCTCAACAATCTATGTAAACAAGTTTCCCGGACCGTTAATTAATTTTCGAACGAAATTTTTGTTACACTGTTACCATCAATTAAACGACCCGAAACCCATCGATCAACCGGTAAATCAACAGTCGAATCAAACTTTGTCTAAACGAGAGCGGTGCGCGTATCGCAACAGCGAGTACCCCTCTAATCTACTAATTGATGATTATCTGTGCTATAGCTGCGGTTTAACATTGACGAGCGGGCGCGCTATCTTCGTCTCTCACCCCAATTGGCTTTCCCGATCCTGTGACGGGTGATAGTCGTGTTAGAGCTTCTGATCGACGGGCTTCGGGCTCCTGATGATCTCGAGTCGTCCGAGATCCAACGCAGCCTCCTCGCATGGATCGTCGGGGGAGGGGGGGGGGGGAGTGGTGGTGGTAGTGGTGGTTTATACGTCTATAGTCGTCGGAGCCGATTGCGATCGATCGATTTAGAGCTCGCACAGTGGTCCACCGGCTACGTCGCTGTTCCTCGGCTGGCGCGATCCTTCGGATTGGCCCGGTTCGCCGTCGTCGCCGCTCCGTGATCGATAAGGGATGATTATCGTCCGCCTCGCGAGTTTGTCACCGTCGCAGCAGAATGGATGACGATCACCGTTGATCGTGCGCGTCACGTACATCTGGCATGTGGGCTTTTGCACAACCGGCTTCAAACCGATTCGCTCGCAAGCGGGTCGCGCCCTTTTCTTTCTCCTCCGGGCGCCCTTAAATTTATCGACTATAAGCGAAAAACCGGCACCGTCACAAAACACCACATTCACCTGACGAAAACAGGCCGTACATCGTTATTTACAAAAACAATATAACAAGAAATAAATTAAAAACAAAACAAAAAATAAGTCACGACAGATTTAAAACTCTTTCGGGCACGCCGGTCGATCGAACGATCGCGGATATTTTTTTTTTTTTAATTTCCTTCACTGGCGATCGAGAGATATTTTTTCGAGGAGATTTATCCCGTCAGGATAATCCTTGTCACTTTTTTCGTCCCTCGATCAATCGATCCCTCGGTCTCTCTTTCTCCTCTCTCTCTCTCTCTCTCTCTCTTTCTCTCTCCTCACCTCTGACAAAGTTCGGCGGGTTTGTGTGTTTTCCACGCGCGTCTCTGACTCGTACTTTCACTCCGCACGGCACCGGCGAACGCACGGGGGTTCTGCTTCTGCAAACCACCCTTAGTCCCCGGCGCCTCTAAGCCAATTTGCCTATCGACTAACTGATTAAGCCCTACTCGGGAGCGTCTGTCTCTCACTCTCACTCTTACTCTCTCTCTCTCTCTCTCTGTATTCCCGTTCTCTTTCGAGCCATCGTACCCAGTGTCCCCTATGATCTACCCCCTCGCCCATGCCTCTATCCTACTTTTACCTTTGCCTATTATTCGTATTTCCCCCATCGACGTGCCTCGTCGTATTTTTCTCACTCAGTTAGTTTTTCTTCTTTTTTTTTCTTTCTTTTTTTTTTTCTCTCACACTTTCTCGTAACTTTCGCGCACGCAAGAGAGAGAGAGAGAGAGAGAGACCAAACGACGATTCGCTCACCGGTAACCGGACGGCGAGGTAAAAGCGCATCTCTATGCAGCTTCTTGTGTGTGGGCTTCGACACGGACGAGTCTCGCGCAGTAGTGTGAGTCAGCGTGCGAGCGGACGTCCACACTCGCGAGCTTCTCCACCCACCGTACATAACATACGAGGCCCTCCGCGCCACTCGCCCGATGATTTTTCGACGTCGGCAACTTTCTCCAGATTTTGGGCCTTTCGAGTGACGTTCTATTAAAGCTATTCACTTCTTAGAGGGAAAGTAAAATTATTATTTTTTTTTTTAATTTTTTCTTTTATCGAGACGCGTTTTTCTGCCATTGCGGGTAACTGGGGTGAGTTCGCTCGACGCGGAACGCCCCGTAGGTGGATCTATGGATCCACCTCTGTCTTTCTCTCCCTCCAGCCCGCTTCTCGTATACGATGCAGTCTCGGGCTTCCGCGTGGACGATGAACACACCGACACGCCTTCATTCGTTCGTCTAACGAGATTCCATCACGGAGAAACGAAAGACCAAACGACACAGAGCACATCGCGACTCGCTCCGTTGTATTCCAGATCGCCGAGCCGACGAGCTCTTCCCCTTTCTCCGTCCAATAAATTAATCCCACACATGTTCGTACGAGCTCCGGCATTATTTTCTCTCGTACTTCGAGGCATTGTTCCTCGATCGATGTACTCCTGTTCATTCAAAGCTCATCATTATCGCACTCGACAATTCTCCTGAGTACGTCCGGCTTCTCGACTTCACGCATGGCACTAAATTTGCGGAGTGTGAAACGAAAAGCTTCCACCTCGATGCTCTAGTAAAAAAAAAAAAAATAAATAATAATAATAATAATAATAATAATAATGATACATAGATCGTGGAGAGCGAGACCGATTTCCAGCGATCTGAGGCTTTAACGACCAATGACAAAAATGCATGACATTTTTTTTTTGGGACATTTTTTTTTTTTGGGATTCACTTACAACCCGAATGGATGGAAGGGTTGATCGAAGGGCTAACTTACGTTTTAACAAAACGTAGCATTTTTTTTATTTTGATTTTTTGCCATCAAGAATCGAACGCGCTCTCGTAACGTCAACGAGTAGAAAATTGTTGTTGATGATTTATTTTTTTTTCATATAGGGTGGATAACGCGGCTCTTTGTATTCCGAACGTTTTATCGCGATCCGACGGAACACACACCAAGGTATATAACTATATCGTACGTGAGCATCGATGCTCAGGACTGCGGCGAAAGCGAGGGATGTGGTTTTGCAAAGGAACCCGAGGGGGGTTAAAAATCGTTCGAAGGATCGTTGGTGGTGGTGGCTGCGCGATGCTGGAAAAATCCATCGTTGCCTTTTGCGACCGGCGCGCACGACGTTGGGAAATATAGTTTTAAATCCTATACACCGCTCGTGCAGCCGAGGGCTAAGTGGGGTTAAGCTGACGCGGTCGCGGGGTCGCGTCAAACACGATCTAAGAGGGAAGCAACCTCTTGCTTACTTATATTCTCACTGTATGTGTATTAGACTTCTGGCTATAGCCGACCGGAAAGAGTGCATGAGACACCGGCAAGGGCGCGCTTTATTGGCCCTACAACTTTTTCTCGGTGATTCTCTGATTCTCGAGTATTTCAATTTTTTTTTTCTCTCTCTCGAGTTTTCGATGCCAGGCTCAATCTTTTTTTTTTTTCTCTGTCTACGGTCGTATCAACTTCAATGGTTATTAGCGACGCTATTAACAGTTGCAATTACATTTGCTACGTGTGTTTTATTTGCTACGTGTGTTATTATTTGCTACGTGTGTTGCAATTACATAGCGTGTGTTTTATTTTATTTTATTTTATTATTTTTTTTTTTATGGACATCGATTTGCTTGCAGAATTGCAGAGTTCGTTTGCACGACTTCGTATTGTTCGAGCATTCGTCGAGAGTTTTTGGGAGATTCACCTAATCATCATACACCGTAAAAATAGATGGTGAATTTAATGTACTGGAACTTACATTACTTACTTACATTGTACTTACATTAATTGAACGTTTGTGTAGTTTACTTTTACATTTAAATACATTAATGTACTTACATTAATTGAACGTTTGTGTAGTTTTTTTTTTTTTTTTTTTTGTAAAATTAAAATACCAGATATTAAAATTAATGATCTTTTGCCTGGAATTTGCAAACATTTTCTTTAAAAATCAAAAACTTTACTGTGACATTGCGGCGCACATGTATTTGAAATTTCAGAAATTGTTTATTTTAACAAGCTTCCAATGCCGTTCGATAATTTTCACACATTTTTTTTGCAGTGCATTTTTGTAGTGCAGGACATGCGATTAAAATATGTTCGATAGTTCGAGCGGTACGACAGATTGTACACTTTTTGGCTGTGACTTCTCGCACTTTTCAAACTGTCGACGAAGTTATCGTCAGGTCAGGTTTATCCGGTCGATTCCCAGACTAAAACTCAGTCTCGAATTCGATAGTTGGATCGAAATTTATTGAAGGGCTTTAACAACACTGTTATCCGTCGTGCGCTAAGGTCGGGAATTGCGAAGGAAAATAAATGTTAAAACTCGTATTTTAATGTTCAAGTCACAAGGACCCAATCTCGTTTATTTACCAACGTTTCGGCAATTTAATTGTCTTTATAATAACTTATAACAATGTTCATTTTTTTTTTTTTTTTTTTTTTTTTTTTTGTTCTCTCTTATTCTTTCAGCATCGTCATTACATCATCAACCGTCGCACTTATTTATAATATATCGTACACGCGTTTCCACTCATCTCCAATAACTACGTATAGTGATTTTTCACAAGTACTTTTCTAACGAGCTCGATCGACATTTCTTCACCTATACATTATATATCGATCGAAAGTAGACCGAGCGGGATACAAAAGTTCGAACCGGGAAGCTTTCCTTCGCGCGGCGTCCTGGGATGAGACCTTTAGTCCCGGTCCTCGTCTCCTTCGTTCCTCCAACTCCCCATATTTCTTTAAATTAATTTATTCTTTATTCGCTTGATATCTATAGGTATTTTTTTTTGTATTTTTTTTTTTTCGTTAATATTCGTTAATTGAGTATTAGGTTTTTTTTTTTTTTTTTTTTTTTTTTTTTTTTTTTTTATGTACATCCACAGGCGTACATCGTTACATCGGTAAATGGTTTGCGCTATGCTACGGACATTTTTCCGAGAGTACGTTATGCGTCCGACTCTCTCCGCCTCGTGACGTTTGTTTTTTCATTCTCCTTTTTTTTTTTTTTTTTTTCGGATTTATTACTCACACCAGCTGCGAAGAATTCAACGGATATCCCGGGAGTTTCATCGATTCACTCGCCGCTATATGGATACACATTTCCTCCATATATCTTCGCATTATTTCACGTGTCCCCGAGCGTTTCCGGTTGTACGCGCTACTCGCATATCCATCGGTATACATTGAGTACAGCGATGCGACTGGGGAATCTCCATTAGAATCCACCCCTCTAGGATACCCTGAACGTGTAGCGATTTGCTGTCGATGCTTTCGCCGAATAGGGGAAACGAGGCGCGGGTCAAAACGGACCATGTTTCACCAACTTTTCGCGAGGCATAAAAAAGGTCTCATCTCAGATACATGACACGAATCCGTTTTGCCCCGCTCTCGCCTCTATCACGTATCGTCGAATCGCAAAACGTAATCGGGACTTTCGTTCGGCACATGTCAACGGTATTCGAAATATCGCGACGAACGTCCCGAGTTATATGAGCGTCGTTGTACACAACGTTGACAAAACTATCGGTATTACGGTGTATATATATATATATATATGTATATATATATATATATATATATATTATATATATATAATATAATGTATATCTGAGGATCTTTACGTGAGTCGCTTTTTTTTTTAGGAAGTATTTCAAGCATTTTCAGCGGTGCGCTACTCTTATCATTTTGTTTTTTTTTTTTTTTTTTGGAGACGAATTTTCAATTTGACTTCTTGGGTTATACGTTATACATTATTTATAATATTATTATTATTGATGTAGTCTTATAATGGGCTTATATCTTACTCGCGTGGCTGGGGTCAGATGGCGTTTGTTAAGTAATAAAAAATATATTTATCTTTATGTATTATATATGCGTTTGATATTAGTATCGTACGATGTATGATCCGTGGGTGTGTGTGTGTGTGTGTGTCGTTTAGTTTTTCGTGTTTTTTTAGCGTAATATTTCGGGGGGGAGGGGGGGGGGGAGAGGGGGGTTTGAGCTCTCGCTCTGCCACGTCGAACGAGCGGACGTTGAGATTTAAAAACATTTTACAGTGTGACTTGAAAAAAAAAAAATCGTTCGTTTCCAACCCTTAAGGAATCAATTTCAAGATCTTAAATTTTTTTTTTTAAATTAAAAAATAGAACGGTAAAAATGATGCTTCGAAGCTATCTTCGCTATCTTCCGCCGTTCTCAACGGTCGGTATTCTTATCCGAGGAGTCTCGAGGAACTTTCTTTTTAAACATTGAGCTTCGAGACTTGACGCTATCGCGGAGCTCGTAGCGGTGTCTTGTATGGTTTCTCAAACGCCGTCGGTAAAACAGGTTCCTACAAAACAAAAAAAAAAATCACCTTCACCTCCGTCAAATGTATTTAACGATATGAGAATTGAGAACTTTTATATTAATTTTTTCGCGCTCGATCGATGGGGCTGGAGACGAGTTTACGAGATACATGAGCCGACACTTATAAACTACTGAGTGAAGGGTAATCGAGTACGAGAGACCACGTTTTACCTTCATCGCTGTCATACATCGCGCGAAAAATCGATCTCTGACCCCTGCCACTTGGTACCGTTGCATCGCCGTGGCACGTTCGCGAGAGTTACGTTCACGATCCTCGCTCGCTACTTCGGAAACTTTAATGCGAGACATCATGGCGAGTTGCCATCGGGGCCAAAAAAAAAAAAAAAAAATTAAATATCGCAAAGTACGCAATGATATAGCGTGAGCGAAAAAAAAAAAAACAAAAAAAAGCATCTGCAAAGAACTTCGCTGTCTCGTCGAACGAGCCACGGACAACGCTCAACTGTGCTCCCTCTTCATTCAATAAGCATCAAAAAACTGAATCTACGGTAAACGAGGATATTTAACCGAGTTAATTGGCTGGCCCCTCGTCGAGGGCCTTGATATGTTCGATTGGAACCATCGTGTTAACATTTTTTTTTTTTTTTTTTTTTTTTTTTTTAATGTCTTTTTTAGTTTGTGTATCCGATAATGCGTGTTTATTAGTATTAAAGTATCGTACGATTAGTCGTCATCGGCGCGCCTCTAGTTTCATTTGGATATTCGTGTACATGTCGTGCGCGCGTGATCCACGATTGTTAATCAATATTTCGTTTTTATTTTGAATTTCTTGCGCCCAATTTTATGCTCAAGGATCCTTCACACGCACATTCCCAGCCAACTTTGAGATTCAGTGAGAATTTTAACACCCTATAGGTATAAAAATCTGATGAGAACAACTGTATTAAAGGTGCTGAGAACATTGATTTTGCACAATAATAATAATGTCAAAAGTTATTAACAAACTGCTGAAAAAAATTGTTCAGCAAATAATCGGTGAATCATTCTTTTCAAATTGATTCATTGATTTTCTAGAAAATACATGAATTTTTTCATAAATGTCGTACATTTTTGAAATTTCCATTTTTCAAATTTGTTTCAAGCCATAACCGTGCTTTACGTCGTGCCTTTACGTCGATTTGTCAAGTTAAAAAAAAAAAAAAAAAAAATGGTATGAAAGAAAATTTTGAAAATATGCATATGAACTGAAAAATCGAGGGATTCATTGAAGATCAGAAAATAAAGGGTTTTCTGATTTTGTTTGTTTTTATTAATTTTTTAAGCAAGGTGTTGGTAACTTTTTGGCATTATGTATTATGCAAAATGAAAGGTCTTCACATAATTAATGGTTGATTTTTTTCTTTAGATTTTTGGCATATCGCGAACCACTGAAATTTCGATCGAATTAAATCTTTGGTTGGGAATGCACGTGTGACGCATCCTTAAATGTGTTTCATCGTTCGACAAGCCTTCGTGCGGTTCGTCGATTGTTAATTTCCGAGATGATATTTTATCGTTGATATGGGTAACGCGATATAACAGCGGTCGTTTGTAGGCCCTCGTTAAAAATACGATATCTCCATAAGTGCAGCAAAGTACTTTTGACACTCCATAATTCTCCGTCTAAATTACAGATGAGTCGCGCTCAAATTATATGACGAGGCTCGTCGTCTCCGGCGGGTGTCAGCGCAAGTAGAAATAGTCTGTCTGCGATCAGACGGTTCGAATTATTATATTATTTACGATATTTCGCAACCTCTCTCTCGGAGGTGCCAATATATGGAATGAAATTACCATTTTGCCATCTGAATAATTTCTTATTGGCGCTATTAGCGTCGAACGTCGACGAGTTTTATTATTTTCATCGACTCAGTCTGTCAAAGCGCACACACCGGAGACTTCCCCCTCGCTCCCCCGACGCCTTCCCGATATCTCAGGATTTTATACGGCCATTGGTTAAATTTGTTAGCTCGCCGCGGGCAATAAGTTTTCTCGCGCGGACGCTTTCTCTCGACGTAGACACTATATTCTCAGTGAACGTAGCGGGGGAGCGGGTTAAAATGGACCTGCGGGGTAGAAGGGATTATTTTTCTTTTCGTTCGTGAAGCATCGAATGAATGAAGTCTCGTCTCGAGTAGAAGAGAATGGTCCGTTTTGTCCCGCTCTCTCGCCGCATTGACGCACAGGTTGAAGTTATCTATCCCTCCGGGCAGAAATAAATGCGTTATTTCTTGCTTTCTCGGTGGGGCACTCGACACGGAGCCTCCCTCTACGCTTCTCTATCTTCGTTTCTTTTCCCTCTAGCGCATGAATCGTTGAAAAGTGAATCATTCTCCCATACACAGACGTTTTTTTTTTCTTTTTATGCACCCTCGAAGCCTCCAAACAACGAGCTCGGCAAGAATGAAAGTAACGATCGATCGATAAAAGAAAAATCGTTACCTTCGCGTATTTCTACTTTGCGAATAAGTTCATTTCGTCGAAACAATACTTTTATGCAGATCAGTGAATTTTACGGTCCACAGTTATAAAAGACGTTACAAGTGTATGATATGTCGAACTTTTTTTTGGGACCCCGACGAATCGTACCGTGCGAAGGCTTTAGTCTTACGTGAGACTGTTATTTTCGACCTATCGAATAAAATTTAAATTATCATAAAATTTAATGCGAAGAATATGAAACTGAACATTTTTCTTCGTAAGAATGTATGTAAAGTTATTTTTCATCATTTTTTTTTTTTTTTTCTCTAACATTCTCGACAGTATTGTGTGCTAGCTCGATTCGAGACTCCCGTCGGGACCGCGGAACGAATCAATCTCGAATTCGCCCGAGTGCATTCGACAATTGATTTCTCAATTTTTTTATTAAAAAAAAAAAAAAAACAATTTTTTTTTTTTTCAAAACAATTTCCATCTGCCAGTTCGTGTGGCACGTGAAGATGAAAAATATTTGTACATTTGACGTAAATATTTTTTCGAAACTGGCTCTGTCGGGCAACGGCTCGAATTTTACAAATTCAATTTAGCTTGATGACAAAGTTTTATATATATTTTTTTTTCATGAGAGAAACAGATATTCCCGGCAGGCTCGCGGTTGGAAAAACTGGGCGATCGGTGGCCGAGCGATGTAGGAAAAAGCCGCAAACTCACGCCGGACGATACGTAACAGTGTACGGGAGGGTCGGGCAAAACGGACCCTTGCCAGCCACTCGCGACGGGACCTTTTTTTGCGTTCCGCGGAAAATCGGTAAAGCCAGTCCGTCTTGCCCCGCTCTCTCCCCTGCCAGCTCGCGCGCGCGCGCGAGAGCGAGGAACAGAGTTCGAAATCGATGCACTCGAGGATCCATGTCGTAATATCGAAACTCGTCGAGTTACAAAGACAAAAAAAAAATACTGCATGAAAACTCTCGTGCTCAGTCTATCGCGCGCTCTGTCCTCTCGTTTTTTCGTCAATCATAGTTTTTCCAGCCCACTCCCTCACGGGCAAGCCCGTGTCCACGCTTACTCGATATTCCGAACTCGCTCGGCCACGCGTCGTTGCCGCTTGTGTACACGTGACCAAATATACCGTAAAAACGAACCGAACGAACGGTTAATTCACTCGTTTGTTCCCACGTTCGTGTTTTCTCTCTTCTTTTTTTTTTTTTTTTTTTTTAATTCTCTCTCTCTCTCTCGGTTTCTCTCTCAGTCTCAACACGCCATCGCTTCGTAATTGGATACCCTCTTTTTCCCACTCATCGACTGTTTCACTCTTTTTATTTCCGATTCGGAAAATCCAAACGCAAAACCCCACCCGATAACGATCGTCATCGGTCACCGGTCGCTCCTCTCTCTCTCGCCTACCTCTCGATATGTCGATAACCGCGACCCGTTAATTACCAATACTCATAAAAAATTTTATCTCCACATACGAAACGAACTCCACCTCCTCGCCACTGCTTTATATAAAACCGCAGTGGAAATCCGTGAAACTGAAGGTTTGAATTTTTTTTTAATGATACTTATTACTATCTATCGTTGTGTAATAAAATTGATTTAGAGAATGATTAGTCGATAAATCAGCGAGGTATTTCTTCTCGAGCTATAACGATTTTTTTTTTGTTTTTTGTTTGTTTTTTTTTTCGAAATTGATTGTTCCGCGAAAAAGGACTCGAGCCCGAGAGGCCGATTATAACTGTTCCCTGTCTATTAAACTACTTCTGTCGCTGTGTGTATCGTTGGCTCGCAATCGTTCGCGCTTTATTACAATAGCCGCCGCGTGATCGCACTCCGAACCGATCGATTAGAGAAAGCCCGGATATCTATGTACAGACGATCTATATCTATACAGGGTTGTGTATGTATAGTTTTAATTTTCCACTCGATTTGTCGACTGCATATCCGATTCGAGATTCCACGGAATATATTACACACGATTCTTCGTTCGACTTCTCTTCATTTTCTTTATTTTTATTAAAAAAAAAAAAATGTTTTTTTCTCCGTTTCAAAAATGCGGCAGGGATAAAAATTCCGAGGGCGAACTACGAGACAGTCGTAACAGCCAAATGGAATTTCACGATCGGACCGGAGGCGATCGGTTTCGATGCGACGTCGAATGCGAAACGACAGCTTATTGACTAGACATATTTCGCCATCCACACTTTTTCATTCTTACATTGTTTTCACATATCGGCTCTTTTATAAGACAGTCTAAAAACAAAAGATTTGTACACTTGACGAACATCTCTCGTCCACAGAGAACCGCATTTTCTCTCTCGCGTCTATTTTAGATTTCATCTTTTTTTACCGTATTTTTGACAAAAAAAAAGTGTAACATCGTCGAAAAAATTGTGAGACCAACGGGAAAAAAAGTCGAGAAATCGTCAAATGTACGAATCTTTTTCACATTGTACCAATGATATATGGGGCGTCTCGTGTCAAATGGCACCGAAGTAAAATCAAGAGGAAAAAAAAAAAAACCAAAACGAATTTACTTCAGAGGCCCGTAGGAAAGTGCTCTAGCTGCTTGACACGGAGCGCCCCATATTTATGTTTATGCGTACGATAGCTGGAATGCGACTCTTTCGCGTCGATTTCAGACTTCATTTTTTTACCGTACTTTTCACTAAAAAAATGTGTAACATCGTCGAAAAAATTGTAAGATCAACGGGAAAAAAAGTCGAGAAATTGTCAAATGTACGAATCTTTTTTCACATTGTACCAATGATATATGGAGCGTCTCGTGTCAAATGGCGCCAAAGTAAAATCACGAAGAAAAAAAAAAACCCAAACGAATGACTTCTTTAAAACGAAACTTCAGAGGCCCGCAGGAAAGTGCCGCGGCTGCTCGACACGGAGCGCCCCATATTTACGTTTATGCGTACGATAGCTGGAATGCGAGTGCGTCCACGTAAGCATGTTTGACCGTTCTGCGAGCGGTCGCGAGCTTTCTGATATTGCCTATTCTTTATCACAGGGACGTAACTGCGGTTGGAAAAAAGGTCTCAGGAAAAATGGGAAGGGTGTATGTGGAACAGGGCGACGCGCCGCCCGCCAACGGTATCATAAACTCGGTACATTATTGCTTTTCCGATAGCGCCGCGGCGCGTCACACGTGGCTTATACACTACACACAGTTCGCACAAGCTCGTATGTCTCCATACTGCTGGTAGATTAGATACGGGAGGTGGAGAGTCCGGCGAGGGCGAGACTCGGCGCACTTAATGCTCGCGTCTGACCGAATCGGGCACTTTCTACTTAGTAGCCGTCGCCCGTTCTCCCTCGCTCACCCTCTCGACTCACATGCGTACAATAAAAAAAAATTTTTGATACTCCGCACGATCTTACGAAATTTCGCTCGCGTGAACGCAGTCTCGATCGATCGCTACTAATCAACAAATTTTTGTCACCTAAAAACAATCTTTCCTCTTTCGCATCTCTCAACGTCACTTTATAGGTTCGTAATATACAAACGATAATCTGTAGATTTTTTTTGTTTGTTTTTGTTTCGGTGAAGAACAAGAACGACCCTTGGACGCATCGTTACACGCTGCTTCGTATTTATAATTTTCATATATATATATATATATCTGTATAAGTTATCGGTGTCGCTCTCGTTTCGCGATTTTCGCTTCTTCATTTCATCTTTTAAATTTTATCTTCAGTATTTATTGTTGAATCGATCTATGCTTTTGTCTTCTTATTATTATTTATACGTATTACGGTCTAGCGCGGGACATCGACGTTGGGGGGGAAAATCACACGGATCTTCCCTATAATCGTATATATATATATATGTATATATATAGTTTTTTTTTTTTTAATCGTTCGTTGAGAACTCGCCATATCTCGTAGCTTCTCATCCCAGGGCCTCTCATCAATTTTTCTACAATTTATATATAACTATTTGTTCATACGCGATTTTCTTTTTCCTTGTCACTCGATCGTCATCAATGCGTGTTAAAAAAAAAAAAAGAAAACGCTAATTCGAGGAATAGGTACACGCTCCGCGATGCTCGTCTCATCTTTTATCCCTGTAATATGTGCAGCTCTAAAACGTTCCGGGTATTCGTGAAATTTGAAAAATCCTGCACACACACACACATTCCCCTCGCCCATTTACTTGTTCCGCCGAGGCGGCGACGACGGCGGCATCGATCCCGACGAATTCCGAACTCTTTCATACCCTTCTGGTATCACAACCTGTAACCCGCGCGATAATATCGATACAAGCACGAAATTCCTCCGCATTATTAATAGCCGTCAGAGTGAAAGTAGAACAACGAAAGGGACCCGTATAGAAACGGATAATCGATATTTTTCCATTACATGTAGAGGAGATTTTTTTTTTTTCAGACGTTTGTCAAGAATAATCGTAGAGCCGCAGTAAATAAACTATCCAGGAGAGGGGGGAGGGGGTGAACTGGACCACTGGGACCAAACGGAACCATTTCGGTCCATTTTTCGCCGGACGTAAAAAAAATGTCACTAAAAGCCCGTCGGCCCGTAAATAAATAAATAAATAAATAAATAAATAAATAAATAAATAAATGAATGAATGAATGAATAAATAAATAAATAAATAAATAAATAAATAAATAAATAAATAAATAAATAAAATTTGATATGCTGCGCAAAAAAATGGCAATGACGTGCGTCATGTGATGCGAAAACAATAACGCGACCTACCAAAATTTTTCGCTCCTGGGGCGCCGTAACGTTGAAAAAAGTCAACCTCCCTCCGGATTTGGTTGCCGCGATAAAAAAAAAGCCACGAACGAATTGTCATCTTGCGAAGAAAGTCTGGGCAAAAAAAAAGCAAGTAGAGTGAAGGAAAAACCGGAGACGTTGGGCCCTCGACATCTTGTCGAGGCTCGGATGTATCGAGGTTCCGATAAAGAAGGTCGTGAGGAGGAAGCCGCGGAGCGAAACAACGCAGATAAGAGAGGCAAGCCTCGCCAAAGGGAATACGGAGCGGGCGGGTAATAGGGAGAGAGGGAGGAAGAGACGTTGTGTAGTTTCGCGACGCGCGAGCCGGATGAACGGAAGAAGCGCGCAACGGACTAAAACCTTAAGGCGAATAGAGCTCGAGGAACAGTATCGCGAAAGCTCGAGAAAGAGAGAGAATCGCATCAGAAAATTCGCTGCGGGTTCGAGGGTGAGGATATTCACGCGGAAGAATGGCGCGCGTGCGAAAGTAATTTCCGTAACGACGATTGTGGGGTGGTTCGGGGGGTAGCTTGGCGGGAGGAGGAGACAGTCTCTTCCCTGCCTCATCCGGATTCTAAAGCACTTTTTTTTTTTTTTTTTCAACGCTCAATTCCCATCGTGACGAGAGCAACGCGACGTCGATACTAACAAGAATCCAGGCTTTGCGAAACAAACTATTGGAGGACAAAGCGTAGAAAATATTGGACCATTCTATGACTTCCGGTTACAAAAATTACTAGCGGGTGTAGTCGGCGAGGGCGCTTGGGGCCCTTGCTGTGGAGCATTAGGAAAAACTGGCCGTAGAAAAAAAGGCCGCAGAAAAAATGACCGAGGGAAACAATGGACGCGGAAAAAATGGCTGAGGAAAAAGTGGACGATGGAAAAATTTCATTATCGAAGGTATTTTTTTTTGTTTGTTTTTGTTTCTGTAAAAAAAAAAATTTGCTAACGAAATTTTTTCATCGGACATTTTTTCCTAGATCCCAGAAAAGCATAATAGGGGAATAGTTTTCGCGGCCGGGGATTCTTGAAAATTGATATAAACAAACAACTTTCCAAAATATATATAAGATTCAATTAATAATAGTAACATCTTTCCTATGTAATGGGAATATCCATTTTGTTCGAGGAACAGATAAAAATTGATTCCCCCACGATTTCTTCTAGTTATGTCGTTTTTACCCAGAAGTCACCTTCAGCTCAAATGTCCACATTAATTTTTCTATAGTCTTCAGTAGCGATGTCAATTGGTGACGAGATCGAGACAGGGATCGCACAGCGTGTACCGATTTGTCCTTATACTTAAATATATATTTCATTTCTAAACCTCATTTTTTTTCCTCTCCATATAGTGTAGGTATTAGCGATCAGCATACACATACGTACACACACGTCTCTAGTGTCAATTATGTTATAATAGATTTATATATATATATATATATATATATGTGTGTGTATATATATATATATAGTATACGTAGCATCGCTTCGTACCATAAGCTTTTACGCATACATGCGAAATTCTTTTGATAGTATAATTTTTTTCTTGTCTTTTCTCGAAAGTAACACAGGAGTACTATTACAATGGAGTACATGACATTGCGAAGCTACGATCTGTATAGCGTCTCTCATCGTACCCCACGTAGCTGCAGTCTCTGTCACGAGATCGTGCTGCATTGAGATACACGAAGATTGAGACACGAGACCGACAATAAGATTCTCGAGACTGATACCAGACCCGAGATACATCCGAGTAGGACGAGTAACCATGAGGACCTCGTCAATCGACTGGCGACGCTGCCCTGTGGCAACTTGACCTCTACCTCCGCCATCTTGAATATCGACAGCAACGGATGCGTATGTACCTCCTGATGCCTGTTGTTTATCTTGTCGCTCAGATCCTGCAGCATTGCGCTGCATTGTTCCTGGTAACAGACAATGGAAGGTCAAACAAGCCAAGCTTTTGATATGAAAATTGGTTGATTCATCTTTCAATGTTTCGCCTCTTATGCACAGGGAAGGGCAAACCGACTGTCATCGTCGGCTGGCAATTAGACCGGGGAAAAGTTGGGGGCGCTTCAATACTTTTTTTTTCTCCTGAAAATGAAGAGTTAAAAAACATGTTTCAACGTCCGTTTCGTAACTGACCCGGCCGCGAATGAAAAGCTTTCCGGGAAGATCCTAAAAGTAGATCATTACCAGACGTTCGTTAGTCAAGAGATAAAAAACGAAATTTATCTCGCGTCCATCGGAATGTATGATCGAATGACACGACCGACGAACGGAACGAATCTTTTCTACAAAAATACGAAGTCTCGGAATAACCGGATAGTCCTTGAGATTCGTCTGCGAAGTGCCTTGCCGCTTCCTAAGATATTGTTATCCCCGTTGTCTGGGTCACGGATCGATCGATCGTCCTATCGGGATGAGGATCGGTCGGCGGGGAGAAGAAAAAAGAAGACAAGGTAGTGCGAAAAAGCGGCGCTTTTTATATGTACAGTAATATACAGAAAAGGTGATAGTGGGTTCCCGTCAATTTGTAATCTCTCGCGAGATTGTTAAGGTCCGTCCGGGCTTAACGACGCCGGACGTCGACCATCGGACGCGGCCCTCGAGGGCTAAATCGGACGGGCGATGGAGGGCGAAGGGCTCCGATGGGTGAACGCATCGATTTCCATTATTACGCCTCCTCCGGGTGACTCGATGCTATATCGACACCGTGGTGCCGCGCTTCTCCCTCGCCTTCATCTCCTTCATCTACTTCTTCTTGTTTCACGAGTCTGTTACCGAAATTACCCCTCGGCTCGTTGAATCTTTAATTTCCGGTTTCGCGCGAGTAAGAGAAAGGGAAAGAGACCGGGCTCTGATTTCAACAATTTCCCTTCGCTCCTTTTTCCGCCCCCTCTCTCGTTCATTCATCTTCATTCATTTTTCATTTCATTTAGGCTCCGTTTTTTTTTTTTTTTACTTTCTCAAACGCCACACCCGTCGAAACTCACCAACGGAGCGAAATATGATTATATTAAAATGGGAGGTACGAATGGGGAGAGAGATATGAGACGAGCGACTGGACCCTTCCGGTCCAGACGCACCGTTCGAACTCAATGGTGATTATTTCCAAGAGGCGTTCCACGTAAAAAAACAAGACGAATTTTCGACGTACCCTTAGGGAGGTCTCATGAAATCAAGAGATAAAAGATCATCGGGATACCATTTCGGATTTATATAAAATACATAAAACAACAAATTCCGGATAAATGGGATCTAACGCTGGTATTCACGGAGAAAAAATGATTCATCATGACAGCAAAAGCGCGTTTGCTGAGTTCTTTTTGTTGTAACAGCAAAAAAAAAATAATTGTATTTGCAGCAAACTTATTGTACTCCTGGCAAAAATAATTTGTAACGGGAACAAATTTGTTATGTCACGGAAGATTTTTTCTTGCTGCAAACGATTTGCCGGTGTAGCAAATTATTTGCTGATTTAGCAAATGATTTGCCGATGTAGCAAATGGTTTGCTGGTGTAGCAAATGGTTTGCTGGTGTAGCAAATGGTTTGCTGGTGTAGCAAATGGTTTGCTGGTGTAGCAAATGGTTTGCTGGTGTAGCAAATGGTTCGCTGGTGCAGTGAAGTATTTTCTCATGTCACCTGCTTAGTTTGTGACAAGCGGTCGCCAAGCAAAATTTTACAATTCATATACTACAACCTCAAATAATTAGGAAGTATTGCAGGAAGCAAGATATTCCGATGTGTAATGGAGTCAAAAAAAGCGACTTGTTGAAGGACGCAGGGGCCGGGGTTCATGATTCGTCGAATGGTCGGGAGTGCGGCCCAAAACAAACAAAAAACACAAAAGAAGCGAGCTTCAGTTTAGATTCAAGATCAAATTAAAAGTTTGGTTAGGAACGTATATGTGATGCATCATTAACGATTATTTGAATCACAAGTAATGTCTCACCTATAATGTTCGATGTACCTCATAGGGCATTTGAATAAAAAAATTGCAAGTTACGAATAGCATAGTCAGTAGCATAGTCTTGAGTTTATAGCGAGGCATGACGATTAGGTTAGGTTAAGTTTTCGTTATGAATATTTTAATTTTTTATGTCTACTATAAGCGTATGGATTATTAATTTATCATGTAATATCAAAAAGTGATTTGATCAAGAAAGGATGAACGCAATGAAATACGAAATCCCTCAGCGGTAAGGACTGTGCTGCTGCAGCAAATGCCATTTGCTGTCCTAGCAAATCCGGCGGTAGCAAATATTTTTCGTCACCACATCAAATACTTTTGCTCTCACTATGCTGACATACGATATTTTCTACGACGTATGCTAAGCGTCCGCTGTGCTGTAGTGACCAAAACTTTTCTCTGCGTCATAATACAGAAATAAATATCCTTCCAAAGAGCATCCTCGGATAGTTTCGCTCCTTCGTCCGCAATATTTCCGACCGATTTGTTTTCAGCTTCGTTCGCTGTCTATTTCGTTTTACTTTTATCATTATTATTTCCCACTACTCATTCTCTCACGAGAATGGCAAAGCGAAGCCCGTTTCTATGCGCCGGTTCTGTTTTGGATTCACTCAATCGAATTGGGCCATTCAGGCAGAGGCGGGGTTGGTCGGAAACGGTGGCTCCTGCCGTTGTGCACTACTGAAACGAGAAGTGAGCCAGTCTATTCGCCCAAAATATTCAAGCTCTATCATATACGTATACATATATAAACGCGGATATAGTGAAACATCGAGATTGCATTGCGCCCACTGAGCTGTCGCTCTCTGTTTTCGGTTAATTGAATCGGGCGCGTTCCGAGCTCTAATAACCGCGTGGGCTCTCCGGCTCTGCGCCCTCGACTGTGCATCTCAGCCCTCCGCCTCCCATCGGAGCTACCCGTCGCTGCTTTATCTTTTTCTCGCTCCAACACTTGGCCAAAGGCTTCGGCCGGATGATAATTCATTTTACATATCGCTTCACCGTCGTCCTAATTGTACCGAGCTTTGGCTTCCCGGCTACGATGCAGGTAATTACCAAAACCCCGTACTGCGCTACCCTTCTCATCGCCAAACCGACACCCTGGGAGATCGCCACTGTCGACGGTCAGCCCGAAGTTTTGCGGCTCTGCCTCGTACGGTGGGTGAAGCGAGCTTGCAGACAGCGCGCGTCGCACCCTCTGCGGTCTCTGGCGTTTCTACCCCTTTTTTTGCGCTATGCGTTCCCTCTGGCCGAGAAATTATCCACCGCAGAAAAAAATAAAAAAAATAAAAATAAAATAAAAACGAAGCCGAGGAGTCCGCGGATTCTCGAGCTCTCCGAGCTCGATCGAATTATTTTAAATCCTTTTGCATCTAAATTATTTTTAGCGGACCTTTCGCGCGACGAAAAAGATTGCTCGTTTTAAGATGCGATCACGTTAGCGCACTGAAAATAACGTTCAAGTGTGTCGGTCTCGTTGCCGGGAATAGCGAACGTTTTGCGAATTTTCACTTATGAGAAATTCATTTTTGCTTTGACGGTTTTTATCCAGTTGTCTCGGTTATGCTTCTCGTTTTAGTTATTGCCACTGTTGCTCGACTGAATTTTTTTTTTTTTTTTTTTTTTTTTTACTCGGGCTTCGCGAGTGTCCGTGTACACGAGAATAACTGAAAATTTCGATTTCAATGCTCTCGCCGATGGACATTGCCATTGCCTCTGGCGTTATTCAACCCGCGGTGTAAATAGAGCGACGGCACACTCGAGGCGGACTTCGAGAGGCCAATAATAACTCCGCCACTCGCCGACAAACGATGTATGTGTATATTGTTCTCTCCCTTTATTTTTCTACCTTCTACTGTATCGTACCGCTTTATGCTCCGATCCAATTCGTTGACCCTGTCTACTGACGTTTCTCGATCGCGTCCACTTACGTGCTCCGCAAACCTACACACGTATTCCGCATCGAGAAACAAAAAATAGATTGGTAAGATTTTTAGCTTTATATTAAACTCGTACGGCTCATAATTCTCAAGTAAACTCATAAGTCTTTATTATTATTTTTTTCTCTATTTTTCTATATAGAGCTCAATTTCGTTTTTAAGATAAAAATCATTGAGGTGATCGTCATCGGCAACTTTTGATAAAAAATTAATGTGAGACTGACAGAAAAAATGAGGTGAAACGTCGGACTGGAAAAGTCTGCACATGACATCGGGTCAAATTTGACCCTTCACGATGATTCTGTCTCTTCTAACAGATCTGGATATAGTGAATATCTACTGTAGCTATCTACTGACGTTTCTCGATTGCGTTCACTTTCATGCTCTGCAAAGCTACACACGTATTGTGCATCAACGAAAAAAAAAAAAAAATAGATCAGTAAGATTTTTAGCTCTATATTCAACTCATACCAAGTCTTTATTTTTGTTTTTCTCTATTTTTCTCTCTAGAGTTCGATTCCGTTTTGTAAGATAAAAAGCATTGAGATGACCGTCATCAATAACTTTTGATTAAAAAAAAAAAAAAGATGATGAGAATGACAGAAAAAACGAGTCCAAACGTCGGACTGGAAAAGTCTGCATAGGATATCGTGTCAAATTTGATCCTTCAGGATGATCCTGTCTCTTCCAACAGGGCTCTAGGAAAGCGATCCTCGTTCTCCGGGTGTTCCCGTCACGCTGACGCGATCCCACTCTCCCTCTTCTCCGTCGGGAGATATCCAATTAGTCGACTATTAATAAGGGATTCGCTCGCGGTGTTATACATATATATATATACATCTCTGACCCGGCTCCGTTCCGCGCTCTCGTATTCCGGGATAATGGTTCTCTTCGCCGGACCGGTGTCCGCTCGCTCGATTCATCGTTCTCGTGCGGGCATCATCGCTGTCCCTCCCGAGGCCTGACCACGATTTTCAAATGCTTTGAAAATCCTTCCACGTCTCGCGTCGGCAACAGTTTCAAGCGGCCTCCATTGCTCCGTTTCTCATGACGACAACGACGTACCGATAAATAGAATCGGCGACGGCTTTCAACACAGTATTCAACACGATGGTATTCTCGACATTTAGAAGAAAAAAAAAAAAAAGAAAAAAAACATCTCCAATGTCTGGCTCGTTGCCTCTCCGCTTGCCCAAACCTCGACCTCCCGATAAAAACGATCGGAAGATATTGATAATCCGGGTCACCTAAAAATAAGGCGAATACGATCGGTACTTACGAATTCTCGTCGCATTCAAGATAGATTAAAAAAAAAAAAAAAAGAAACGGAACTCTTTCTCGGACGATTTTATCCGGGAAGCCGAACGGCGAAATAATTCTGCAAATTCATTCCTCGGCCAGTGCACATTTTACCCGCGGCCTTTTATTTATATTCGCCTAACAATCGGGGTTGAGTTACACATAGCACCGTTCGCGGCAGCTCAGTATGAAAAATCTTTTCCTGCACCCTAACAACCGTGATCCGTACAAGTGGCTCGACGAACGAATGACGATAACAGGCAGCTTTTCGAGATTGAGATCTTCATTCCCAATAAAACCCCCTCGAGTAAGTTTCCGCGCGCATGCATGCACCGCCGAATCGCGGGTGTTTGCGAGATCCGCGCGACGAAATCTCGGCGATATTGAGGCGCATGTGGAGTTACGTGCGATCACGAAAGAGCGTACATGCAATAGCAAGACACATGCTCTCGAACAGTCGGGCCCTTGTACTTCGCATTCAGAATGGAACGAGAGAAAAAAAAAATGTCTAGGAAAAAAAATCCGCCCCTCTCTGTCGTAGCCGCGACCACCGCGAAGTTGGAACGAGGACGGCGAGTCCCAAAGGGGTACGGGCAGTGAGGGGATGAGAATATTTAAAAAAAAAAAAAAAAAAAAAAACGCAGCGAGAGCCAGAACTCTTGCAGAGACTTCAGCCCGTTGGTGAGGTGGAGCGACTCTCATTTGCATTGCGTGACAAGGCGTTTTCCATGCCGGCGACCCTTTACGTGTTAGCTTCGACCCTGCTAAATTCTCTTCACCCTCCCCCACCCAATCCGACCTCTTATACTTGTATTTCGCCTCCTTCTGTTTCTGGACCCTCTCTCTGCCTCCGCGGCCTCGTCTGTGCGCCCCCTCGTACGTGAGTATTCGTGCGTTGCATGTTCCGTCTCTCCTCTGCCTTTTTTCTGCCCCCCCCCCGCCCTCAACAATTCACCCTTCTCCATTTTTTTTTCTATATTTTTCTACTCGTACCCCCTTCGCCCGAGTACGTGTAACTTCTGGGGGCTGATTTTTCTTTTTTTACCCTTTTTTCTTCCTTTTCAAGGGAGGGTTGCATAGTAGGGGCAGAGTGGGGCTAAGATGGAACTCCGGGGCAAGGCGGACCATTTTTTCGAAACGGTAGGTGAACAAAGAGTCCTGTCGCAAATGGAGGACACTGGTCCGTTTTGCCCCGTTCATCCCCCTGCGGGTGTATAGTTGGAGTTACTTATAGCTTAGGCGGAGTACTGGCTAGAAGTCGTATCGTACGGACGACGCGCCACAGTCTGGACGTCGTTATTGATTAAGTGGGTACGCGGTGGCACGGCACACTGTAATTTCGTCCCGGTACCATTTCGTCTCTGTATGCGTTACATGCATATACCTATAAATATATTGATGCGAAAAGCTCAGTCCGTAGGTATGTATAGATGTAGATATACGTATTAGGCGGCCACCGCCGCGGAACGTCGCCACTTCGCAAAGTAGAGGAACGCGCCGCACCGCGTTTTCTTCGCGGGCGCCGGGATTACCTTGGCTTCGAACCAACCAACCAGACCAAACCTTGCACCCATCGATACGGACCGTTGGTACCGTTCGGGCTTGCTAAGGTGTACGCTTTTTCAAAGTAACACTGACGCAACTCTGCAACGCTTTCTGCAACTTTGCTATAGCATAACGCCACCACTCCCCCCCCCCCCTGTCCGACCCACCCCTCGTTAGTCGTTAACTATTGCCAACCGCCGAGCGAACTTGTTCAACCTACCGACAAATTTTTACGACGCTTCGGCGTTGTAGATCTATGGAAAGTTGGGAAAGTTTATTATTATTCCGGGCATTCGAGATATGGTCGAGTTATTTTTTTTTTTATATTCACAAATGGATTTATGCACGCTGCGAAGATGTTGTGCAAATTTATTTATGATCTATCGCGCGGTGTTGGATACCGGAGAGAGCTGGACAAAACGGATTTCCGTTGGAGTTGGTGCTTTTTGCTTCCTCATAGAGGAAGCTATGTGATGGTAAAAAGGAACAAAATTTGGAACACGTAATTCTATGTATTTTTTGCGGCGAGTACAGATCGTACAGCCGTGTTGACCAAAAGCGTAAGGTTGGTGTATTTTTTCGGGCTAAATCTGAGTCAACCAGCAGTTTTGCCTAAAAGTTAAATACGACGTTGACGTTGGAAAAAAAATTGAAAATTGTCATTTTCATAACGCTTCCTCATAAAAGCTGAAAATCGAAATTTTACACATCGCCTCCTCATAGAAGTTGCAAGTTGAAAGTTGAAAGTTAAAATTTTTATATCACTTTCTCATAATGGTCCATTATTCGGAAAGCTTTCTCCACGAGCAATCCAAAAATATACTAAATGCTTTCTCATAGAATGAGCTTTACGAATAAAGGACCATTATGATAAAGTGATTTAAAAATTTTAACTTTAAACTTTCAACTTGCAAATTCTATGAGGAAACGATATGAAAATTTCGATTTTCAGTTTTTTTTTTTTTTTTTTTACGTCACGCGAAATATCGGTGAAAATGGTCCGTTTTGCCTCGCTCTCGTCTGCAGTGCTTTATCGGTGCACTGGGAGTGATCGAGATTTTAGCCGGGAGGAAAGAGGTACGCGTTTGGAAGTGGAGCGAACAACGAAGAGAATCCGATGCCTGGTGTCATGTGCCATTTGTCTATTCCGTAATGTTCTACTCGGCAATATATATTTAAACACGAATAGTATTCACGCCGAAGAGACGTAATGCAATACAGTGCCCGAAGTTTGGTATGAATATCACCAGGGTTCAGATTGAACGCTAGTCGGAGGAAGCTCGAAATCCTAAAGGTTGTCTCGGTCCCTTCTCGGTGCAGCTACAAACTCCGGGAGCGTGACGAGAGAACGGGTATTATCTAACTGGGTGGGATAACGAGACAAAGTTCGCGTTAGTGCAATCGCGAATGAAAACGAGCAGTGACAGTTCCATAGCAATTATCGAAGCACGAGGGGTTTGTTTAGATATCGGTGTATTGTTCCTCTTGTATATATACGTGGTGCGCCAAACTCATTTCCTCGAAAAAGTAACTGGGCTGGAGAAAAACTATGTATATCAATCTTATATACGGTGGAGAAAAACTATGTCTATCAATCTTATATACGATGGATGGCGCTCCGTGGCTTGCTTAGGACCAAATATGACTGTTATCGAATAGTTCGTGAAGCAAGCGTGCATATAAACACAAACCACCAATAATTCTTCTCTTGTACAGAGGCTTTGTGGTTACGAGCACCAAAGACTACAGTTAATAATAGCAACATCGTAAGCTTACGCCCGAGTTATGTACTTCAATTAATGCCGCCATAGTTTCCAAGTCGTATATCCAATGTTCTAGTTCATTTGCGCTGCTATGGCTGGTTGCATTCGAGGAAAACTCGAAATACAATTGACACGTGTCAGACGCAAGATCTTGTCCCCACTTCCCGGAGTTTTTTATTTTACACTTTTTTGTCATTTTTTTTTTTTTTTTTTTTTTTAAATAACAATTTTTGAAATAACAAATGTGACGCCACTTCCGGTTTGAATACCTCATTTTTCGACCGGAAGTGACGCCATCTGAGGGAAACGCCACATCAGTCTCTGTTTGCTGTTGAATAAAGCGTTGGCCTATGGTCAAGCGAACCTGACGACAAACACTTGTCCGGTAAATACCGCGAGTGCGGAAAGCTGTTAGTCGGACTTTAGATGACCTCGCTTTCCGCATCACCTCAAATAACGTTTCGCGTGACACTTGGGAGGTCAAACGTTTGTTGACAATATATACGATTATCGCTGCAGCAATCCGTATTGATCGTCCGTCCAATTAATTATCTAATTATTGTGTTTTTCGAATTATTAAGAGGACCACTCAGAAAACCCTCTTTCCATGCCCCTTGCCGTAAAGGCAAGAGAGGTGAACGATCATCGATGACCGGAATTCCAATCTTAATCGGATTCCCAAGTCGTCCTCACGCTCAAGAAAGAGGGTTATTCCTCCTCATCGTGGCTGCATCGACTCCACTGTTAAGTAGAGAGAATGTGAAGATATACTACAGAAATGATCCTGTGAAGTATGATCTTAATTTAACACGGCCAGCGACGGGCTTATATAGCCACTCCGGGGGCGAACTACTTGTGAGAAAGATCTGATGCGCCTCGCCATGTAGCGGACACATTTCGGACTAAACGGTAGGAGACTCGACCGAGGTTGAACAAGCTCCCGAGGCGAATAACGTTTTGGCTCGAGGCTGTCTCTATTCGGTGGATGATCCAGACATGCGGTCGCATTTCGACGCCAAGCACTTACAAAAAAGATTTTTTTTTGTAAACCAGACGCTATCGTGTATCGCGTACCGCGAAATGTGTCGGCTTCTACTGTTGCACATATGCTTCGCTATAGGCGGTGCGGTACGTCCGTTGCATCGCTGCGGTTATTCGATTGTTGGCAAAATAATTCAATTTATTAAGATGATCATTTATTGAAAATCGTAAAAAAAAAAAAAAAAGTTCGTTAAAATAACATGAAAAAATTTGTGAAAGAAATGTGAGACGTTTATGAAAAATCGTGAAAAAAAAAAAAAATTGTGTTTACGTAAAATAACTTTTTGCAAATATCGTGAAAACGTAACTTACATATCGTTAATCGACTCGCGATCTGTACGTCTTAATTGATAATTAATTACTTGTTTTTAATTCTTACTGTTCAATCGCTTAATTAATCGTCAAAACCAAAAAAACTTTCTGTTCCAAAAGAAATTTGTTAATAAAAAAATCTTTTTCACAAATGGTAAAAAAAATAAAATAAAAACATTTCTCTCCCAAAAAAAGATTCATCAAAATAATCGCTTAAAAGAGTGCTTGGCATTCTTCAAGCTCCATGGAAGGAACGTTGTGTTGAAATTCCTTCATGGCGATAGTGTCCATAACTTGGCTAGGCACCGGTGCGTCCACTAATCCGACGGACAAACGTTCGGTTTGTCCTAGATAGAGTGTTCAGTAAATGGTAATCGTTAAATCGGTTACCACGTGGTGTTGAATAATAAATATATTATTCAACACCGCATAACAGAATAAATTGAAATAAGTGAGGGACAGCCTAGGATGAGTGGTTCACGTGCTTCCGTGGCCTCTCACGCGTGTACATCCAACAGAATGTCCTTAGGTGTCAATTTTGGAATGGAGTTTCATCGGTGAACTTCATATGAGGTTGCGCCCGGCCAGATTCGCATCACCCATGCGAGGAACTATAATTTGTTCAGGTGGTAGGTGAGTGCGCACGAAACAATCGCTCGTGAAGCGGTCGATAGCGACGCAGATTTCCTGGCCGCTCATAGTTACACAAATGTGAGATGCCTGTTTCTACCGAGATCCGGTTAGATTTGGTGCATCTGACGCTGCGGCTCGTTTTCCAGATTGTCGTTACGTTGACTGGCGTTCTTCCTCGCTAGTGCAGAGCAGTCCCGATGGAAGCGGCATTCCGGACAGTGTCAGCAAAGATGGAGGCTGCAGACCATCTTCAGTCGATCTGACAGGTCTATTATCCGCGGGTCAGTCCGCGTTCTCCTTCCTGGGCTTAATTGGCGGTAGTTGCTCCACGAGATCGAGCTCCATTTCGGCTTTCGTCATCAGTGACGATGATGTTCGTGAAGCCGATAGCCGCATGGCCATTGTCAAGTTTGGACGTAGTAGTTCGAGTAGCGTCGCTACTTTCGTCTCTTCAGTAGGTTTTTTTTTCTGCTGGAGGAATATACCAGCATTTTCTCTTTCGCCTTGTTTGCGACAAAAGAGTGGAGCGTCGAGGCGGGAGTTCAGCTTGAGTTGGGAGAGTACGAAGGGGGAGTCGTATGGAATAAGCAGAAATTCCTTGAATTTACTCCAGTCAAAATCGAGTGGTGGTCGCAAGACCATCACTTTTCGGCTTTTCCCTGTAGACCGGATGCTGCGGTTTTCATTCTCGTCGAGTTAGGAATTTGCTTTGAATAAAAATATTCCTCGGACCTCGTGAGAAACTTTTTGGGTTTTTCATTATCGATCCCGGTGCAGATAGGAAGAGGTAGCTGAGGTATACTGTTTTGTGCGTGTAACAAGACTTCAAGATTTTTTAAGCCGACTAATAGATTAGAACGCCCGTTGTTCTCGTTCTCGGCCATGGCGTTAATTGAAGGTAGGGTAATTCGAACATGGTTGGACGCCACTGGGTGATTATCCACTCCTAGAAGTGTAGGATCTTGAATGATCGCAGGCGATTGAGCGCGTGCAGATTATGGGGATTGATTGCGGACAGGTGGGAGTATTTGACTGTGCGTAGGTGACGGTGCTTGTACAGGTGATTGACCGTGGATACCCGCGGAAACTGCTTCAGCGGCATTTACACGTTCTCGCGAATGAATCGGTAGCGGTTTATGCAGGGTTAAATTTACAAACTTAAACACCAATGTTTTAAATTTGTAGCCCCACGTTGGGCGCCAATTTACAAAAACTGCATACGAGTCAAGAGTCGTCAAGGAGGGTTCTTGTAAACATGATTATGTTTGAATTGTTTCATTTATTTAATCCCCTGTCCGCCGAGGTGGCGCGTTGTTTTATCCACTTAGTAGTTGGGGGGGGTTATTCATTTGGAAGTGAGGAGAGTTTATTAACTCCGCAGTGATATAAAAATCTCGGACACTTGGCAGTGGAGCAAAAAAGTCCGCCACTTAGCAATGGAGTGACAAACAAGTTTGTCACTTATTTAACAAAATGATTTTTACAAAATTTTGCATTCCGATTTTACGAAATTATCTTTTACTGTGTGATCAGAGAGATCAATCTCTCTCTGATCTCTCTGATCAGATTGATCGGAGAGACGCTGCCTTTTTTTTCTCCAAATTTCGAATTGGAGATAGCGCATACCGAGTAACTAATTAATCGTAGAAACGATTGAAAGAGATATACGGTGTGAGTTACGTACGTCATAACTTTACAAACGAGACGTCAATATAACAAATAAGGCATACGACAAATGCCCGTACATAATCGGGCCTCTTGTACGAACTTTCGAGCCACGAACGACAAACGACAACGACGTCGACGACGACGTACGAGCGCACGAGAGACGGGGAGAGTAAGGAGAAATAGCACGTGAGCGAGCGATCACCTCGCGTTTCGTTGGATCGCGTGCCGAAGGGCAGCCTTGCTCTATCGTCGCGAGAACGCGACTCTTTGGGCTCGCAAACTTACCTCGCCCGCACAACGGGACTTTCTTAACTCTCGTCAGAGATTCCACGAGCGACGGGTTGAAAGCCCGGTAGCCGACTGGGGTTGCGCGTCGCGTTGACGGCGATATTTAAAAAAAAAAATTCTACGAATACGTACGAATTATGTAGGGTAAATAAATACCCTGAGGGTAAATCGTGTTTCCTTCCGCAAAGCCGCTTTTGCCTTATCCGATTGCCTTATGACCCGGGCGATTATTTAGATAGAGCAAGAGCAGGTAACTCAATCAACATTGTCGTCAAAACCTTTATCTCAAAATGTCGGGACTTCCGTTGAAAGTTCCTATCAGGCGTTTCGTTGCCGTAACAAACATTTGGAATGACGCTGAGCTCTGTAACTCGGTTTTCGCCCTAGTTCTCCACATCGTTCTCCATCCGAAAGGATACCCATAGAGAGCAGCGCGGGGTTAACGGACTTCGCGCGCTGGTAATTAATTTTCTCGGGCCGCTGGTGAACGAAGAGTGAGAAATAGCGAAAGTCGGGAAAGGGATGAATTGGAAAGGTCGTGGATGGTAACCGGGAGGGGGTCGGGGATGCCGCGACAAAAATCGGTAGCAACTGTGAATACGAGTATGTACGAGAGGGCACGAAGTTGGGGGACGCTCTCCAACGCCTCGTCGATTCTTGGAAGGAAGGAATTCTAATAACGTCGCCGAGCACGTAAGCGAATGTCGATAAAGGAGTCCCGGGCGTTGCTATGCCTGGCTACCGGCGGAAAGAGAATGGGAACTCGCAGGCTCACACGTAAATCTCACTGCCCTCGCGAGCAACCCCACGAATGTATCAAGATCCTGAACTAAACGACCTGCGCGGTTTGACCTGACGCTCAAAAAATCCTCAGTACAAGTGTTTAACGTATTATCGTTGTAACTTTATTGCAAACCTCCACACGACCACATTTCGTCAAACGACAAAATTCCCGTATGTTTTCACTACTAATTTCTTTCATTTCCAACGATTTTCGATGGCACTCGATTTGTCGAGTCTTGAGAACGTCAAAATCACATGCCATGAAAAGTAAGAAAATGTAAGATTCAATTTAACCTTTATTTCTCTTATTGCGTGCTATCAAAGGCCAAAGAGGCCGCGGCATAACTGGTACATCTGTCTAACCTAGACTATAAATAGACATCGAGCTCCCGAGCTATATTGCAAGTCGTCGGTCAATGGGATTGGAGAGCGCCTTGAGACTCCCCGGAGAAAGCAAGACCTGGTGGATTCACCGAGGGCAAGGAGGCCATTCATACGATATGACATCTTCATTAAGATAACGTACAGTACCAATACCGTAATGGCCTACTTATCGGACGTCGCGTGTCCCATGCGGGCCTCCGTGGCCTCGAGGAATCCCTCCAGGTCTCGATTTTCTCTCTCTCTCTCTCTCTGTCTCTTACTATGTCCATGTGTGTGTGTACCTTCTGTTGGCATTGTTCGATACTACCAGTGACGAAGACGCTCCAACGCCACTATCACCGATCACTCTCGATCCCATTACACTGAAGATACAACCCTGTGGGCGATTCTCTTCGTCCCAATGCTATATAGTTCCTGGCACGTGGCCACACGTCGATCGCTAAGGCTAATATTGATTTGTCCCGAGAACAATAAGACACGACGGACCTCAATGACGGAACGACGAGATCCGGACTAAAGATATCTATGCGGTCGACGATCGGGACTTGTTTTAATCCAAACCGAATTGAAGACGACCCTTGTTTTAGAATTTTTCCAAACACGAGGTATTGTAGAGGTATGTTTTGATAAAAAAAAAAAAAAAAAATGCGGCTGGTAACTATTCTGTCCCGCTTTCTTATAGTATATATGAGGCATTCTCTGTCAACTCAGCCACTTTTTTTCGACCTTCTCAGATTTATCCAATAATGGGACACATTTTAGGTTCACTTGAAAGTACTCTTTGAGAATTTTTTCGGATTTTTTAAAACCATCCGTTTAGAATATGAGTTTTCTTTTCAAAATCATATACCTTGAAAGGGATAAGTCGACTGAAAAAAATTTAATGACAAAAAAGTTCTCTTTATTCATTAACTATTTAATGCAATATGTGTTGTATTTTTGTTCGTTTTGCAAAAGCAATCTTTAGCAGAAAGGAATGAAAAATATATTTTTTCGTGCAATGCGACACCTTCGATTTCGCTGCCAATTTTTCAGAGAATTCGGTGATGTATAAATAACGTACAAAAAAATTGGCAACGTGGAACTCGATGTAGTTGCTAAGCAAAAGAAAATACTACTATTGATATTTCAATATTTATTTTCTCGGAAAATACGTCTGGTTTCACATCGCCAATTTTTTTTTTTTTTTTAGATTTGTCCTACATCACCGACTACTCTAAAAAATGAACAGCAAAATTGAAGGTATCCCATTGGATGAAAAAGAAAATTGTAATAAAAAAGTTATATTACTATATTTTTTGCTTAGCAACTACGTCGAGTACCACTTTGACAATATTCTTGTAGGTTCCTCATACATCGCCGAATACGCTAACAAATTGGAATCGAAATCGAAGGTGTCGCATTGCACGAAAAAATATAATTTTCATTCCTTTTTGCTAAAAATTGCTTTTGCAAAATGAACAAAAATATAACACACACTGCATTAAATAGTTAATGAATAAAGAGAACTTTTTCGTCGTTAGATTTTTTTTTGTCCTACTTATCTCTATCAAGATATATAAATTTAAAACAAAAACGCATCCCCCCAAATGGATGGATTAAAAAAATCTGAAAAAATGCACAAAGGCCACTTTCAAGTGATACTAAAATGTGGCCAATTATGGGATAGATTTGAGAGGGTGAAAAAAAATTGGCTGAGTTGGCGGAGAATGCCTCATATATGTATATATGTCGAACCAATTTGTAGAGTATATATACAGTCCCGGACGTTCCCATCCTCTCCGGCTCTCAACTTCCATCTGGCACTTAATTAAATTTCGCAGAGAATGGCGCAGCGCGCGTCACTTCGATTATCTTTCGATCCGTATCGAATCCCGGACCACTCTTTGCGAAAGGGGATCAGTCTCGCTTCCCCTCCTCGGTATCCTGTACATAGTAGCTTCAGTAGCAACGGTACCCCACTTCTTCAGACGCTTTGCGTTCCCTTCGGGCGAGATCGGGAACGCTAAGAAATTCAGACCCTCATAGCTCGATTCCCCTTCGATTTCACCCCTCGACCTCTGCCACTCCGCTCCCTTACGTTTTATCCTAACTTTCTCTCTCTCCACAGACGTCTGCCTGTAACATCCATTGGAATTTCCAACCGTACCCTCCTCTCGTTTAGTCTACCGGATTGAATTTAGCATTTTTATTGTAACTCCGATTTGCCAGTCGAATTTCTTGGGTATCGTCCGTACCGCGATAAGCCCGATCTATCGATAGCTCTGTACCGGTGTAGCATACATATTGCGGGCTATCTCCGTCGGTTAGGTACATATACTCGGCCCTGTTATCTCGCCCAGAAAGCCCAGAAAGCCCAGAAAGCCCCGAAAGAATCCTCCATATCCACTGTCGTTCTACCTATTGCTATTGGCTCTTTGGGAAAATATACGAAAAATCTTAAAGTTTATCTTCGGACACGACGAGGGTAAAATAAAAATAAAGAAAATGTTACATATAAAGATACATTTTTATTCTGGAAGAAGCGGCAGCGACTCTAGTCGCAATCACTCGTAGATCCTTCATGGCGACGATTAACTCTTTTTTTTTTCTCCTCCGTAAAACGAATTTAGATTGTAAGCATAATCCATGGCAGTAAATCGGTATCTTTGCGAAATTGCTTCTAGCCCGAGGAATCCACTGTCGCATTAGCGATCCCACCCAGACAAGAAAATCTTTTATTCCACGTCAGACATTGTGAAATTCTTCGATATGCTTCGAGACATCAGGATCCGAGGCTGAGCTCCCTCGTAGCGTTAAAATGGGCAGCGGGGGCGCTATACCGACAAATCGGAACGACGTTATGCCTCGGAAATTCTCTCGTCTCTGACGACTGGTACGTCTTTCGCCCTCGCTGCACCATTCCGTTTTCCCATACACACACCCACACACACACACACACACACGCACACACGTATATGGGGTGCATGTACTTCTTCGACAGTAGACGAGCAAGTAGACCGAAGTCACGAGGGAACATCGTAGGTATATCGTACACATAGTATACTGCACTATATGCGCAGGTGTTCCACATAGATAGCCCCGCCATTGGCATAAAGCCAATAAAGCCACCTACGGCCGCATCCCCGAGTATCGATCTCTCGTACCCGGTCCTCTTTTCTCACTACGACCCCCTCCTCAGACCCCTCACTGTACTTCACCGTTTCATTGAATTTTCTCAGCGCTCCTCAGATCCGAGAGCAAGTTCCTTCATCCTTTTCCATTTCCCTCATAAGGGCTGAATCTGAGTCTGACAAATTTCGCGTAGGTATCGAAGAGAAACAAACACTCGCAGATTTTGGACAGAGGTTTGGGATTCCGGTGGAGGGTTTTCGCGAATTCGAGACGAGCGAGCGGAATTTCAGAGCACGGGGGTTGAAAGTTCCGCAGAGAGCGCCGAGTGGCGGCGGACGCGGAGGGGTGCACGGCGAACTCCCGCCGCCAGGGTGGTCGGCAGGGAAATGTTAGATAAGCAGATATAAATTATTGGGAACGAGACTGCTCCTCTCTCTCCCTGTGGAATGGCCTGCGAGACGGAGAAGGTGAGAAAGTGTGAACCACGTGCGGAGAGGATTTTCCGCGAGGAGTAAAGGGGCCATTCTTCTGCACGCTCATGCTGGTGGGTGAGGTCTACCTCTATTCTGACCTCTATTTTTTTTCTCCTTCACGCTTGCCTCTTCTCTACTATATTTCGCAGTGTTATCGAGCTTCCTGCCAGTGATTTACCGCGATCGATCGATAGATCGTTCGTCAAAGAGGCGAAAAAAGGCCCCCGGCTGATTACCAACGAAACAGGGTACAGTTTTTTTTTTCGGAGCACCGTGCACTGTGCTGAAACTTTCATAATATCAATCCTACGATTCGCAGTAGTGAAGCGACGAGGTCTCGAACGCCCCCCATCAGTCGAAAAAGAGTTGCCGATTTATCATTTCTCGTGATTGCCCGTTTCGTGTCGCATAGTTGTCAGCGGAGCGGGGAAACGCATAGCAGGACTGTCCCGGTATTCGGGTAACATTTTTTTTTTTTTACGAGCAGAACTTTCACGACATCGTCGTGAAAGTTTGAGCCTCCCCAGGGTGGATTTGGTTATGGGTTTAAAAATATAGTGAAATTAGCAAATCGATACTGAGAAAACGTCGCCAGAAAGAGCACCCTACAGAAGTGGCGAGAGTCACGACATTTCGTGACACGCTCCGCTCTACCCGCCGAGGTCCACTCTCTGGTAAGCAACTTTAATTTCTCCAGCGATATTCGCGGCCTCGTGGGGTGGTTTCCGGTACAAGTGGGGTTCGGCTGAGTGCGCTATAGAAAATTTACGATACAGGAGCGCGAGAGGCAGCTCGGTGAGAGGCGAAGAGGAAAAAAAAAAAATGAAGAAAAAAAAAGTATACAAGCTGCAGTGGCGAACCGTACTCGCGTCTCACCGGCGCCGTAATACTGCCTCGGACATGTACTCGGAGCCAAAGTGCGGGCCAAATAACGTGAGCAGAAGAGGGTCGTCTGCCGGGATTAGAAGAAGTTCCGTTCATCTTGGAAGCTCGAGGCTGGGTGAATGAAAAAAAAAAAAAAAAAAAAAAAAAAAAACAACGAAGAGTATCCCGATTCATCGAAACGAGCCGAGCGTAAGGGAGCGACACAGACGCAGTGAACGACGGCCGGACGTAGAACAGTAAGACGAAGAAGGATGCACCCCCCAAGAACCGATAGAAACCGAAAAAAGATACAAAAAACAAAGTGCACGTGATTCTCGAAGAAAGTGGTGTAAGGGTGGTTAACTCGTAAGACGCTACTCCGACGGGGGTGAAAGACCGCGCGGATCTTGAGGGGCGCGAGCTTCCGAGGAATTCGGAAGGATCGACTTACTACTAGCCTCGGGGTGGTCGTTCAGTTCGAGAAACACTGATCTCACCAATCTCTCTCTTTCTTCCCGGTTTCATCCTTATCCGCTCTCTCGTTTTTTCCTCTTTCTCTGTCGATCTCTGTCTTCTCTCTCGTCCTTATCCTGTCTCACTTTCTCGTGTACCCTTAAAACGAAAAGGGTCTACGTAACACCGTTTGAGATCACGACTCAAGAGCGTGTGGATAAATTGTGTTTTAAAATAAAATGTAGGGGAGAGCGGGGCAAAATGGGACTGTGGGGGCAAAACGGGACGGCGGGACAAAACGCAATTTTAAAAATAATTTTTGGATGGAAGAGTGAGGCAAAAAGGAGCAGAAAAGCGGGATGTATCAATGGGGAAATATTGTGTACACCCAGAAAAATATTTATTTGACGGCCACCGTTTATTTGGTTTAAGTAAAATATTTATTTGATTTAAATAAATATTTACTTAAATTAAGTAAATAGTTACTTAAATGAAGCAAATATTTATTTAGAGCAAATCAATATTTTACTTAAACCAAATAAACGGTGACCGTCAAATAAATTATTTTTCTGGGTGTATCCAAAAAATTATTGGAAAATTGCGTTTTTCCCCATTGTCCCTATTTGCCCCATTGTCCCATTTAGCCCAGCTCTTCCCTAGTAGTAGTAATTGTGTTCACAAGACTTATCACTAGAACGGTACAAACATTAAACCTTGGTGATCTCTCATTGCCGAACGGCTATCGACTTCATCAGCCCAGTAAAATCTATTTCACTAAACATTTCAATATTCGTAATACGCCTTTTGACGTCTAAATAAAAACCCGCTCCGTGTATCTAGTCGATAGCTTCGTACAGTTGAAATTTTTAGTATGACAAAAGTGGTGAATATGGCCCACTTCGGCGTATAATTTATTAACCCGCTAATGGAGGCGGTCCGTATTCGACACTCGTTCCCAATCTGTTAATTCCAGTGGAACGTGAATTTCTCTAACGCACACGGAGCCAAAATTTAACGATGAAAAGTATGGCGTGCCTCAAAGCTCACGATAATATGTTCGACATCTCGTCGTTGAATCCGCGATAACGCAATTTCGAGATTGGCAAGGAGGTATATACACAGTTCGCGAGTTACCCTCCCTCCCTCTCGCGCTCCCCGTCATCACTGGCGGGCATATAATTACTCTAATAACTGCACATTCTCGCTAAGCAACGCGTCACTGTGCATGCACTAATTGGAATAATGCAGCGCCAGGTGTAGAACAGCCCGCCGGCGGGTACGTCGGAGAGGAGGGAAAGGAGAACGCGGCGAAACGACAGAGAGAAGGGCCGGAGGACGAAGAGAACGAAATTATCGATTTACCGGTAGAGGCTTGGTTGAAATCCCGTGCTTCAGCCTTCGACTACCTCCTGTTCCGTTCTGCCCGGTTTCGCAGGTAGAAATAACGTTTTGTCTCTATTTTACTTCCTCCCGCGCTAACCCCACCACCCCCCCCCCCTGCTCTCTCCACCTGTACAACCCGCTTGCTATAACCTGTAATTACTTTATTAAATACTCATTTGCGAGAGAGAACCCATCCAGCGTTCCCCGGCGAACGAGTTCAATTCCCTCGACCGGCTGGCTGTGAATTCCACCGCGTAGCACTGCCGTACGGTCGAAATTCGCGATTCCGACACTCGGGGAGAGCGACCCCGGCGAATGCACCGCAGAGAGTCTGCCGAAAGCACTCGTGAAACTAGTGGATGGGGGTTGGATAAGCGCGAATCTCAACTACCACGGGAGAGCGGACTATTCAACATAACAACTCGGCTTCAATCCCGTGTATGACTGGGTTACCCATTCACATTGATTCTAGTGTACATCATCTGCATAGCGTACAGCCAAAATTTTCTACCTGTTCAATGTATAGTTGTTACTTTATTGTATTTTATTGTATCAGCAGTAGTAGCAGTTACTTACGGTTAAATAACCGTAAGTAACTTTAAGTAACTTTTTACGTCGACTGCTGTTAAAGTAGAACCTCGATTATCCGGGGCGGGCGGAACCGGAGAGTAGACGGATAATTGAAATGCGCGGATAATCCGCATTGGCCGCAAAGCGATTTCTTTCGTACGGTGTTAGGACAAACGTAGTCGTACGAGATCTTACATTTACGGTTAATAATACTTTGGTAGACAGTAAAAAATAATTTCGTAAAATCGGAATGCGAAATTTCGTTAAAATAATTTTGTTGAATAAGTGACAAACCCGTTTGTCACTTATTTGAATATACGAACCTGTCCTTTTGTTTCCCGTCTCATTGACAATTTCAGATTGCACTTTTATTTGTGAAACTATAAAATCAACCAAGAAAAAATTGTGGAAGTTTGTGGACAATAAGTTGTTGTAAAAAGTACAAACTTTTTTTTACTGTGTATGTAGTTGTAGTTATCACGTGCAGTCCACCCAGAGATAGGTATATGATAAGACTATTACAAACTCAACAACTCATTTATAAAAGTATATTAGGAATAAAAAAGTTTACAAAAAATAAAAATAAAATAAAGAAAGCCTGGCATGATTAAACCGCCGCCGCGTTGATCCGCACCCGGTTAATCGAGTTTCTACTGTGCTGCTAAATAGTAGTAATAGTAGTGGGTGTTAAAAACGCCCCGCTGTTCCCTACCTGCTCTTTGGAGCAGGTGATCATCGATTGAGCTCAGCGCTGACGGTCGACAACTAATCACCCAAGTTGACATTCCTTATTCGCACAAAAGTATGCTCATTTTTAATTAAGATCAAGGAACTCTCGCTGTATGGCGTTCGCTAAAAAAATTGGCTCCCTCGTCTCGATGGAAAGGAAGAAAATTCAGGATTGTACAGTCAACGAATCAGTCCGTAGGAAATCACGAGAGCCAATCCAAGGCCGAGCATATTGAGACACGTGCGCGGTATAAATCCGTAGGGGCCGACATTTGCACGTGCTACCGTCCATTCACCTCAGGATAACTCCAACCCTTCGTCTTTGCTTCGCCGTTACCTCGACTGCTCCTGAGGAACCGAGAGCCACCATTGCTAGCCAGAGCCGTCACTCGTGCTCCGTGGTAAACGAAAGTCGCGGGAACGAGCTGGGTGAATCTTCTTGTCGCTCAGCTTCGGGATAGCGAACAGAGGAAAATATACTTCGACGAAAAGTCGAACAGTAATTTCGGGAGTGCATCCTCCGATGGTCCGAAGCTTCTACGAAGTCAATGTCCTTGGAGGGGGATTAGGAACTCGTGCACTGTCGCGAATTTAGAGCGGACCTTAAGGTGGCGAAGTCGAAGTCGCGCAAACTTTTGTACAGTTTTATACAGTTTGAAAGGTAAGAGATAGTTCTTGGTTCAAAGACCTGGGATAAAATAAAACGAGTGTAAAAGAGAAAGCGGAAGTTCGACGGAGTGTATTCCGTAAAGGAAATGTACTTTGTAAATTTTCCGTGACCCTCACTGTGCGGTTCCATCTAAATAATAATAGAGAATATAAATATATTTGGAATGCAACTGCGCCTTCCAGCTGCGCCCAATATGTTGGGTTTGTTTAATTTAAAACAAAAATCATAATTGTTAACGACACGATAAACGGAGGAACAAGTTTGCACATGACAAACTACTTTGCGCGGCGTACGAGGACGGAAATATGTTTTGCGCAAACGAGCAATTAATGCCCGAGCTTACCGACGCGGTATATCGAGTTAATGAGACTGGAATTTGCGAGTTTTCTTTGTCTCCCAACTTCACACGCAAAATCCCTTTTTTTTGCCTCGCACTTGTTTCCCTTCCGGTGGTAGGTAGGGAAACGCGGGGTTTCTGAGATGCAGGAAAAAAATGAAGTAATCACCTCGTCCCACGATCAAGCTGTTTTATTCGAGGGCCTTTGTCATAGAAAATTGAAACTCGGCTGTAACTGGGCTTAATGTAATGTAAATGAGCGACTGGAAAATGATTTTTTAACTTTCTGCGTCGAGACACTTGTCGTTTATAATTTTATCTGTGATTAGTCACGATAGGTCCTATTTGGAGTAGACTTTTAACTCTCATCTTTCAGTTCTTCCTTTGCGAAGCATTAAATGTACCAATGACTGGACACGTCCCAGTTACCGGACAAATGGCCCGCAGACTTAAGTGCATAACGAATATAACGGTCAAAAGATTGCAGTTTCTGTTAAAATAGTATCTATAATTAGTCATTGATATGCATGCGATAGATCGGCATAGACCATGCGTAAATAATAATTTAATCGTTACATTTGCTTGAGCGACAGACGATTTTTGTTTTCAGAGACTGGTACACGAAATCGCGATTCGACAAATCCAGTGTCGGGACACCGGGCAAGACCCGAAAGGGGTTTTGTTAGCTGGCTTTCGATGCAACATATCTCATGTATTATCCTATGAATATTCATGTTCTATTGGAGAAATTAATAGAACGCCCTGTTCTTATTCCCGTTGCCACGAACTTGTTGAGTTCGTTCATGATTACTCTCGGAATTAAGATATTGCAAAAGTATTTAATGGATGTGTTTTGAAAACTAAAAACTCTAACCTTCATATTGGTTACCGCCGTTTTCGAAAATCATCGATGCATGATAGCTAGCATTGGGTTTGAAGATAGATATCCCCTTAAATGTGCGGCCATTGGTACGTTTATCTTACAAAAACAAAATATAGAGAAACGACTTTTCCACCGTTTCTTCGCGGGTGCAACGGCTTCCCATTTGCGGTGGTTATGGCCCGTTTCAATGTATACATGCGATACACTCCTGTACATCCCGCTTTCTCTCACTTACCTTGACGCGCAGCAGGTGCTGTAAGCTCTGTGCCTTACTGCTATTCAAGGGTGGATTATCCCCACCGAGACGTGCCACCGCAATTACGTTCTCCCTCGTCACGTTGTACAGGAAAAGGGTGCACACCGTCTGTGAATCGATCCGGAGATCAGCATTATTACACTCCCGCCGCAATGATGGTGGTTTCGAAAATAATGGAAAAACAAGCAGAGAAAGTAAAGTGACGACGATATAATTTCACTGTAATTACTCTCCAGCGCGTAATTGAATGTAACGAGTCTGAGAGAGAGTAGTCCAGTTGCTAGAGTGCGAACGCGAGAAAAGCTCAACTAACGATACTCATTATTTTTCTTATTACAACGGTAATGAAGCAGTACAAAAAAGCACCGATGAATCGTTTTTTTTAGTAAAAAAATGTATGTTTTTCCAACTAAAAAAAAAAATGTTTCACCTGATTGTTGACCTCCTCCCGCATGAAACTGTCGAGCGAGTTCACCGCGTCCAGCACGGTGAGATTGTTGTACGGCCTGAGAAGTGTCTCGTCCGTCTCGCTGTATCCCAGGAACATGAAGACCCCGTGCGGTATGCTGTAGGCTTCTGCGATTAATAAATAAACAAAGAAATCGTCAATTTTCACCGTAATAATCGGGTCAATAGTCGTAAAAAAATTGCATTAAGATAGCACAGTTTAATAACGAGATGCAAAAGTTTTCAGCGATAGTGAAATTTCCTATGATATCTCGACCAGATTCTCGTTACGGTATTTATACTGCACAGACTTCAGTTTTCCGAACTGTGCTCGCTGCACGGACAGCATGTAACGGGAGTGAGGAGAGAGAGAGAGAGAGAGAGAGAGAGAAAGAAATGAGAATACAAGACAGGAAACTCGCTATCGTTTTAACGAGCACCCGGTCCGTCCACCCGCCCAGGTGTCTCTGTAAATCCATTTACATTGCTCGTAGCTCGGTACTTTTAATGTACGGCGATGTTAAGGGCTTTTATTGTATCGTAAAACTCATTGACGAGGAGGGGGTTGGTTGGCTGCACGGTACTAACTGGAGAAGCGTCCTATAGGACGGCTGTGAAATGTGAGATAGGGACAACGGTGGAAAGTACCCTCAGTAACCAGCATCAACCGGTGGACGACACGGACAAGCATCTGGCACTTAATCACTGTGTCTACTCCGAAAAATAAAAACATTTAAAGAAGAACGGCACAAAAGCAAACTATATTTTCTTCGTGAAAGACTGAGACGCGTTGAGCAAATGTTACGAAACAATTAATCAGAATTTTGGGACGAAGGAAAATTGCTTGGCTATCCCAACGTTTACTATCGTTGGGTTATCTTACTATCGCAAAATTTCTTTTGATTATCTGAAACGGTATCCTCGGTAACAAGCGTCAACCTGTGGATGACACGGACGAGCATCTGGCACTTAATCACTGTGTTTACCCCAAAAAAAAAAGTACACAAAAAAAGAACCGTACAAAAACAAACTATGCTTTCTCCGCCGAAGACTGAGACCCGCTAAAAAAATGTTATGACACAATTAATAGGATTTTAAATTTGTTTAATTAAAAAGATTGCCCGGCTACCGCTATATTTACTACCGTTGGTTTATCCTACGACCACAAAATTTCTTTTGATCCCCTGGAACATGAAAAAAAAAAATGTATTCGATTCATGTATTTATAACGTATAATCTTCAAAGAAAATTCGTGGCACGAAACGAAGGTCTGACATTCGAAGTGAGTAGGCAAATGAATTTTTTTTTTAATGGCTCCAGATTGGATTTAGCCCTGTCCCGAGGGTAGCATGAAAGCCGGGCGTCCGTTCGTACGTTGACTCATATCACTGCATAGCGGAGAGAGAAAGAGAGAGACAGAGAGAGAGTACTACGAGCGCTTACGGCGGCAGTGGTTGATGCGGGCTCTCAAGTTGTTTCTCAGTTAGAGAATGTAACCGAGTATAAACGTGAAGCTGGGTGAAATGGCTTATTACTCACCGGGCGAGGGCCGCATGCATATGAATCGTCCGCTGTAGCAGAGACAACGGCCACGAAAAGCCTTGTAACCGGGCGCAGCGTGGTTGTAAAACGCAAAGTCGCTCTTGCACGGTGATGACTCGACGCAAATAGTGTTGCACACCAGAACCTCACCCTCACCGCACTGGCACAACTCCGAGCAGTCCGGTTCGCCGTCTTGGTAAAGCTACTCGGAACAAACAACGACAAGATATTACATGGAACGAATGAAAAAAAAAAAAAAAATTCTATTTCAATAGGAATAATGCGTGTGTATTATGAGAGGAGACGCGAGCGGAAACAAATGTTCATCGACAAAGGGGAAGAATGAATAAAAAATAAATAAAAAATAAAAGAGTCTTCGATGTCTCGAAGGATCTCGAAGCGGAGACGGCAAGAACACGTTTCTTCTCGACCCCATGCAAATGAAACAGAGAAGAGAGTCTCTTCCGTGAACCGCTCTCGGAGCCGATTCGAGTATTTCGAAGAGGTGGAGGGACGAAACGAAACACTGGCACGGAATGAATCCCTGTCCTTTATTTGGGACGAGACTTTTATTTCTATGCTCCGCGAGAAATTGGTTAAAATGGTCCGTTTTGCCCCGTTCTCCCGCATATACATTCCAGCAACAGCGGAGGAACGGTAAAATAGGAACACACACAAGTATACATGTATTTTGTGCACCAGGGTGTATAGCAGTGGTCCAAATGCAATGGATTCTGATAAATTCTGGGAGAACAGTGTATTGGGGGAGAGCGGGTAAAAATGGTTGCCCGGGGCAAAACGGATAGTTTTTACGAACTTTTGCGCGGGTCATAAAAAGCAATGTCTTATGTCGAATGGAGGACGCTGGGCCGTTTTGTCCCGCCCTACTCCCACACAGTGTGCAGTATAGAAAATAGAATTCTTAAACCTTGGTTTCTGCTTACCCTCTTGCCTTTGCCCTCGCGTATGTACTGGTGACTTTGTCTCGCTCTTTGAACCACGCAGAAACCTACAATGCGAAGAAAAAAAAAAGAACGTTATGAAGAAGTACGAAGCAAAAGTGTGTACTTTTATTTTCCGAGTACTATTTGCTTAACTCTCTTCTCCTCTTGCTCTGTCCGCTTTTACGTACACGTTATTTTTTTACGTTTCCTCGAGAGAGAGAGAGAGAGAAAGAGAGAGAGAGAGAGAGCGAGTCGCTTGGGCATCGACGAGGTACATTTTCATCTCCGTAACTGTTACAGTCCCTCTCTCTCTCTCGGGAGAGAAAGAGACTGAGCGAGAGAGCAAGCGAGAGAGAGGTAAAAACCGATTGGCCGAAGAGCAACATTTCGTCCCGAAGGTAAACTCTTGAGAAGGAAACCTGTCGGAACGTCACTGGTAGCCTCTCCGAACGTTTGCGAGATCAAAGTGTTTGCCGTTTGTTCGAGGCCGATTCTCCGGAACGCTCCGTACCGTACAACGAAGAAATAGCATTTGTTTGCATAACTGGCACTTTGACTACTTCACGTCGCGGAAACTTCGTTTCGCATCGAACGGCATCGATACATATATATTTTTTGGCAAGGCTATTCTCACGTCGCGCAACGAATTTTTCGGATTCAAGAGAAATTCGTTCTCGGGTCTTTCAAAGAGAAGTGAACAATTTTACTGAAAGAGAAATGAATTGTACTGGTGGTTTTAAAGATTCGTTACTAAGGGCCGAGCGAGGAATCGTCTTACGAGGTGGAGTGGTCGTCGTCGTGGTGGTGCTCGGTGTCGTACTCGGTATCGCCGTCGTAGTCGTCTCCGACGTTATCGCCGGTTGGGTGGTAGGGCTCTTAGTAACTTCCGGTATAATATTGTTCTCGACTGCTTCAATGACCTCGAGGGTCGTTACGAGGTAAGTAGTCGCCGTTGTGGTCGGCGAAGCGATCGGTGTTACCGTAGTAGTTTTCGGATGCTGGTGATGAGCGTGATGATGCTGCTTCTTTCTCGCGTGATAATCCTTCTGGGACTCGACTGGAAACAAAAAAATATATACTAGCTTGACATAATGACGACAAGTACATCCCTATGAAAGTTTTTTCTTTTCTAACGTTAGAGTTCTTTTTAACCTTAACCACATATCATTTTTTTTCTACCTTCTAACTCATAAATGGGGTAGATATGTACCCCACGTGGTTCTTCTACGTACAAGGGTCCTATGAACAGTAAATGGGTTTTGTCGCACATGAATCGTTTCGTTTTTTCTTAAGGAAGAGAATGGTATACGGCACATTTAATTTGATTAATGTTTAGGGGGTGAAAATCAGGCTTAAAGCCCAAAACGTATCAAACATTGGCGGGAATCGCACTTTTTGTGAAAAATAGTATTTTTTTTTTTAAATGGTCCCATTAAAAAATTTCAAACACCATTTTACAGGGGACACATCACACTGTAAAGAAAAAATAGTCCCATTATATTCCGTTTAAAATAGTACATTTCGATACAAGTGCAGAAAAACTTCTGATGACGAGTGTGAGTGTGAGCAGCACGAGCCGAAGGCGAGTGTTGCAATCACACGAGTTCAGAAAACGTTTTTTGGAGGAGTATCGAACAAAATTTTATGTCACGAGGTGTGAAAATTGCGGTTTTCGCACCCAGTGACATAAAATCTATTTATTTGGACATCAGGAAATGAGGAAAAGTCGAAAACTTGTAACATGGAAAAAATCAATGAAAACGCAAACAAAATTGGTTTTGCATGAGTTTTAACATTTACTTTTCTCGAAACATTGTAGATAATTAAAGATAATGATAATTATTATAAAAAATTATAAAAAAATAAAATGGCGATTACATACGTTCAAATTATATAATAGTCACTTAAATTCGATAGTTCTAACAAAAGAAAAATTACTCATTTACATAAAAAACACTAACGTGGACTCCCAACTGGGGTATTTTGGTACCCCAAGTACGCTGCATCTGCGTCCTGTGCGAGAGGCAGAGAGCATTTGACGCTACTACCGGGCTCCACACATTGTCAGATAATGGTACTAAATTATCGTGGAGGTCCTGATTAGATAATGTAAATGTCTACTGTAGGAGCGCAGTTTGAATATCGTCTGGGGTATTTTTGTATCCCACATGTGAGTTCTAGGGTTAATAAAAATAATCATTCGGTCCAACTGCCTACAAAACAATTTAGTTGAATCGAAAAAGCATTCTTCATTGCTCCATGTAGTTCGCCGTAGCGAAAGTCACAATTTTTGTTGCTATCTAAAATGACTTATCTAACCGTTGAATGGCCCGCGCTGAGAAACGGTACACTGCTTCAGGTGCTTGCTTTACAACTTCGTGATCAATAAGAGAATCAGAGGCTCTGTTCGTCTCTTCCTCACATTCTCGAACTCCATTTCCTTCGCCACTTAATCTTCCACTTTCTGCGGTATATATGTATATAAAATTCTATGTCTGTATCCGTCTCGGTCTTTTAGCCGGCCCAAGTGAGGTTGCGCTCGTCCTAATTGCGATTTTCCGCGCGGCTCAACGATCGACCACCATTTTCGTCGGGAGAGGTAGAAAGAATTCGTCTCCTTCGCCGGAAGGGATCACCGACAGCCCTATCGTTTCACTCGAATCCACACCGGTACTCTATATCGCTACCTAATGTACGTCGACTCTCTTTTCTTTATATCGGTTTAGATCTTTCTTTTCTTTTTGCGTTATCAAAATTACGGCCATTTCATCGTGTAAGTAATCCGAATTTCGATCTTGTAGAATAAAAGTTTGAAAATATTTTTAAAAAATCTCGAAAATAAGTATTAACCCTTTTAGTTTACCATGCAAATTTGACAACTCTCCTCAAAACGGGGATTTGGACAAATATTTATTACTCGTCATTTAGAGCCTCCGACATTTTTTCGTCGTATACTCAAACGCTACCTGAGATACGTGGACGCTCTTTTCTTTATATCGGTTTAGCTTTTTAATTTCTTTCGCCTTATAAAAAATGAGGCCATTTCGTCGTGCAAGCAATTCGAATTTCAATCTTGTAGAAAAAAGGTTTAAAATTGATAGTAAAAAAATCTAAAAAAATAAATATTAATTCTTTCAGTTTACCATGCAAATTTGACGACTCTCCTAAAAACGGGGATTTGGACGAGTATTTATTGCCCGTTTTTCCGAGAGCCTCGGGAGTCTTTTCGTCGTATACCGAATCGTACAAACAGTTTTCCCGAGGCTTAACGGCTTTGGGTATTAAAACAAAACAATCGTAGTTCCATTCCGGGTCTCTACTTGTGGACACACAAGAGAGACTCTGCAAGAGACACGAGAAAGCACCGTACTCTCGGGTGGGTTGCAATACACCCGCGGTGCTTCGACAAACTCACCCTCCCTATCCCTGTCTGTCCCAGTACTCGCCGCGTTTCAGCCATGATCTCTTTCCTTGTTATACATTAATACAACCCTCGAACCCTCGCGTCTCGACAAGTATCACAGTCATCCCCAGAGACTAAGTCGAGAGAGACTCCGAGCGTTGAATCTAAGTCGCCACTATACACTCCGGTTTGTACGACACGACCGGATAATATTGTTATCACGATTTTACGGTCTCGTGAAGCACTCACCGACGCAAGGATTGACCCAGAGCAACCGCTGCCAACCGAGACAATCGTACAGCTGTGTAAAGTCCGTTCCCTTGCAGGCGCAGTTCGATCTCAGCTCCGTTCCCAAAATTCCGAGCATCGCTTTTCTGCAATCCGACGGGGGACCTGCACACTTTTTTGTCACGCTGTCGACCGCGCAGCTCTGCTCGTAGTGCTCCAATTTGTTTCTGAAAAGGTTGCAATAAGATTGATTAAAAACACCGGAAGCCACTTTTATTACAATCTGTAGGAATTATTTTGACACTTTTTGACATCTTATTGACAAATAAATCATATACATTTCGGAAAGTTGTTTGCTTGATTGATTGTTCCAATTTTCACGAATCCAGGGAGTCGCCCTGGGGCCTTTCAGGCCCTCATTATTCTAAATCCGACAACAGTGCTATGCACTCATATGCAAAAAAAAAATTCTGTTTTGATTGGAAATACGTCACGTCCGCTTTGCAAATCTCATTTTTGCAGCTGAACGCTTTGAAAATCTAATTTTTTAATACGAACTGACCTCATACCGAAAATATGTCGCATCCACTTTGAAAATCTCATTTTTTTACCGGAAGTACGTCAATTCCGCTTTGAAAATCTTATTTTTGGATCAGAAATACGTCACGTTCGGTTTGAAAATCTCATTTTTGGGTCAGAAATATGTCACTTTCGGTTTGAAAATCTTATTTTTCGAGCGGAAGTGACGTCACATCGAAAGAACCTCCCCTCCATTTTGAGAGTCTAATTTTTCGGGGGGACGTGACGTATTTCTGGTAAATTTTCGGTTTCCGAATTCCACAGTTCATAACTGGGACACGAAACGTCCCAGCCGCAACAACCTGCCAGCTCGATAGATATATGGATTGAAAAATTGTACCTGCAGCTCTTGTCTTCCCGACAAATCTCAGCGAGGCTGTGACACGTCGGCATCTCAGCAAGTTCTACTCGCTGAGCGCAAGCCGGATGCATTTTCTCCTGAGCTATGATGCACTCGTCCTTCTTGTCTTCCGTTTTTCTTAGAAAAAGAAAATCATACATATTTATTTTACAAAAAATTGTAGAAACCATATTGTATTTTTAATAGTCGCACATTTTCTTAAATTAGCGACACGTTGAAATGTCCTGGAAGCACCAGTCAGAGTTCGCGAATCCCAAAGATACCACGTCGAGAATACATTCTCGACTGTTTCTCCAATAACCGATTCTCGCACAAATCCGGAGACGTTTCTGTCCCGCTTCCATACCCTTCTCAATGTCGACAATAGGCTTAATAATTCGCCATTACTTTGCCAAATCGTTCGAGCGGAATAAATAGAAAGACAAACAAAAAAATACCCCGAGCATAATTATTACGCGTCATTTTACGTTTCCCTCATTGTCGGACGGGCATCGAACGAGTCAACTATTTTATTCAGTGGAAGAAAAAAAAAATAAAGAAAGTAGGTAACGCGACGATTTGCGGCGAACGAAGGGAGACGCCAATGGAAGAGGAGAAAAAGAACAGAATTAAAAGAAACACGATGTGAAAAGCGACTAAAGGGAAGATAGAGTCTTGTTTCCGCCGGGAAACCTGTACAAAGAGTTCCCGTTGTCGCGGATCTCGAACAAAGGATGCGCGCAGCGCCGGCAGAGGCGGAGAGGAGGGAGAGATGACAAGAGCGGAAAAATAAGTAACGCAGTCGGGGGGAAAACGTGGAGGGAAGGAAGGAAGTCGGCGAAGTCAGGAAGAGAAGAGAGCGCCAGAGCGGAGAAGCGCTTGGAGGATTGGTCGACCGACCTCACCGGAGAGAGGAACTTCCGGGCATTGTATCGCGCGAACCAGTACCACTTAAAAGTTAAAACAGGTTCGTTAAAGAAGGCCCCATACTGGAGTCCAAAAAGTACAAAAAAAAAGAGCTCGAAAAATAAAATAAAAATCACCAACCCGAGGACGTGAACAAGAACAAGAGAAGCAAGGAAAAAAAAGAGCCAAGATCTAAAAAATCAGTCATTAACGACTCTGCAAGGCGTTTTAAGAATCCAAGAGATCCGACTCTCGAGGATTCGTTCCAGTGGCTCCGCCGCTTCCATTTAATCGAATAATCGTCATTTAATCCTCCCCGGAAGCGAGGGAGGGGAATCCCTTCGCGGAATTCTTCCATCGAAGATTCGACTAATTGTGTACGTGTAAACCTCGCGAGAGCAGCCGGTGTCGCCCTCTCTCTTTCTCGGATTCTCGTCTTCCGTTTTCTGTTCCCTCCACTTCGGGTTCTCGGTTCGTTTGGCCTGTAACGAATACTTGCGACCCGAAATTGGCGCCTCTGGAACGTGTCGGGAACACGTTTCCTCCGCCTCGTGCGTTTTCTCTCCTTCTGTCGGCGACTTGCTGCTGGCGAACATCTCGGTGGGGCTTTCGTCGACTCCGGGTGTTCGCCCGACGTCGGCGAAAATCCAACGGAAAGCCCCTCCCTCGACCCCTCGTAGTGCAAGCTGCTCACGAATCGGATGAATTAGGAGGAGTGCGATTACTCACTTGCACAGGCAAAAGGCAATCTCCATGGAATGCTTGTGATTGGCCTTCTTGTAGAAGCGTTGAAGGGCGTTCATGCACTCGTTTCTGGCGCAGCTCGACACGTCGCAGTGATTAAGTACCGGTTGCAGCAGGCCGCGGCACTCGGTGTCGTTTCTGGTGTGGGGGTTGAAAAAAGAAACGACTTCGTTAAAACCGTGTATCAGCGAGGGAGCTAATATTGTAGATTGAGCGATGCCATGCACGCTATGATAAGACGACTAACGAGGGAGAAGAAAACTACCGAGCCTTTGAGGCAGTACGAATTTGAAGTGAAGCCTCGGAATCAAAGCTCGGATCGCGAAGCGACGAAGCTTTAAATCCGATTACGATGATCCTGGCTCATTAGCCTGGTTTATCGTTTTCGTTTGATATTCCACAGTGTGGATCATGGCTTTGGGAAGTTGAATGCGATGTTAACGGGGAGGGTGAGGTGTACTTACTTGCACAACGTGTAAGCGTGATGACAAGTGCTCGAGAGTATGAGCTTCACCGGCTGATGAGGTATCGTTCTCTCGAATTCGGACATGGAGCCTTGCAGGATTCCCGAATTGTTCGACTCTGTGAAGAAAACAAAATTGAGTGTTAAGGTGGCTCATTGGGATCCTGATGGAATCCACGGGTTGAACATGGTCAGATAGCATTTTGCCGAGAAACCGACAGCAAATAGACTGCATATTTTCGCACGGGGTGAAGGCAAATTTGCGGCATCTGCGTTCGCATTTGCCTACGTTTTTTCCGGCATTCAATGCCGGAAATTCTTAGGAGCATATTGTCAGCAAGTTGTCAGCAAGGAGTGCTGATGCTTCTCACTACGAAGATAAGTGATGCGTCTCACTACGAAGATTAATTTCTTTGAGTCATGGTTATTTTGGGTAAAATTTGTTAAAGTTCGATCTGTTATAAAATTTAAATGCCTCTATCGATTCCCGATATATAGACTGCGAGAAGGTTCTAGTAAAAACTACCAATCATCTAAGAAAAATTACGATAGCACATAGTCGTAGGACATCAGGGCGCCATCCATGGCAGAAAGTCTCAGACTATCCAAGAATTTTTACCATAGTATCTAAGAAAAACTCTTATAAATCCGGTACGTCCTACTAAAGACCGGCTTCTGATGACGGCTGTTAAGAATAAGAAATCAGCTTACAGCAACCGTTGTTGAATTTTCGCTACCAATATGAGGCAATCTCGTGCTAGAATCTATTGCAATATTGCTGGCAAGCAAGCTGCAAAGCTTGGTAACAAGCAATTGCCCTTCTTTGCCTGTGCTACGGTTGGCTATCTGGGTGATTGCATCCAATCAAAGATCGAACAGCCATGGAAAAAGGTTGGTCTATATTCGCCATTTTTTCCCCATGTGAGGAAAAAATGGCGATGTGTTTAGGGGAGACCTAAACACATCGAACGGCTGAAATGGACTTTCCTTGTGTCCCTTTTTTTCCGCAATAGTACGAAAACGAATATGTATCACGGACACTTTCGGGTAGTTTCGATAAACTTGCGAAAACCGCAATTAGGTATCTCTCGCGAGGGGTTGAGGGAAGATCGCTTGGAGTTTCTGGGTTTTATCGAGGGTTGCGGGGCGATCGGTAAGTCCGGGTGTGATTCGAAGAGGGTGAAACCGGACGCTCGTTTATCTTAATAAAATGCGTCCAATCCGCCCCCTCGCGTCGTTGCCTTATGGCCCGGTCACCGTCGTCGGATGGTCCACTCCCGTGGGCGTCCTCCTGCGCCGCCGGTACCGTTCGCCGGGCTCATTTTTCTCGGCAAATCAGCAAAGCAGGAAGCATAAGGAAAGGAATTCTCTGATCCGGTATTCACCGGGAGTTCGTGCGCCGGGAGGTCACACAGCGCCGAAGAGTGTCGCAGCGAAGTTCATCGAGACGTCCAAAGGCGAGGGAGAAGGGACGGCGATGGTGGTCGAGGATCGTTCGTCATCCGGATGACAAGTTCGCACCGGAGAAATGGGAATGGAACGATTCTCTGTATCTCCGCTGACCTCCTTTTTATCTTTTTCGCTACTTCTGTGTTACTCGCTCCTCGCGGTCAACTTCTGTTTTTTTCTTTTTTTTTTTTTTTTTACTAAGTATACGTAGACACCGGTTTTGTGGCGCAGGTGGTAATAAATCATGGATACGTCTCAAGTGACGGAGTTATGTCTCGGCTCGATGCTGTCCCATGATTCATGTTGCCATAAAAAAATTACCTTATTTACAAATTTCGCTGCCGAGCAAAATTGAGGCAAAGCGACCTGATTGCCCATGAGAAATCTCAGCGGATTGTTCTTTCTTTTTTTCTCTTTTTTCTTTTTTAACCCCCCCCCCCCCCCCCCCCCCCCCGACGTCGCCCCTTTGGCGATTTCCCTTTTTTCAATATCGCGTACGCGAGGCTAGACAAGCTGTTTCGGGGAACGCTTGCGAGTGAAAAATCACCATAAGTTACATCGTCGTTGGGAATATAGCCCGTATATAGGAAAAGGGTGACCTATGTGTGTACTTCATCCGACTATAGTATACACGGAGATGGTGCACAGCTTCCGCAAAATCGCGCGTGTCGCGGAGCTTCTATTCTTCTCCCGAGTCTTCGGCTTCCTCCTCTTCGACGACGTAGAACGTATAGGATAAAGATGAAACCTCTTATATGCGTGCTACGGGAAGACGCCAAACTTGGTGGGATCTCGGTTTTCTGATCGAATCTCTGCCGAGCGTGGTACAGTATAGTTTACATCGGAAAACCGCTGGAGTGGGTTTATCGGTTGCTGGGAGGGCGCAAGATAACCGACAAAATAAAGCGGAAAAAAAAATGATAAAACGGGCATACACTTTTACTAACTCGCTCCCGTGGAGTTCTTAACGACCGTGTCGCTTTCGACCCCACTGGCTGACGATCTCGTACGATCTCATAAGTAAGTCATCCCTTTTTTTTTTCCCGTTGAACGGCGAGAGCGAGGGTTGAGCGATTCACCCGAGTTCTCATTCCTTCACTCCCTCCTCGCTGCGGACTGTGTCGAGCAGGGTAAAATGTTCCATGATGGGGTTCCCGCGAGAATTTTAATAAAAAAAATACACATCGCGAGGGAGGGCGCGGAGAGACTGTGAAGAGGCTGCGAGGTGAAATCTGTTTTTAAATCACCCACCCTCGCACATCCGCGTCGATTATTTCTCTCACTTCGGTGACTCCCGAGGGGTGCGGAAAAATTTTTCGTCCCACTACATCGGCAGGTCGAATAGTTGGAAAGCTTCGAGGTCGGAAAGCGGGACTCTCCCTCTCGCGTTGTCTTTACGAATAAAGCACCCTCTCAATTTTGCTCGGCAGTTAAGAGTAATTCAATGGGAGTGAGTCGTCGCGAGAATGGGGGACTGAGAAGTAGGGCAAACTGCTTTTTATTTAGTCTTCGGCTGCTTGCTCCTGATTTGATGATCACCGCGTCACGCATGACGCTGCGCACAGAAAAAATTATCGGTTGGAAGAACTAATAATTAGGAGAACTAATAATTCTAAGAACTAATAATTCTACGAACTAATAGTTCCAAGAACTAATCATTCTGAGAACCAACAATTGGAGGAACAAACAATTGGAGGAACCAACAATTGGAAGAACTAACATTTGGAAGATCTAACAGTTTGAAGAATTCATTTTTTTTTATCTTCCATCCCTAGTGAATGGCACCAATCGCTGTTAGCTTCTTTGTTGTTATTCAAAAGTGCATTACGCCTGAGTACACACGAGTCGACGAGACAAATGAGTTTTTATGATCGTTGAGTATCGGCAAAAAAAAAAGAAAAAAAAAATAGTCGATTCACGAGGAAGGAAGAGAGAGATATTCTGGCTGAACGCCAGAAAGACTCGAAGGACTCGTCGCTCTTTCGCGCTCGCGTCACTCACTCCTGAGTGTCATTCAATTAGAGTACTCAGTGCTCGTACATCCACCCCCGGTCGACCTCTCTGTACTACTATATTTGATCCGAGCAAACACGGAATGATTAATGATCGCGAAATACTCGCCCGGCATATCTCTCTACCCGATGGTTAGTGAATATGCAGCAACGGGGGAGTGACAGTACTCGGTGGGATTACATCTAGGGAATTTTATTGCCGGCCGGCTCGCGATAATAATAAAAAAAAACATGTAAGGTAGAACGGGGCAAAACGGAACGTGAAACGTAAATAGAAAAGTCCCATCTGAAATGAAAAACACGCTTTCGTCTTTTGCCCCTTATGCCCCGATGTATTTCTCGCGTACCGGTCATATTCCTCTCGGTCGAAGATCTATTACGATTGCATTTGTGACGATCTTTTCTTCTTCTTTTTTTCAACTCCACTGGGAGCGTACTTGTTGTTTTGTCCCCCGCGCCTCAGCAACTCTTTACGTTTACGCTCCGCTATGTACGGCGAGCACTTTTGAATAACAACGAAGCGGCTAACAGCGATTGGTACCATTCACTGGGGATGGAAGATTTAATAAAATGAATTCTTTCAATTGTCAGCTCTTTCAATGTCAGCCCTTTCAATGTCAGCCCTTTCAATTGTCAGCGCTTTCAATTGTCAGCCCTTTCAATTGTAAGCCCTTTCAATTGTAAGCCCTTTCAATTGTCAGCCCTTTCAATTGTCAGCCCTTTCAATTGTCAGCCCTTTCAATTGTCAGCCCTTTCAATTGTCAGCCCTTTCAATTGTCAGCCCTTTCAATTGTCAGCCCTTTCAATTGTCAGCCCTTTCAATTGTCAGCCCTTTCAATTGTCAGCCCTTTCAATTGTCAGCCCTTTCAATTGTCAGCCCTTTCAATTGTCAGCCCTTTCAATTGTCAGCCCTTTCAATTGTCAGCCCTTTCAATTGTCAGCCCTTTCAATTGTCAGCCCTTTCAATTGTCAGCTCTTTCAATTGTCAGCTCTTTCAATTGTCAGCTCTTCCAATTGTCAGCTCTTCCAATTGTCAGCTCTTCCAATTGTTAGTTCTTCTTGTTTTCAACTCCACTGGGACAATAGTTGTTGTTTTGTTCCTCGCGCCTCCGCAACTGTTTACGTTTACGCTCCGCTATGTACAGCGAGCACACCATCGCAATCCAAGCGTTTCTTCGGCTCTCTCTTGCGATCCCCTTATCGCGCTCGTTCGCCATTAAAAAACAATTAACTCCATTTAACAGAGACGACGGTAGTCTTTGGAACGACGGCCTGGTTTCCTCGGCCTTAACAACCCGCGCTCTCTCGCGAATGTACATGCGATAAGCTAGTTGCTAACGTCCGCTCTGTGCAGAGTGCAATGAGCGCTCGGAGAGAGAGAGAGCCGTACAGCTATGAGAAAATCGTTGCACTGTGAGAGACCGTTGCGATCTTCGAAAACGTCTACTCCGCTTCACGGCGCCCGGTTCTCGCTTGTTCGCGGATTACAAATGCTAGCACAGGGTTGTGGGAATCACCCAAGGGAGAATTCGAATAATTTGGGGAGAAACAAACTTTTCTCGTTGAGTCAAACATGAAAGCATACTTTGACTCTCATTAGTTCGTTCTCTTCTGGCAAGATTTCTAAAGTGTATCTTATTTTCTGGTCGTGTTAACCCGTCAAGTACCGGAAACTTCTTGTCAATCGCAAACGACCATGCCTTCTTTTAAGCATAAAAACCATACGGAATGTCCGTAACAAATTTTCTTCTGCGTTATCGAAAAACAAGACTTCAAGATAGGTCTGTGCATTTTTTTAGATTTTTTGTAGCACGTTAACTTGTTACTCGAATCGGTCGAACGTTTCGTCTTTGCAAATTACGTGAAGGTTAAAAAAAAAATCTTTTAACCAATTTTTTTTTCAATGCGGAAAATGTAGTTCGATGAGGAAATGTATCGGAAATATATGGAAATGCCTCGAGGAAAAGTAGATTAGCCACACACTTGTTAGACAAACTTCAAGCTGTTTGTTCAGTGAAAATGTTGACGTGGAGAATTCTTATCATTTTTTTTTTTTGCTTCCTCGTAGTGGAAGCTTTGTTTTGGGGGGAAACAATGAAATGTCGAGATTTTTGTGTCTGAGTGTTCAAGATGATCCAAAACATCAACAAATCACATTTAGAAAAAACACACACAGTATGTGTGGTTAATAGTTAAAGTTGCTTCAAAATTTCATTAAAAAAATAAGCAGATGTTTTTTTTGGTACACGTTTTTTAATTTATTCGAAACTGCCTGTTCGCGCTCTAAATCTTATGATTTTTGTTTAGCTATCGGGCTAAAAATGTGCACAGATGGAATATTCTCGGCCAATGATCCATATTAAATTTTGTGAGGACCGATCGAATCGTTTAAATTTGATGCCCTTTTGAATTGTTTTTATTTCATGAAAAATTCAAACTTTACTTTCGACGTAAGCTTTCGTATTAAATATTCATCTATGAATAAAATACGCGATGGATTCCTGAGCGGCGTGAAAAAATATATCAAATATAGTTCGGCGACGACGACTAACGAAAAAAGTTTTACGGAAATTTTTAAGGCCAATATTATAAAAATTCGTGATTTTGCATATTTTCAAACAGCGATATCTTTATTTCCCAAAGGCATTGCAGAACAGTTCAGGTGTCCATCATGTTTTACGGCACGAAGTATACGCGGTGATGGATGTAATTGGGTTGAAAAGCGGTATGATGGGGATTTAAATGATTAAAATGTGAAGTGAAAAAAAAAAAAAAAAAAAAATTGTGGTGCGCATTCCATGTATTTTTTCACCCCAGCCCAGATCCAACATCAATTTTCACGAAGAGTCAAGGACCGACGTTTTTATATTTTTTAAATGTATTTTTCCGTACGCTGAACCTGAATCGGACAGCCGTTTTGCCTAAAAGTCAAGCACGACGTTGACGTTGAAAAATTATTATATGGAAATTTTCATATCGCTTTTCCATAATATCCCGTCATTGGCAAAGTTTCCTCTATGAGTAAATAAAAAATACAGAAAATGCTTTCCCATAGAACGAGCTTTGCGAATAAGGGGATATTATTACGAAGCGTTATGAAAATATCAAATTTTTTTTCCACTGTAACCAGGAAAAAAAGTTCGAAACTGAAGATTTCGCCTCGTGCCGTATGTACATTAACGCTTAAGGAACTGTTCGCTTGGTGCTTTCCCTACTTAACTGTCCTGCGGTCGTTTAGCTGACTCATTATTTAACAAGAATTCCGGCCGGAGGGAGGAACTGCGGAATTCAACGGCAGGGATTCCCGGGATTTTATTCGATAAAGTGATGGGCACGAGGCAGCCGGAATTTTTACGACGCGTGCTCGAGGATTTTCACGACAGTTAGAACTGCCTCCACCGAGATTCCAGCCTTGAAGCATTTATTAACCGCATCAACCCTCTACAAACCGGGTTCGTACATTGACCCTTTTTATCTAAAAATATTTATTTATTTTTTAATAAAAAAAAATAAAATAAAATAAAATAAATACGCAATAACGAAAATCGAATAATAGACGGAAGGAGAAGGGAATGATTGACGATTCGGTGATTGCACACGAAACGAAACCGACTGTGAAACCAATATATAACAAACTGCGAAACTTCCCAAAGGATTTAGATCCTTCCGTCCCGTTCCGTCGTTACAAACCGTTCTCGAGGGCGTTATCGATCTATCTCGAGTAAAATTTTATCACCTTGAGGCAAACTTTCCGAGCTTGTTGAAACTTTGAGTTCTTCTGATTTGGGTCATCCGGTGGCGAAGAGTGCGGTGAGAGCCGCGATACGCCATCGGATACGTAACCCCTAGGCGGGAAATGAGACTACTCTCCCTCCCGGCTCTGGCGTCGTGCAACCTCTTGGAATTAAATTAAACCTCCGGTGCGATAAATCATTCAGGGAAATCGTTGCGCGAGCCTTCCCCGACGATGTATATCTGCGGTACGCCGAGAGCAACGTTCGAACTTCCTCGTTCCTCCGTCTCGTCGTCGCAAAACTTTGGAAAGTGAACGAGCTTGTCACCGCGGTCGTCGTTTCGATTTCTTCGAGTCACGTATCCTCATCTCATTCACGTATGCACGACTTCGATACTCAAGTTTTCCAACTTCTAAATATATTACGTAGTGGCCTCGAGATACGCAAAGGGAATCGAGCCGATGGGACTTTATTACAATTTAGTACGAATATTTTATTGACGATGAGACGTTCTGCCTGAAAATTATTTCGGACTTACAGAACCGATAAGAGCGAATTGGGCACAATTAGCGTGAGAGCTTTTCGAGGATAATCGAACAGAATGAAAAGGGAAAACTAAAAAAAATGCCCGATGAAAAAGATTGAGAAAGGGGATTTGGCCGAAGCTGTTACTACAATAGAGAGAATAAATCGAAGATCAGCCTGATGTAATTCCGTACATGTAATTTAGCATCTTTTCTCCCCTTGGATAGCCCAGGTTTAACGATCGATCGATGTCAATTACTCGTTTCCATTTCAACCTTTGTGTGTGTATGTGTGTGTGTGTCTGTTTCTCTGGTCTTTTTTCCTGGCGAAGAATGGCTCTCTTTTACCAAAAAATAAATCGAATTCAGAGTGCCGTGAGTGCGTTGCTAGATTCTCTACGGGTGGGTCTCTGAGAATCTTATGTGCATCGACGGACGGAAAGATCGTTGAGAGTCCGCACTCTACGAGTGGTAATAGAAACGATTTGTTTTCACTCGGGGAAATCGGCTATTTAAACTGGCATTCGATAGCGATTCTGTTTTCTTACCGGCTTCTACTTTCTCGCTCATTGTCGTAGCCGAGATTGTTTTCCAGTCGGGCATTGCAGTCGAGAAAATAAAAGCAAAATGTTCGTTCGATCTGTTCTGGGAAGATTTAACTTAAGCCTGGAAGATCACACTTGGGTCTGCCGGACCGGGAGCGTTTACCTTCTTGAGCCTGTAAATCTTACACCATTCGCTCCATCGCCATGGGGCCTCGACAAACTTACAGCTTGCATTCTGGCATTTCGATTTCACTACGAATAAGCCGAAAAACAATCATTCCCGGCGAAGTTATACTTCGCCGCGAATGATTGTTGATTGCAGTCGGTTTTTTTTTTTTGTTTGTACGCGATTTTTTATTTGTTCCAAACTGTCTGTTCGCGCTCTACTCTGACGACTTTTTTTTAGCTAAATAGTACATTACTCCACGGGGGCGAGAACGGTTTTTAGAAAAAGTGTTTCGCACGAGGGATGTACGAAATTTTTCATCACAAGGTGCGAAAATGGCGGTTTTACGCACGCGAAGCGGGCGGAAAAGTGGCCATTTCCGCACCGAGTGATGAAAAATACATTAACCGGGCCTCGACAAATTTACAGCTTGCATCTACCGTTTCGATTTCACTACAGATAAGCCGGAAAACAATCATTCCTGGCGAAGTTACAGTTCGCCAAACGCACTCGACAGGATAGGAAACACAGCAGTAGATACGGCCCGGACCGATCAGACGGTTAAAAAATCGATTATTCATAAGTTTCCACTTCGAAGACCGTCTATCTTAACCTCTATCACTCACCGTCATTCTCTTCCCCCGTCTGATTCCTCCTGTGATAAGGCCGATGATGTATCCCCGGCAAGGGCAATTGCTTCAGCGCATGAAGATCCTGATGATCGGCGTCGATCAGTGGATTCTCGAGTTGCGACTCGATGACCTCGAAGCTCGTCGAGTTGTCCGGATGAGATATGATTTTCACTGTAAATCGCGCAACACAGAATCCGTAAGCGTGATGAAAATAGTCGACGGACAGTCGCGAGAGTAAAGTTAGCGTAGCGCGGATGATGATGAGGGGGTTGGTTGAGCGTGTCCACGCGACATCTCTCACGCCCGAAAAGGACGTCGCACCGGTAAAACTCTCGTCATTGCCGTCCTCTCTTCACTCGCGAGAGGATGATAATCTCCTCTCTTCTCTTTTGAAAAAAAAAAAAAAAAAACGTGCGGAGGACTGTAAGAGATACAGTGCAGTCTGCAGACTCCCTTTCTGTATGACAGTACAAGAGAAAGAAGAAATGACGCGCAGCGTGAACAATGGAATGGAAGAAAGGTGGAAGAGATTGGTACAGAGAAATCCCTTCTTTGTCCCTTTGGCCCCGTTGGACCGCCCGTGTTCCCTCGATTTCTTGAGCAAAGAAAGAAAGAAAGGGAACACGAAAGAGACAAAGGAAGAGTGTGATCTTGCGTGAGAGACGTCGTTGCAGTGGTAGTAGTAAACGATAGGTAGAGGTGATGTACTACAATGCCGTGTGTATATACTCGGCGTCGTCCGGGGAGCGGCTCACGAAGCTTTTGTTGTACACACATGTATGACAGAGAGTCGTAGGTACGCTCGATTTTTATTGCGAACTCGGATGAACGCCTCGAAGACGTGGAACGAGCGAAAGGGAAAACGAGACGGTTCATTCTCATTTCTCGTATATCCTTCGGGAATGTGATATTGTATGAAAGCGTATCGACTTACGCAGCGTCAAAGATCCCCGAGCTTCAGGAATTTTCAACCAACAGACAAGACGATCGAACTGTGATCAGTTGCGACATGTTCTTAATCCGTTCGGACCTAAGAAGATGTTTTATTCCGTGCGGAAAGGCCGGATTTGATCATTTACCTCCTAAGGAGCTAATTTCCGTTCAAGAAGATCATTTCTGTTTGATGAAATAATGTTCTTTCGGGGAAATCATTGCCTTTTAGAGGAAATTATCAGAGGCGATTCACCGAAGATTACCCCCTTGGTAAATATGAAATCCGTGACCCTCCCTTCCCCATTCCCGCGCATAAAGTACGAACCTTGATCGACGAACCCTTCGAAGGCCTCGCGTAGATCGAACAGTCGATCGACAGGCGACGAGTGACCGTGACGTGACTCGCCGTCGTCGAAATTTTCGTCGATCCGACCTATGACGACCCCGTGCTCGTAGTAGTAGGTGGGTCTCGGTGCATATGTCTTGGTGCCGATGCCTTGGTGCCATTGTGTCAGGGGTGGTTGTGCCAGAGGATCACGATCGTCAATATTTGTTGTGCTGGGTCGCGAAGGTGCAGGTGCTAGTGCCGGATGCGGTGCCGACGGTTGTTGGGCACCGGAATAATCGTAACGGTGCTGCTGATGACGATCGCGATGACGATGATACGGTACGTTAGATTGTTGGTGACGATTCTGGTGCTGTTCAATGTCATGCGAATTTTGATGGGGATGCTGAGGCTGCAGGTGCTCGGTGCTCGAGGCATGATCATGCTTGGCTTTGTTGGGATACAAAGAGGATGAAGAAGAAGAAGAAGAAGAAGCGGGAGAAGAATGATCGAACGAAGAGGATGAGGATGACGAGGACGAGGACGATGGGCGTCCGTCGGCGTCCTCGTGGCCGTGGCCTGTCCCTAAGGTTATCCTACGTCCGTCCTGTCCGCGTCTACGCTGATCCTCGTAACCGCCGATGGCATGAGTGCCGCGATGATGATCTCCACCGCGGCCGTTACCCGTACGATCGAATCCACCAGGCTCGGCACGCTCCGCTTCCGGATCACCGTCACGCTCCGGATACATTTCGTACGGAGTGAAAACGGAGATCCTGGGACGACCCGCTCGAATGCCTGGCAATTCGGGCATCTCGTGCCTATCGTCATCTATTCCGGGACGACGATTGTTAACTGTCATCTCGCGATTTCGATACCCACCGTCAACGGATCCTTCGTTATTATCGTAATACGTCGTACGCGCGGTAGCGGCGACCGGAGGGAACAAAAAATAGGGATACATACTGGTCGGGGGCAACCAGATCTCTTGGAAGTTCTCCTGCTGGGGGTCGAACGGATATAGGGCCGAGTCCGTTCCCGATAGGTCTACGGACGCGGAGGAGGGCAGAAAGTCTGAAACACAAAAGCAGAGACGCGGGCGAACGGGTTGAGTGAGGCGAGTGAGTGAGAGATTCTGTGTAATATGGGTGTTGATTTTTCTTTTTTCATTTTTTTTTATTTTTTGGCTTTTGCTTTTTCTGTGTCCAAGTCACGTGCTCAATCGAGTCGGTGAGAGAGTGAGGGGACTTTGCGATGGGATTGCGGTGACTTGTGGTGATTCTTGTTCGTTCCATCTATCTCTCTGTTTTTGTATCTCTTAGGCAATAAATACAGCGGAGTATCTGAAGGTGCAGTTACTGAATATTGAGTTACTTAAATCTGAGAATGTAGCTGGACAGGGTTCGGTTTTACCTACAGAGTCAAGTCGCAGCGACCATACGCGGCAAATGTCTATTGACGATTCTAATCCATGAGCACTTGAGATTTTATGTGCTACTTATTTTCTTACCTTGAAGGTGCGATATTAATTTTTTTTTCAATGAAATTGTCGTGCTTTTGTATTTTATGCCATAAAAACGACGCTTTCGGGACGGTCCGCGAGAGAACCGTTCGCTACCGGTGGTAACTTCCGTTGAAAGATTAGCCGAATTTTGGGCAAAGTACTCGTTACGCCGGAGGACAGTGGCATGCGTCTTGAGGAAAGGGCGAAGGGCCGGAAATAGTGAGAGCGCCGGGAAGGGTCGAGCAGAATGTAGTCTTGCCTTAAATTGGATTTTGATAAGAAACGACTTCTACGTTTCTGCATGCGGCAGAGGGTGAAAGAGAGAAAGCGAAAAGCGGATGGGAGGTGAGAGGAGAAGGTTGAATTATGGCTGGGCCATTGCCGCTGTTTCCTATCACCGGATATACCGACCGAGAGGCGAGCGGTGAGGAGCGGAAAAGCAAGAGCGAAAGATAGAGGAAGGAAGGTCTGGTTTTGAATATTTAATGCGATCCTCGGAGCTCTCTCTTTCTCTATGTGTGCCCCATCGGTTATTCGAAAATGTGCCTGGCAAATTTAGCCGAGTTTGAACGAACGAGAAATCTAAGGTAAACGCTTCCGCACACTTAGCGAAAAGGCACTCCGTTAAAATAATTTATATTTTTCTTTAATTCCACCGTGGTGACGATATAAAATTGCACTTCGTTTTACGAGCTACCACGGGGTGGCCACTAAATCGGATGAAAAAAATTCCCTGACGTTTCCCTGATATATTCGAAAATTTCCTTGACAAACTATTCAGAATTGTGAAAAAAAAAAGTAACACGGTAGGAACATTATATATGTTTGTTTTTATTTATTCTTTGGTATTTTTTATTTAATTATATCTTTGGAAATAATGAACAAGATAACATAATTATTATGCTTCCTATAAGAATAATATTGCTTCCTTCAACGCCGTCACTTTTTCATTAAGAAGAGCTTCTTGTTTTGCATTTTTTACGAGTTCTTTAAGCTCGAATGCCTGAGCGAGTTTATCTACATTCGCCAATTCAACGGTGGTTAGAATGCCCGATTATTAACAGTTATAATGAATTTGTAATCGTGATCGCGGATTTTCAATTTATATTTTTTATTTACCTCGGAAAAAAAACCAAAAAGAAATGTCCGCCCATAATTTCTTTTCAGCAGTTGGCAAAAAAAAAAAAAAAAAATGTTCGCCCAAACGGTGTTTTTTTTTTCTCGGTTTGATATTTCGTATTTTCCTTGACTAATATTTAATTCCGTGACATTTCCCCGATTTCGCTGATACTTAAGAAATTCCCGGACATTTCCAGGTTTTCCCGGACACTTAAAAAATTTCCTGACATTTCCGGGTTTTTCATGTTTTCCCTGACAGTGTCCACCCGGGTTATCACGCCCCCGTTGGATTGTTGCTCAACGGGACGGGAGGAACCGAGGCGGCTCGAGCTCAAAGTGTCCATAACTCGAACTGACAAATTGTATCGTTCTCGGTACTTCGAATCCCCGCTGCCGCCGGAAAACGCGTTGCCTCCGAGTTTCGAATCGAATTTATGAAGGTTCGCCGGGTAGCGACAAATTTGAATAACTCCAGTAGCGTCCGCTTTTGGAGCTGCGCCTCTGTGCGTGTATAGGGCGTTTCATACCAAAGCTAGACCTGGACCTGAGCTTTGATCTCGTAGGTTGACGGTCGGAGCCAGATCGAGTGTGCACGGACTGGCCCGTGTACACACACGGCAGGTTTCACCCCTATGTACGTATACGAACCGGCATGCCCGTTCGTATATTTTCCACGCGCATAGATCTCTGGGTTAAACCAACGGAATTCAGGTGGCACGCGCAGCTTCCGCTCTCCGTAAGACGATAAATATATTTGTTTACGACGTGAGGAACGACGAGAAGGTACATGTAAATCGCGATAACTCGCGGCCTGCGGGGATGTCAGCTACGTTTGTATTTCTCGTATACGTTTAATCTCAATCCATTCCCATCAGATCTTTCTCCACCTCAGGGCTGTCGTTTGATATAATTTTATGCAAAAACTTCGCAACGAGGGCGGTGACTTTTAGTTATTATTTATTTAGAAGAAGAAACTTTTGTAGGTTCCTTTTATAAAAAAAAAAAAAAAAAAAAAAAAAAAAAAACAACATTTATTCCGGAAGAGTGCAGCTGGGTGAGCTTTGCACTTTGCAGTTTTTAGCGCATTTACGGAAGAGCGGGCAGTGATAAAAAGAGGAAAAAAGAAGTGAAGATATATTTATAAAAATATAGAGATAAATGTCAGGGTGCTCGAGTGACGACGGTCCACCCGGAGGCGGGCTGCGAAAAGGCGGAGAGAGAGAGAGAGAGAGAGTATATAATTAATCGTTCAAAATTACACCTCGTTATATCGAGGGAAAAGTAAAAATGGCTGTATCAATGATTAAAATAAAATCGAATCACCGGTCGCGGTCGATTGATTGCTGGCGTCGACGCTGTGAGCAGGAAAAAAAAAATAAGTTTGTTATTAAATTGCGATATTTTTATAGCGACCTTGCCATGCCGTCGTTTATCGGAAATTTATATTTAAAAAATAGCCGTCCGCAAATACTTTATTTATAAAAAAAAAAAAGTACCAAAGAGGAGCGATCGAAAGCGTCGATTCTTCGAGTCAGAACCGTGAAGTTTTATTGTGTTTTAAAAGCTTTCTCAGGTTTTAGATCTTCAGATGACTCTACAGAGTAAAAAATAATTTCGTAAAATCGCAATGCGAAATTTCGTAAAAATAATTTTGTTAAATAAGCGACAAACTCACTTGTCATTTATATGAATATACGAATCTTATTTCCCGTGTCATTAACGATTTTGCATTGTACTTTTGTTTGTGAAACTAGGAAATTAACAAATAAAAAATTGTGGACGTTTGTAGATAATCGATTTATGCATAAAGTACAAACGTTTTTTTACTGTACACAGAGGAAAAACTCAGGTTTCGTTAACTGCATGTCCGGCGAGTCTGAGGTACTCGGAGGGCTGCGGAATTCGTCGAAATAACCTCGCAGCATCGATAATCCTTACTTCCGAACTATCTCAATTTACCGAAGAGAGAGAGAGAGAGAGAGAGAGAGAAATGGGGGGGGGGGTGTAAAAAATTTATCCGTACATTACTCTATTAACGCCACTCAACTGTCTGCGCTAGAAGACGTTAACGTATCGGCCAAATCAAGTATTTATTCGTGATCGATCGATCTTTCACGGACGCGACTAAAGAGGATTCCCGGGAGTTTGTGGGAAGGATCGAAAGTGATGTACCGAGCGAATAAGGCCGGAGAATAAAAAAACACGGAGATAGAGGGATCGCGTCTGGATGTGTGTGTGTGTGTGTGTGTTGACGTGTCCGTGTTTATCTGTTCGGGATGTAGAGTAGAGTACGGTGAAAGAGGAGTAGAAAATAGTGGAAAGTCTGCACAGACCACTCGCGGAGTGTCCCGAGAGAGATACACGATAATGCATGCTTGGATATACATTACTACTGTACGTACTTTTTTATGGCATTTTTTTTTACTTGTTCCTTCTTCGACACAGTTAAAAAAAAAAAAAAGAGGACAAACTTGAGAGATAGAAAGACAGTGAGTGTAGAGTCGTAGATACAAACACCGACATGCGAGAGATTGAAAGATAGAGCTATCGCATGCATGCGCACTCTGCCCAGGTTAACTGTTGACCCTTTGAAGTGCGATTAGGTTTTTGGCCAAAATCTGGGCCATACGTACGGATGCATCGAGCATTGCGCACAAATTTTGGAACGTTTCGTCGAGTCGCTTGAACGATAAGGCAGATGAGACAGCTTAGAGTAGATGGATTTAAGGTAGTCCTGTCGCTTCGTATTTCACTTCGCATAAGTTCGAGAAAAATCAGATAATGCAAATACTTCTCGATGGTATAAAAATCTGAAAAAAAAATCATGGGTTTCAAAGGTACTGAAACGATTAATTTTGCATAATAATAGTTCCAAAATGTTATTAAGAAATTGATGAAAAAACTAAATTGGTCAACACGTTTGCCGGAAAGTCAACTTTTTTGTTTGTAATGAAAATGATTCGTTCATTTTTCTGAGTACGTATACATTTTTTCAGATTATCAAATGTGCTCTGATTTTTTTTTACATGGAAGAAATGTGTGGAAGTAAACAAAATTCAAAGCAAGTTTAAAAATCTCAAAAAAATGCATACGTATTCAGAAAAATGAACGAATCATTTTGGTAATTAAAAAAAAAAAATTAGAGCGCGGGGATTATTTGTTAAACAATTAATTTTTTGATTAATTTGTTAATAACATTTTGGACTCATCATTATGCGGAATCAATCTTTTCAGTACCTTTAGTGTGCATGCATTTTTTAAGATTTTTATATCATCGAGGAGTATTTGCAATTTTATTTCTTTTTTTATCGAACTTATGCGAAATGAAGACCAAGCGACAGAACTACTTTAACGCTGGATTTTACGCTGTGCTTCAAAGGGTTGATTTATTTCATTATATTATCAAATTACCTGGACAGAGTAAGCGAGGTGGGAAAATGCCTTGTCAGACGCGAATCGATCGATTCTCATAGACTCTAGTCCGACAAAGCCAAACCCCATCAATTTTTTTTTTTCTTTTTTTTTGGATGCTACAGTGCTCGTGCATACGTGACGCGCTGCAATTCGCAATGCATTCCGGGTAGAGTGCATCGACGTCGATCCACGATCCTTCGTCGATTGTTCTCATTAGTTTTATCTTTTTGTTTTCACTTAACTTAAAATTAATCAATTATCGTTCTTTCTTAAAAAAAAAAAGAGCGACAATTCGAAATGTCAATAATGATAACGCAATATCCGGCGGCGTTGTGACAATCAATGATCTCCTGATTACCAAGAGATAACTCGGATCGAGCTGATATCGAAACAATGTGCATCTTGTGTCCCGTTCAGATGCACTTTTGGGTCTCGTCGCGGTTTGACGCGGGGGCAACAGGTGAATCAACGCTAGCGTTACACAAGCTAAATACTAAGGAAAAGAACATAAATGAATATCAAAAATATGTCGATGGTCATTTAATGTACCCGCTGCATCGATGAATTCGATTCCGCGGCCCTGACGGAGCCGTATTTAAAAAATGACGTATCAATGACGTATCGTTTTTCTTGCGACACCGTTCTGGACGAAGTCAAAGAGACAAAACAAAAGGTCCAATTTAAAAGTAGAACAAGTCTAGACCGAACGAACGACTTTGCGATCGAAAAACAAAATCACACTCGTTAAAGACAGACAATCGAGACAAAATATATTTACAGGCTCTCGTTTAAGAATGGCGGAACGATTAACCCTTTGAGACCGAGACGAATGTGGCACGCTCGGCACTGAAGGGTCAACTAAAGTTCCGTAGCAAAAAATCGGTTTAATAACTGTTTCCCAGTATTTTTTTTTTTTTTTCGCTTGCATCGAGAGAGCTCCCCGATCGTCTCGAACGTCGAGGATCGTTATGTCGATATGAAAACTACCCTCGACTCGGTCACATCGATAATATACGAAATTTTCGAGGGTAAAGTTATCCCCGAGCTCCTCGGCGAAAGCAGCGGAAGCGGCAGCATCTCCTCATTCATATTCATACCACCCTTCTGCGCTCGATGATCGCAAGAACGAGGAGTGAAGAACGGGGGTGAACTTAACAAAAAAAAAAAAAAAAACTCTATAAAAAAATGAACGAGCGGGTCGAACAACGAACTCTCTTCGTCCGAGGGCGGTTGCGCCATCAACATATTTTTTTTGCGTCAATTAATAGCTCCCGACTCTTGCAAATGTTGTTAGCGTTAAGGTAAATGCTCCTATTCGTGGCAGTGCTCCGATTAGTGGCAGGTTTGCGACGTTATGCCTTATACCAACGTATTTGGACACTCCAGCGATACTTTTTAAAACCAGAAATAATCCTTGGCATTTCTTCTGTCCGATACAGCAGTCTAAAAGTTCTAAATCATCGACGTGACGAACAGAAATTAGTTTTTCCCTCGAGTCATCAACTTCGCCGTCACTGTGAGAAGAAGCAGACCATTAAAGAGTTGGTTAAAGACTCAGTCATTTTATAAATGATCGTATCAATACGTAATAATTTGATAGACGCACAAACGTCAAATACGATATTGAAGATTGTGAAATATTTTTGGATTATTATTTATCCGAAATATCTGGTGGCACGGATTGGGAACACAAGACATGTTTATAGCTGCGCTTCGTGGCGGTTGGGTGCCATTTTAGGGCGGTTGGGAGCCAGGTTCAAAAAAGTAAAACATTGAAGAAGAATATTTGAAGAAGATCGACCGTAGTAAGAACATTTTTTTTTATCACCATTTTATTTTTATAGATGGAACCGAGACAAGCTTGAGTTATAGACAATCGACTATAATTCAAGCTAAACGGTAATGGTAACGGTTAACTAAGCGTTAACGCTTCCACTAATAGGCACTACGAGCGGCCACTAATGGATGCAAGTCACTGATGACGTGCCACTAATGGGAGCAAAGTCGTATATTTATTCTTTGAATCATATCTTTGAAAGGAAAACAGATAACTAGTTACATTGTGAGGTTTTTGGTTGGCTAAAAGTGTCCTCTCCCCGATATATCCTACTTCAATTACCAGATACGTCAATTTGTGAATATCTTTTCTGTGGCTTAATTCTTAAGCTGCCAATAATAGGGGCGTTTACCTTACGGGCTGAGGACGATTTTATTCTATGAATTAAATGAAAAATAATTTTAAATGTCGCAAGGTTGTTGGTTCGGCCGAGACGACCTCTGCCCTCGATATAAATCATATTTGTATTATCAAACGACAGGTGGACCATTCGATTCTCTGAAAGTACCAAGAAGTCTTAAAATGTTCTTTTATGAAATAAAAAAGAAAATAAAAATAGTAAAAACAATATTCGAATAGTCTCAAAATTTAACAGAATATATCTCTCGATGTGCGAACTATATTCAGAAAAATTGGCACGACGATTGGTACACCACTGGTTAGGAATAGTTATTTGTATGATGGCAAGGGCGTAGAAAGGGAGTTCTTGACGAGTGTGAAAATGCCGCACGAGCCGAAGACGAGTGCGGCATTCACACGAGTCGGAACTCCCTTTTCTACGGCCATCCCATCCACATAATTTATCCTAATAAATTCACGAAAATCGAGCTTTTCGTTTTTAGAAAGTGTGCGTAAAAAGGCATTTTTTCGCACTAGAGCGGGAAAAAAATACCAGTTTGCGTTTGTACGCATGCGCAGTATTTTTCCAGCACGCGATGCGACAAAGTGTCTTTCTGCGCACACTTCACAGCAACGGAAAGTGAGATTTTACGTGGATGTGTTAGGAAAATATATTTTCGTGTTCACTCTGAATCAAGTACAAAACTTCGATCACGATTTTTTGTTCCCCGTACGATTACGATTATTAATACGGTGTACATCCGACCACCCTCTTACGACGTGACGAACGATATGATAATCGTGTATATATTGTACAGACAACATAATGCTAGGTCACACGAAAGCGAACGAGGCGGAGCTGTACGAGGCGATCAGCGAAAATTACTTTACCAAAGGCCACACGCAATAAAATGCATAATAAATACATAGGTATATTTAATACTTGTATAATACACATACGATGATGAATGATAATGATTGTTATTGATATGATATATGTAACATGAGTATGAATTGCGCACATGTGACAGACACGATATTGAATTTATTGCAACGAACGTAAAAATACTTAAACGCCTAGTGAAACACAATTGCGTTTTAACCCGATTCGCAGGCACGTTTCTATGCGTCTGTTTAGCTTTCACAGTATTTTTTGCAGTTACTCACGAAAAATTTAGTATGCAAGCCGTACAATTGAGCACTTTTTCGAAATGAGACTGCATTCAAATTTAGTCCGATCAAAGCTTCCTCGATACTGAACAAGCCGAAAAGCTCACGTCACTGGGAACGGATTTGGGTGGAGAGGTATTATTCCGCATTGTTCTGTTTCGGAGAGATTGAATGGCACGGAGGCCTCAATGAGGGTAGCGAACTGATGTGCGTTGTCGGAGAGAAGATAGCGTTGAGCGGGCAAAGACCGACAGGGACGATACCGCCCTGATCGCTAGTCACTAGATATTTCTGGTGGTCGTCGCCCTCGTCGATGTGTGTGCTTTACACGCGCGCAAACACATTCGCCAGAAATATTAAACCACCCGGAATCCTTTGAATGATTTAATGTCGCTATCCGAATTAATGCGGCTCTGTCGCGACCGCATTTCAGCGTCTCAATTATTTCGATTTCGACTATTGCGTGGATGAATACGGTCATTCGATCAAATATCTGAATACTAATGCTGAATTTGATGAAGGAAATAGCAATGATATTTAAAAAGATTCACATCGGCCAATGTCGACAGATGCAAAAATTAAATTTCGGATGTGTTTTGGTAATTAATTTCTTTCCGGCAATTCAGCTAAAAAAATACCTGCGCAAGGCAGTGAGTCGGTCAATTTATTTATCGAGTGGCGGGGAGGGCGAAGGTGAGTGAAGCTTGAAGGAGAGAACGACGGAAGTAATTAAGAGAAAGGACGACGAGGCTTTTCTTCACTCTTGTTTGCCTGTAGAATTTAGGGAGGCTCCTACCGGCATGTCCGACAATTCTGCGAAAAATCGCTCGACAAAGAGAGTAAAATGTTGTTACGATAAAATTTAATAATCGACAATGCTCACGAAGCGCCATCGTAAAATAAAAATTCAACGAGCGCACAATTTTCTGTCATTCATTAAACAACGACGATATAGCGATTGTAATTTTTTTTTATAAATGAATAAAATCAATTAAATGTTGATAAAAATATTGTCGCAAAAGAAAAAAAAAAAAAAAAAACGAAATCGACACACAAATATTAGTAATATCTAAGTATAAACATAATGATTTATCAAAGTTTCACAACATCGACATAATTAGTACCAAGGTGCTGAGGTACTCTCTCAATGTATTATCGATTCATTCGTCAACTTGTGTTTAGTATACTTGTTGTGTTATGTTTCGTCGTTGCTGCCTTTATCGTTTTTTTTTTTTTGTTGAACTTTGATGCGAGTAAATCGCATTTTTTTTTAAATGACACTCTAATTATTGTTTCTACTGTGTACTCACCGATGCAGGGATTGTGATTCACCATCGAGAATATCTTGTCGCAGCGCTTCTTAATCTGATTCTTCGGGCATATGCAACCAAACATCGGCGACAGTCGGAGCTGCGTCCACGTATCGTGACAAGCGTCCCTGAAATCGCACGAATAAAAAAAAAAAATGAATCACAATTAAATAATTGTAACAATTGGGTAAATTTTCAGGTTCGCACGAGAAACTGGTGTTCCGCACTATGAATTTCTCGATTGTCCCTTTGATTTCCAAAAATTGAAAACAAAATCATTTTTACAATGATAATAATCCGGATCGAACAAATTGCTAATTAACTCTTCAAGAGCTTCTCGGCAAGGGTGCAAACAATGAGAACAAGAGTCTCGATTCTAATGAATATAATGAACTGATAAGAGTAGCCAATTCTATGGAAAAGAATAAAAATAAGGCGGCCGAGATGGAGGCGAATTAAACAAAATAATATATATATATATATATATATATATATATATATATATATATATATATATATAAAGAATTTGAGATGGACGGCTATTGCAGGTGAGAGGGAAGCCTTGGAGAGCGAAGAGCTGAGTAGCTGGAGCATCAAGGGGTATAGATCGCACTCGGCCAATTGGAGTTCACTGATAAATTGGCGGTAACGGGGGTGCGAGACGGTAGGAAAGGGTAGAGGAAGGTAGCGCAAGAAGCGAGAGAGAGAAGCTCCAGTGGAAAAATCTCGAGCGAAAGGGCTGGGCGGCCCTCACCGTTATATACTACCGTGTATACCATATACTTATAGTGTACATAATGTGCAAGGTATGCCTCGGCTGCATGGTGAAAACAGCGGGCGAACGATCTTCGGGCAATTTTTAGCGGGTGAAAGGGGATCGGTAAAGCTTATATAAAAGCACGGATATTCATTACTCTCGTGGCATAAATCAAATCTTATTGAGTTTCCCGAGATTTTGGTGCACCGATGAGAGGAAGGAGAGAGGGACGGGCAATGGAGGTCAGCGCAGAGGGAGCGCGGCTCATTCGGGGTTCAGAATATCGTTGGAAGAAAAATGAACTTCGGCCTCATTATCATGGTAAAAATTGTTGAGCGTTGCATGAGATCCTGATGAAGTCCGGAAAAGGCTTTTCATTGCATGTCTCAAGGCATGCAAAATCCCGCTTTCCTTTGAAGTGAGCGCAGAAAGCCACTTTTTCGCATCGTGTGCGAGAAAAACACTGGGCATTTTTTCCTGCACTAGTGCGGAAAAGTGCCTCTCTACGCACACTTCTCGAAAACGAAAAGCGTGATTTTCGTGAACTTGTTAGGAGAAATCACGTGAATGGCGTGGGCGAAGAAAAGGGAGTTCTGACTCGTGTGAATTTTCACATTCGTCAACTCAATTTCTAGGCCCTCGCCACACAAATGGCTGTTTCCTAACGTATGCACGTAAAATACCGCTTTCCGTTCCTGTGAAGTGAACGCAGAAAGGCACTTTTCCGCATCGCATTCGAGAAAAATACTGCGCACACGTACACACGCACTATGCTATTTTTTTCTCGAGAAAGTGCCTTTCTGTGCACACTTCGTAAAAAACGAAAAGGGTGAAGTTCGTGAGGTTCTTACGAAAAGTTATGTGAATGGCATAGGTGCATCCAGAAAAATAATTTATTTGACGACCATCGTCAAATAAATTATTGGTTTAAGTAAAATATTTGTTTGATTTAAATTAATATTTATTTAATTTAAGTAACTATTTACTTGGTTTAATTAAATATTTATTCAAATCAAACAAATATTTTACTAGAACCAAATAAACGATGGCCGACAAATAAATTATTTTTCTGGGTGTGTAGAAAGGGCAATCCTGACTGATTTGAATGCCGCACTCGTCACGAACTTCCATTCTAACTCGTTCCCACACAAGTGACAATTAATCAAGCTTTTTACTATATTCTCAATATACGATACTGAAATGCTCCACACACCACCAGTCGTGTTCGAGTCACGTTCGTTATTCTCAGCTTTATGAGATCGAGACGTTCCTAATGGCCTTCGCGAAGTTCTTTGACTCTGCAGAAGACACCCCGACGCGGCCATCTTCCTTTTATCTTTCCCATCTCCTGTCCCCGAGTCTTCCCGGAAGAAATGTAATCGCCCGGGAAAGAAGATACGACGAGTAAAGCGAGAGAAAACGAGGAAAGACGAGAGAAAGGAATCTCTCTCGCTCCCGTTTCAGCGCACCGCGTTCTACGATGCGTCGCGCTACAGTAATGTACATCGTAAGATTGTGTGAGTACACGCGTCATCGGAAATAGTGGCGCCTCGGGGGTTGGTCACGGCTGGAGATTGAAAATCCCGGAGAAAAGTTGAAGTGTCGAGGCTCTCTTGCCGAGATGAGGAATATATATCTATTCTTTCGCGGATACTCGCGGGAGAAGACCCGAGACACACACACAATAACACTTTGTACATCCCCATGGCGCGTATCATCCCTCCCCATTTTCACGATTCCACCGACACCTCGCAAGACCCTCCATCGCTCCATCATACTTCCCAACGAAAAAAAAAAAAAAAAACAAACTTTTCCATCGTGTCTGTACCGCGTCGACATGTCTGAAATAATTTGAACTACGGTAGAAGCCCGTTTATCCGAGGTAATGTGAGGAGAGGGTAAGTCGGATAAGCGACAACTCGGATAACACGGATAACATACACCGAAAATAAGGTTTGGCAATGTCAAACTAATCTGCGGTTGCGGGTGGCGAAGGAAATATTTGATCGATTGAAAGAAATATTTAGTCGATTGAACGAACATTTAGTAGTTTGACCTAATATTTAGTTGCTTCAACGAATAGTTACATGAATTGAACAAACATTTTGTTCAGTCGACCAAACTTTTCCTTCGCCATCCGCAACCGCAGCTCAGTTGATATTACCAAAGCTTTTTTTCCGTATACCCAATGCAGACTTGTACTACTATTAGATATTTAAAAACTAACGCACCTCTTCATTTAAACATTAACTTTATTAGTTAATTTAGTTAATTTTTAAATATAATTACAATTTAGATCATTAACATTAACTTCAGATAAACATAAACATATGAGAGCTGGACGAATCTTTACAAACGTGTATTACTATTGTATTACTATTGTATTACTAACGTGTATCACCTGCAGTGGTCGTTCCAACGCCCTAATCAGCTGCGACATTTCGAATAATGTCGCCCCTATCCGATCATTTGATTGCTTCCAATTTTTTCTCAACACACACTGCGACTTTTTTGCTTTTTACAGACCTCACGATGTTCTTCCATTGACGCGGAAGCTCGGATAATCGAAGGTCGAACAAATGCGCTCCGTAAACGCGCTCCGCGTAAAAAGAAAAGCAAAAAGATTCAAATTTTATTCCAAAAATAGATTAAAAAAAAATAATAAACATCGAACGAAAATGCGTCACTTTCGGGCGTAGAAATTAACTCTGCGGGAACGAGGAGAAAAATAAAGTCAATTCGCGCACTTGTTCTTTGCCACAATTTTATGCAAACAGGTAAAAAAAAAGAGAGAGTGAGAGTAGGTCGTCGGGGGTTGTTAGCGCCGTGTACGTGGTTGACTGGACTGAGGAACGGTTCCCGTCGCGGAGCGTGAAAAAAAGCGTGTCGACGTGTACCACCCGTGGCGGCAGAACGATAATTTTCCACGCCAACTGGGCGTTCGTACATACTTCGTACAACCGGGTCTGAAGGATCCGGCGAACGTATAAATTGCGCGCGTACTCGGTACGCGCGAGAAGCTTTGAGGCGCGAGAGGGTGGCTCGTTGAGTAGTACACTGACACGCGCGCCTAATACATGTATCTACTGGCTGGTGCTCTTACTACTACGATGCGTAATACCTGACACGCGCGCGTAATACCTGTATCTACTGGCTGGTGCTTTTACTACTACGATTTACTACGTACAACTTCGTCGACGTAAGTGTACGCAGCGAGAGCTTTAGCTTGAATTATGCCAGAACTGCTCGGGCGCTGTGCTTACCGCACTGACGGTCGGCCCATATCCCTCTTTTTCTTTCAGCTTTCGCGACCAGTTATACTTTCCATTGTATTATCCAGAACATCGTAAGTTTTTCTCTCAGTCATTTTAACAAGCCGACCTGTGTTCGTGCGAGCTAAGTGTACCAGTGACCGCACAATTAAGCCGTCGCTCAGACTCGGATACAAATTAAACGCATAAGGATCCACGCATTCTACAAACGACTTTTACGAGTTTAAAGGTTGTGATCTCTACTCTCTAAAACACTCACAATGCTCATTTTCATATTGCGTATTTTAATGTTTATCCTACGAAATTAACGAGTAGCTCGAATGTACCAGTGTTTGTACACAGTAAAAAATTATTTCCCAAGATCGTAATGCGAAATTTCGTAAAAATAATTTTGTTAAATAAGTGACAAACTCGTTTGTCACGTATTTAAACATACGAACATGCCCTTTCATTTCCCGTCTCATTGACAATTTTAGTTCGTACTTTTGTTTGTGAAACTATAAAATTAACAAATAAAAAATTATGGACGTTTGTGAACAAAATAAGTTGTTGTAAAAAGTACAAATTTTTGAAATTATTATCGTGCAAAATTAATCTTTTTAGCACCTTTAATACGCTTGATATTTCTTTCGGATTTTTATACCATCGAGAAGTGTTTGCCCTCTCATTTCTCTGAAACTTACGCGAAGTGAACACTATTCGCAAGCACACTATCTTAACTGGTCATCGGACTTACATCGGCGACCAGAGTCGGGTCGACTTTGCAATTCACGCGCTTATAGCTGGTCCAAAGTCAGCCCGGCTCTAAAACCGCACCTGGGATTATTCGGAATCCTTACTAAGTTTCAATGTTTGCGGTGCTGTGCGGCCACTGGGACGTGTGCGGCCGTTCGTACACTTACCTTATAGCGGCGCAAAGGTCAAATTTTGAAAAATATGGGAACACTTACGCGGTGCGCATGTCACGAGGTTGTGCGCCGCAATCAGCGAAAATGGGATGGAATGACGTGGAATGCCTCTGTTAACACGGTAGTCTGAGAGTACCGTGGCTACATCGTCGCTGTGTTCCGGTTCGCTGACGACAATTATTCGTCGGGAAGGCGAGGGCGTCGTGTAATACGCGTCGGCACGCGCGAGGCTGGATGGAGCGTGCAGGGTTGTTTCTCGAAAGTCGCCGAGTGCGTTTCACCCCTTGCCGGTGTTGGGTGAGTCGGCAGTGGCGGCGGCGCGCGCGCGCATGCATGCATAACTAACACTATCGCCTCTGAGCTCCGTTATCTTCCCTGTAACGCGTCTTCGTACTCGAGACGCCGCTGAGCGAAAGAGGGGTGTGCGAGACACCGACGAGGGGGTTTTCACAAATCCCCCGCGCCCCCCTTGTTGTTCTTTGCTGCAGTGGCGTTGACGGGCTCTTTGATCTTTGAAAAAGGGTTAACATTGTCGCGGCGCTTCGAGGTCGACGGATGGATACACACGATATACACAAGCGGGATGATTAAGTGAAAGGGTCGCTTGTTTACTTCAATTTTAACGATAAATTATGCAAACATTGATTGCGGGACTGCGAACGCCCATCGAAGCTTGCGGCTATCATGGGAACAATCGGCTCGATGATTAAATATAATTGTCAGACTCACGATTGCACGGGGCCCGGTGTGTATTCCCATGGACTATTTCGATCGAATGGACGGTGAATTGAAAATTTAGTTGAAGGCTCACGAGGCTCCGCTTTCTCCCGAAAAAATTCGCGAATTTGATTTTACTTCGCTCGGTGCGTAAATGGCAGTTTTACGCACCCTGCGCGCGTGTAAAAAAAGCCCATGTTCACACCATGTGAAGTGAAATTTTATACGACACTCGTGCGTAAAACTTGCTCTTAACTCGTGTGATTGGAACACTCGTAAGTTTTAACACACCAGTATCGTACATTAATTTTCTCATTTGCGTATGTAGAGATATTAGTCTCGGAGCCGATTTTTTTTCCATGATATAACAAGATGCGGTGCTGTAATGTAATAATTAAAAAGCTCAGCATTTCTGACAGCCATCACGCGTCCTCTCTCCGACTCTGCTTTACTTCGCTCGGTGCGAAAATTACAGTTTTACGCATCCTTCGCGTCCGTAAAAACCTCATTTTCGCACCTTGTGATGTGAAATTTTATATGATACTCGTGCGTAAAACTTGCTCTTAACTCGTGTGATTGCAACACTCGCCTTCGGTTCGTGCTACGAAATCACACTCATTCGAAACAATTCTATCGCACTAGTATCGTCAATTATTTTTTTCATTCGCGTATGCCGAGCTTAGTCTCAAAACTATTTTTTTTCTTTCGTATGATATAACAAAATGTGTTTGTGTAATGTAATAATTTAAAAGCTCTAAATTTCTGACAGCTATCACGCGTCTTTTCTCCGAATCTACTTTACTTCGCTTGGTGCGAAAATGAGAGTTTTGCGCACTCATCGCGTGCGTAAAAACCTCATTTTCACACCGTGCGAAGTGACATTTTACACGCCACTTGCGCGTAAAACTTGTTCTTAACTCGTGTGATTGCAACACTAGCCTTTGGCTCGTGCTGCAAACTCACCCGCGTTAGAAAACGCACTAGTATCGTACTAGTGAAAACGCACTAATATCGTAAATTAATTTTCTCATTCGCGTACGCAGAAATATGCATATAATACCTGATTTTTGCCGTATGAGACAACAAGCCACGTTGCTCTAACATAACAATTCAAAAGCTCAGAATTTCCGACAGCTATCACGCGTCCTGTTTACGAATCCGCGATTCGGTGACGTTCTCCCCGCGGCCCAGTTCTGTGCAGCCTCACACGATTATAGTTCGCGAGTTCATCTGGTTGCTAATTAGTCGCGGGAAGCTATGAACGCGATTCCGTATACTTACGGCTCTTCGAGAGTCGCGGCATGCGTTACAACCCCTTGTGTCTGGGGGTAGCGCAAGAAGTTACGTACAACCCCGGACAGATATCCCACGTAATGTTACCCTGCTATGCATATCCTTACACTCGGGTTTATTACTATACTCGAGGCGTATTGCCGTCTTTTCTCTCCGTCTCTCCTCAGCGACATTGCTAGGGGCTGAAACACCCCAACGTCACGTGAACGTGTCTGTGGTGGCTCCCTTACCGTCTTCGCCCGTTCGAGAGTAACGTGGCTATGGGCACACGCGTACCTCCAGACCGCCAACGAGCCGACGACAACGACGACGACGAGGAGAGGACCTTCCTTCTGCCAGTTACTTGCGTCAGCTTCCGCTCGTACCGCTGATGTGTGCTCTGCTGATGTGCCACAAGCATCGTTTCCAGGGGCATACCATAAATATATGATGCATGGTGGAGGGCGCACGTTCTCGTCCTTGTATACCACGCTGACATCGGACGCTGAAGTGGGAATGGGCGAGCTCGCCTTATGAATTTTAATAAGGGCCTATCGTCACGTGATAGGTGTAAGGGCCGTCTCCGCCGTCTGACAGGCTCCAGCCCTTTTCCCACCCTAACATCCCGCACGTCTAACTCCGGTGTGTTGCACCGTTGTCGCAGAACGGTAAGCACTGAACTGCGCAGCATTGCGGGGAGTCGGCGGGCCGACGGAGAGGGGACTTGTAACGCATTCACAGCTAGTAGCTTGATAAAAATGTCCATTCGGGATTATACCCTCATTTAATACTCGGATATATTGATTATGATGCGTGTAAGGGGGTCACGTTCGGCCACAGGAGGCTACGGCCAATCCGAGCCCGACGACTCGATATGCCGTGTAAAACTGGGGCTTTTGACCTCCAAAAAGCCTCGAACTTGGTGGTTTTAACCCCTCCAGTTAGCAGGGATGATTAGTATATAAGACAAGATAAAATTAACCAATTCAGTTCAGTTAACATCGCACCGTTGTACGAACTACACGCCTATCAAATTCACATTGAAAGTCAGAATTCATAGCTCGTACGGCTTTTCAATAGAAGCTGTGACTTCAACAAAGGATAGTCTCATTAAATTAAATCTACGGATATTTATTTAAAGTTATACGTGTGTTAGATGTGAAACAAGTTGTATCATCCATCTACTCATTAACATTGTGAGAGAATAAAGCCATGTGAGTATAATAAATTGACAATTTATGAATAATTTAACCAATAAATCTTTAAATAATCGCGCTAAGTATCGACGACAGCGATCATCATAAAAACCCATAAATCTATAGCGTAAACAGGCGAGGTTTCCGTCTCCGGTGTAAAGGGCTGCGCTGCCTTGACCCGAAAAGAGAAGCCGATAGTGTTGCGCTCTCCCTTACACTCTCATGAGTTTGGCTGGACGTAACGGACTGAGGGGTGGTTTTTCACTTCGGAGTTTCGGAGAATCGGAGCTACGATTTTTGTCTACGATCGGCACGGAGGATTTGTTCGTTCACACACGCAGGTGGACGCTTGAACGTTCTTTTTTACAATTCTTCGCGGGAAAAAAAGTCTCGTCCCAAATGTTCCATTTTGCTGCCGCTCTCCGTCATACATTTTTTATTTCGACGGGAATATGGGAGAAGGAAAGGGTGGTTCGTTTTCACACCATTCCTTTTAATAATATACGATGCGGGGGAACGGGTGTGGGAACACAATTCCATTCGCCCTTTGGGCTTAGCGGCGCAACGCTATTATACTACCTGCTATACGCGAAGCCCTCGTGCTCAAAGGGCCAGTTATATTTTATGTAACCGCGCGGTTTTCTTCCGCGTCTCGTCTCGCGCTTCGCCGATAGCCGATGCTGAACTCTGTATCCTTCATGGGATCGATAGGGGGTGTGCATTCGCTATGAGGCACGGAGGAAACTGGGGTCTCTCAAAAACCCGGCGATGTTCCTTCGGGCAACTTCTTTCCTTCGTCTCCGGCTTCGTATACCGCTGCGTGCGGATTATAGAGGGAAAAAACTGTGCGGATAGCATATTCTTACAAATTCGAGGGTCGCTGCGAGCCACCCTCTCCGCAACCCTATTTTTCCAACCATCTACCGACTGGTCCATCCACATGCGGAGGGAACCCGAAATTTGATCAAGAAGACTCTCGAATCCACTTACGCTCTCGTCGAGGGATAGTAAAAAATGTTATATCATTTTTTTTTCTCCAAAGTCGGTCCCATACTAAAGCTTCTCTTTATAGATTTGGGGAAAGCTCGAACGCCACAAAGTGATACATGAACCCACGTTCGACGCGAAAATAACTCAAAAATACTTTTCGGAAGTAACTTCCGACCCGTAAGATAATTAAAAATTAAAATATTCCTTTCGTTACTTTAGTGGTCTTTTTTTTCTTGCTAAAAGCTAATCCCAGAAATACCGTACGGAAAGTACAGTCCGGATATCATCCTGACTTATTAAAGCGTTCCGAGTATGAAACCCTATTTTTCAAACCATCTGACGACCGGTCCACCCAGATGCGGAGGGAACCCGAAATTTGATCAAGAAGACTCTCGAATCCACTTACGCTCTCGTCGAGGTATAGTAAAAAATGTTATATCATTTTTTTCTCCAAAGTCGTTCTATACTAAAGCTTCTCTTTATAGATTTGGTGAAAGCTCGAACGCCACAAAGTGATACATGAACCCACGTTCGACGCGAAAATAATTCAAAAATATTTTTCGAAAGAAACTTCCGACCCGTACGATTATTAAAAATTAAAAAATTCCTTTCGTTACTTTAGACGTCTTTTTCTTTTCTTTTTTTTTGCTAAAATCTAATCCCGGAAATACCGTACTGAAAGTACAGTCCGGCTATCATCCTGACTTATTAAAGCGCTCCGAGTGTGATAAACTTTGGTCCGATCTACTTAAAAACTGACGTTTCGCGGAGGAGCGAAATTAATACTTGTTCGCGTCACCTCGTTTTAGTCTTGTACTTTCATACCCCTCGCGCACGTAGACGACGAGGATGTCTGGGGCTCGGAGAGGACCCTCGGAAGGGGCTCTCGGGCGTCGAAGAATCTGAGGAATGTTGTCTCGTAATCCGCGTCGGGGTGAATAATCGCCGGTCTGATATCATCGTTGCCCACTTCTTCTTATTCTCTCGCGAGGGAAAGACGTTTTACTCTGGCCAGTATGGCAAACACATATTTTCTCATACCCTTAGTTTCCTTTTTTTCTCTCACAGTCACCCCTCATTCTGGCACCAGCGTTTCCTTTTTTTTCCCTCTTTGCCTCGCCTCCGAGGGATATGAAAGAAATAGCTTCGCTTACGAGGAAAAATTAGAAAATTCGCGTCTCGGCCGTAAATCGAGTCGACCATCGCGGGCTCTTGGCTCGACGAGAGAACCGCGCGGACATGCCACGAGAGGAAGCGAAAAATTATTGGCGAACAAATAGGCGAAAAAAAAAAAATACAAAAATATGCTCGCTTTAACGTTTCTTGGGAACGATAAGGCCGATCCTCTTATTGTCGTGTCCCGTTTCGCACTTTCTCCGCTGGGAAGCAATATCGCTCGACTACAAACACGACCATCCCGCAATGACGGCGTCGGAGCTGTTTCCTTCGAGAAATAAGCAGCAAACGATCGTAAAAGTTCCGTTCAAATGCTCGAGGGTGTTGTGGAGCGCGGCTGGTTAGCTTCGAGATAGATTTAAACCAAAATTATACGTTCTGTGATTCTACGGATGGGAACAAGTCGAGGGTTGAACGTCTCATGATTCCGCGGCTTATTAAAAGTTCTCATTGAAAGTTCTTAAGGAGGATCGAGTATCGGACGAAATCCAACTGACGGCCTCAATTTTTTTTAATATGTTCTACACGGAAACTCTACGAATCTATTCTCGAAGTCTGAGCAATTTTGACCGTATAGTTTATTTGTAATACAATTTAGAAGTTGACTACTTTGACCGTACCATCCTATGTTCTAACATTAAAGATCACTAACCTAGTACTATCAAGCTAACTTAGAGCTTTAAAAAAGTACGAATAGACGAAGCATCAAAGATTCCGTAAAAAATGCGAAATCCGCACTTTACCGTGGGAACTCGATGATTGATTAATGCGAAGTTCATTTTCTCATCGCAGTCTATCATTTTTATCGAATTATCAGTGGCATGCTCGACAAACTTTTTCTTCGATTTTTTTATTTACTGCTGCTGTGGTCGATGTGACAAATTATCCAGTATTTCTACGGCTGCGTTCGACTTCAGAAACTTTATTTTCTATAATCATCAAATTATTTTTGCTTAGCCAAATCGTTTGATACAAGAATATTTAGAATCGTTATAATAAACGAATGTCAATTAATGCTAACTATTCATAGCGATAATCCTAAATAACTTCGTGATTGTAGAAAACAAAAAAAAAAATGTATGAGCGCGAACACTCGAAATACCCGTAGCAGCGAGAAGAACGACCTGAGATGAGAATCGAACTGCCTACGCTATTCCTAACTTACAAATTTTTTATTCAAATTCCCTATAAGGTACATCGAATATTGTAGGTGAGACATTACTTGTGATTCAAGTAATAATTAAGGATGCATCACATATACGTTCCTAACCAAACATTTAATTTGATCTTGAATCTGAACTGAAATTCGCTTATTTTGTGTTTTTTGTTTGTTTTGGACCGCACTCCCGACCACTCGACGAATCGTAACCCCCTCCCATGCGTCCTTTAACGCGTCGCTTGTTTTAACTCCATTGCACAACGGAATATCTCGCTTCCTACAATACTTCCTAACTATTTAAGCTTGTAGTATACGAATTGTATGATTTTGCTTGGCGACCGCTTGTCACAAACTAAACAGGTGATACGATAAAATACATGACTGCGTCAGCAAATCATTCGCTACATCGGCAAACCATTTGCTACATCAGCAAATAATTTGCTATACCACCAAATCTTCCGTGACATATAAAATTTGCTCCCGTTACAAATTATTTTTGCTCAGAGGACAATGCGTTTGCTGCAAATACAATTTTTATTGCTGTTACAACAAAAAGGAACTCAGCAAACGCACTTTTGCCATCGTGACTAAAAATTTGTTCTCCGTGATATTTTGGACTCCATAGAAACATTCGATCCTCCTCGAAGACGGGTCCATCGACCTCGGGGCAGAAAAATGTTTTGAATAAAATTGGAGCCCTTCGAAGATTAAAAAAAAAATGAACCTGCAGAGGATAAATTCTCTGCAGGGCCATCTACGGTACCAGTCCAAACATAGTTCGAGGGCGATATCGTATGACCAGCCCGGGGGTTCCACACACAAACATTGCCCGTCCGGCGATGCAGCGATGGGGTTAGTCGTCACGTGGTATCGGCGGAGGGATGAGTTTTGCCAGATAGAGACAGCCTAGAGGGAGAGAAACGTCGGAGCGTAGCATCGTTGCGCTTCTCTCTAGGTCGGGACAGGCCGAAGCTGGAGAGACAACGAGAGAAAGAGAGAGCGCTCTCCCGAACTTGAACTGTTCTCCCTTCCTCCCGCGTTTTCTGTATACGTATATGTCGCTGCTTCAACCGCATTGCAGAATTACCCGGCCAGGTTCCTGCCCGGAGAGCATAAAACAACCGCTGCCGAGGATGGTCAGAGAGAGAGAGAGAGCGAGAAAGAGAGCCGCCCGACGAGGGACTACCCTACACTATATACGTAACCTTCCTGACCAGCAGCAGCGAGCTCTGAACCGAATTTATGATGCGCTTATACCGAAATAGAAATGGCTGCGAGAGCTCGACCTCACCACCGGAAGTGGCTTCGTTCGAGCCGGATACCTGACCGGACGTTAGGAATTCCCCTCTCTCACCCCCTGTTCAGCCGCCCTACTCTTTTCGACTCTCCACCTAGGGCGATTTCGTCTTTCGGGCAACTGTCCACTTCGGGGCGCTCCGCGCGAACCACCAGGGCGAGAGGGAAAGGGCGCATGGAATATACGAGTTCGACTTCGTCGGCTCGAAGCTCGGAGTTCGTTAACTGATGAAAGGTAACTCCGAGCTCGGGAAAGCGTAGTTTGATTATTAAAAAAAATTTAATGTAATTTGTGGCCAAATGCCACGCGACGAGGGTTGAACGAATGAGAGGAGTTCGGCCGAGGAACGAGGAATGACCCTTGCTGGGGCGCGATGTTTTTTTACGTTATTAATTTTAATTAACAATTTTGGGGGATGGTTCGAGCGAAACGATGTTTTTGGGGCGGAAAAAGTTCGGGATGTCATGCTTCTGCATAATCCAAGGGACGAATATTGTAATTCAGGCTTATTCGAAATCGTCGCATGCATATCGTGACATATTTCGTGAAATGCACCGGCCAGGAGATCGAACTTCGACAAATGCGCATCGGAGAGATGAAGAGAAGTGCAAAAAAAAGTACCTTCTAGGAGATGCGAGTAATGTACGAGGGAAGTGAGGCTATACAGCAGGCGACAGCAGTACGTGAGACAGTCACTTGCTCGTCTCTTCTGTGAGATCTCTCGGAACGGCGGACCAGCGGCAATAGGCGAGAGCGGGGTAAAATGGCACAGCGGAGCAAAACGGAACAGTGAGGGCCGTGGTGTCTAACGATCCTGGAAATCCTGGAAACCTGGAAACTTCATGTAATTTCATTGAGCCTCAAAAAATCCTGGAAATTTCATGGAATTCCACCGATCACCTGGAATTTAAAAATTATATATATATTTGTTTAAAAATATTAAGGTTTTTTTAAGATGCGTGTAGAAGGGTATTTAAAATTTCGATAAATGGCCCAAATTTTATGATATTGTCGAGTTACTAAGGGCATTGTATAATTTGTTTGAGAATGGTCCTGCGCGAAGAGGACACGACAGGGATATAACGGGGTCAAAATTGTTTCCTAAAAACTTTTGCGCCATTCGCTTGCTAGGAATAGGCATAAATTGACTAAAGTAGATTTGGAAAATAGCAATAATTTGTTAACTGCAAAAAGCATAGGCTTTTGAATCTGAACAATTTGCCAATTTGAAAAAGAATGATTGACAAATTGTTTAAATATATATGTTTAGTAAAAAATCTATTGGAAGTTTTATTACATTTTTTGTTTGTTTTTGTTACTATTTGCTGCTTCTATCGAATAATATCGATGAAAAAAGGTTGTGGAACTGGATTTTCACCTGGAAAACCTGAAAATATCATGGAATTTCGTGTCCTTAATCTGTAAACCATGGAGGGCAAAACTCAATGTTACAACAATTTTTGGATACCCTTTTCTGTCCCAACGATACAGCCGGATTTTCAAACCCGTTTTGCGCGATGCACCACCGTCCAAAAGTTATTGGAAAATTGCGTTTTGTCTCATCATCCCGTTTTGCCCCGCTTTGCCATTTTGCCCCGCTCTCCCCTACGTAGCCCGGCCGCTGTACTACGGCGCCCAGTGGCTTCGTAAAATTTCGAATTGGAGACTTTTTCCACAACCGAGAAGACGTGCTAACGAGCAGTCCGAGTAAGAGACGTAGACTCCGTGCTCGGACTCCGTTCCCTCGTTTCGCGAGGGGGCAAACGGGGGAAAACGGTCCGCAGCGAATCGGTATCGCGCCAGCATACGGCACACGGTAAAAACGTTTGTACATTTGACAAATATTTTTTGTTCATAAAGGAAGCTTCTTCAACTTGAACCATCTTCGAAAATCTATGGGGATAGCTCAATTTTATATATTTTTAATGTGGCCCTAATAATGTTGCAATGTTACTTTTTAGAAACTAGAAAGAACATTCCAATAAAGTAGTCTGGAAATATATATTTTTAAAAAAAGAATGTTGCTCTGCACGCGGCACCGTACGCAGCGCATGCTAATTGACACAACTTTAAGCTCGGATATCTCGGAGTCTATGTGGAGAAAAAATTATTAGAAATTCTTTTTAAAAAAAAACCTCATTACTTTATAACACTTGTGATCCTTAGTCCCAAAAGTAGAAAACTTGCTGTGTGACGTATTCTCTTAAAACTTATCAAAAATTGTTAGAATTAACCTTATAAAAATTGTTAAGATTAAACTTATGAAAATTGTTAAAATTAAACTTAGAACAATTGTTAAATGTAAACGCATAAATGCATATGAAACGAAAACGGTGAAAGTCTGTCGTTAAACGGACGACGGTTGCTCTCTTGTCCGTAACCGCCGCTAAATGTTGCCAACAAGGCCTCCGGTCGGACAGCCACTGAGTCAGAACAGCCCGGCGAGAAGGCAATGAGAGTGCACGCCGAAATAAAGTTTCCGTGGGAATGGCTTGAGGATCATGCCGAACGGAACGACGTCTGTATGTACATAAACCTATGGCCACATCTACAGAGAACGAGAGAGGAGAGAGGAAGAGGGAAGCCGTGCGCGAGCGGTGGTCGAAACAGGCCATCAACGCCAGAGGCGAATCGCAGCGGCGAGTCGTTAAAGGCTGAAGTTGGGTCGGAGACACCTTTCCCAGCGGGTCATTCGACAACTCGCTTCTCTCTCCCTCTGTATTCCTGAATTCCCGATATATCTGCCGTGGAAGCGCTATTGTCTTCACCGCATCTCTCCGTCCCACGCCGCGTTCGCCCCTCCCGTCTCATTCGCATCCGTCGAGGTCTCCATCTCGCTCTCGTTAACCGGAGGCCCGCGGGCCCGGTCGTTAAATCCCCGCGCGAGCGCTTGTTCGCGCGGAAACGAAACGCGAACGGACGAACAGGAAGGCAGAGAGATTTTCCAGTAAGTTCGCGGCGTGTCAGATCACAAATTTGATTACGCGAAGAGAACGTAGCGTCGAACGAAGAGGAAGTTTAATCCCCTCTGCGTGAACTCGTTGTCGGACCAATAACGGAACTATCTACTTGCGAGTGGACGATTCGCCGCTCGGGACGCGCAGCCCGATCGATCTTGTTATCAATTGTTGATAATTGTCTTTGTTACGATCGCTCTACTCGTGCCGATGGTCCGATCGGAATTTTGCCTAAACGGTTTGGAAAGTCGACGTCGAGACGTCGAACTAAGTGTCTGAAATGCCGTCGGAGTTTGGAACTTCAAGTTTCACTTAAACGAGGTATTCGTTAATTAGAATCTTCAATCACTGTAAATTGGTTTCGATGAAGAAAAAAAAATCTATTTTTTCCCGACTGCGCTAAAGTAACCACATTCCTTGCGTGCAATACGGGCTAAAAATTGCCTATTATTGACCAATGATCATTATTAACATGTGCGCATGCGCAGTACAATTTCATTACTGCCTAAGGAGTAATAGGGCTCATTCCTCCCTCCCGAAGCTCTATTACTCCCGGGTCAGTAATGGTCATTGGCGAAGATGACGATTTTGCGACGCTAGAAGGGTGGTTATTTTAACGAAGTCGAAAACAAAATATCGTATACCACAAGGGAGGAATTGGTTTTTCACCTCGTGTAAATTTCTGCCCGCGCTTCGCTCGGGCATCAAACTTCACACTCGATAAAAAAACGCATTTTCCTCCCTTGTGGCATAATATCCGATTTCTCATCGCCAATTAACCGATTTATTTATTCAATGCCACATAACGAGCGACGTGCGTGACGGTTGATTTTCAGTAATTGCATAACGATGCGAACGAGTTACCTTTCCATATTTCCGCGTAGAGAAGACCTGACGATGGATAGCGAGGTGTATGAAACGAGGGGTTTTCCGTCGTAATCGTGAATGCGCCCTAAGACGAAACAATGCGACCGGAACGATCTCATATTCGCAAGGTTTTTTCCTTTCCCGTACTTCCCGCATCCAACTATACCGAGGTTCTATTCACGTTTCATTCTCAATTTCTTCTCTTCACCCTCCACCCTCAGCTACTTCCACGTATGGCTGGCTACGAATTACAAGGACGCAACGCTTGAGTCAAAGTGTTGACGCCACGCCCCTTTAATTCTCAGCCATCGATATCTCCCTATCTGGCCTCTCGTGCGAAGCATCGTCGAGGAAAAAGAAGGGAAAAAATCCCACCAGCTCGTTGAAAGTGCGCATAGTGGATATATATACGGCTCGTATCCTCTCCAGAAAAGAGAAAAAGCGGATTCAAACTCCGGATCTCTTTTCTCCCCCGACAACGCCCCCCCCCCCCCCGCCCCGCTCGGCATCTCTTTCCTGCTTATAGATGAAACGAAGCTACCTCGGCTCCGCACGAAACATTTGAATCCGATTCGACGATATCGCCCCACATGTGGATGCGCCCAACGAGCATCGATCCGTGACCGGAGTCTTGGAAAGAGCGAAACGTCGGTGAAGCGAACAAAAAAAAATCATTCGTGTTTTGCTAGATCGCATTGTGCATGTTACGGATCAAACAAAACAAAAAATCTGTTTCTCCCTGTACGTGTCGCTTCCCTTCTCGCAACGTCGCCGAATCGGCCGTGCCAGCATTCCGCACTCGCTCCCTCGTTTGTTCGTCGCAAAAATACAGGGCGTTCGAGCGTTGGATTTTTCCCAGTGGCGTTTCGGCATCGTTCACCGCACTGGCCTCTGTGGCCAAATTACTTTTACGAAGTCACCTACAGAGAGAGAGAGAGTGTGTGTGTGTCTGAGAGAGAGAGAGAGAGAGTGAGAGGGCGTCGACGAGCGCGTCCGACACCGACCACGGCAGCCGACTGTACAGGAGGGTAGGTGCTTGTAACTATAGCCGGATGACCGAGGCTATTGCGAGGATCCAACAACTACTACGCTGGTTTTCAAACCAGCAGAGCCCACACCGGTTTCTCTCACTTCTGGGGCTTGCCTCTCACAGTGCTTCGTTCTATCTCTCCGGCTTTTCAGTAGGAGCCGAGATATCGTGGCGCTCGTCCTGCGCAGCGTGTCGGGGGTGTGCGCGGAGGGGTGGGTTATACACGTATACGTAACAGCCTGGCGCACCAGGCTCTCTGACCCAATTAATCGAGTTGAGGCTCGGGCGGACGTACACACTCGCCGAAACCCCCTTCTGTAACACCGCGGCTCGTATATACGGCCCTCTCGAAAGTGAAAGGAAAGAGACGGATAGAGAGATAGACGGGACAAGGGTGGAAATTGGAGGAAGAGCAAGAAGAAGACCGGACATGCGCCGTGAAATTCTGGTGAACGGCTGGATAAAAATTAGTGCCGATTCAACCGGGGGAGCTTTCGGCTCTCGAGTAAGTGGAGACTTATCGAGGCAGATAAAGGTCCAAATTAGCCACTGCGTTGGTGCGACGTTGAATTTTCCTAATAAGACCCTCTCCCCGCTCTGTACAGGGATAAAAGGACGTAACAGAATTTATACCTCGAACTGACGGAAAGTGATGCGAAATTTTTTTTGTAGCTTTCTAGGATTCGGGTAAGCCGCGATGTGACCAAGTTTCTCACAATTAACCCTTCGGCTAGACCGCGCATCCCGCTCAACGATCACTCCGAAAATTGGGAGCTTACAATAGCCAATCAATCCGTCAAACTTCGCCAACTAGACATCCCGAGAGTGAGATGCGCGCGTTTGTATAGAAATGCTCGAGGCATCGACGGATGCATCGATTCGGAGAGCGAGGATTGAGGCAGAGAAGCACAGAGTTCCGTGCGGCTTGTAACCGTCGCTGAAGGATAGAGAAGAGAAACGGGAGGTAGTTTGGGCCGGGTGGGTAGGGCGAGTCGCGGGGGGGGGGGAGATGAAACGTACGTAAACGACGATTTCGCGTACGTGCTATCGGGAATTCTGCAGTGCAGCTGCCGGGGCACGTGGCCGTGCGCGATGATGCTATATCTGGGAGTCGCGGAGCTTTCGCCAGTGCAGTTCCGGGAGGCGGCGGTTGGAAGGGGGAGGGCGGGAGGTGAGGGTGGGAAATGCGAGAGGAGGACGAGACGGGGGTTTGCGAACATGGGAAACGCAGATAACTCGAAGCGACTGGTAATGCGAGTGCCTGGGTTATACGTACATGCCTCTGGTGTGCTCGTGCTGCTGCTACTGCCGGTTAGGCCGAAACGGTAGCAGGTAGCAGGACGTTCGGAGGGAATAGCCGCTGACGTCTGCACGAGGAAACCGTATGGGTACCACGTATCTCCATCCCTCTCCCTCCGTGTGTATCTAGACACGGAGATACGCTGGAAGTACGGCGGTACCGGCAGCTATGCTCCTATCCTACCACTACCAAAAGCGCACGCGGGGTCCGACGGGCCTCGATTACCTACTCTTCGTCGGCCATAACCCTCGCGCTATCAACTAGCGGCTAGCTAGCCTTCATCGTCGCACAACCGCGTCCTAATGCCGTTTTGGTATTCGCACCATCGGGATCCTATTAACCCATTAACCTGATACTAACTCGGTGGGCTTAAGCCAAGGCGGCTTGAGTGCCGAAGACGTCTCCCGCGCAATTGGGACTTCTTGATGCATTACGATAGCGGCGGGATTGGCAATCATAGCTGGCTGTTGAACATGGCTTGTCCGGGAAACAACGGTCGTGTTCGTTGTCGATGCTGCGAGAAATTTTGGGTTGATACGTCATACGATGGGGCGTTGTTGCGACGGTGAGGCAATTTCGTGATCCATCGCACGCAGGGTTGGTCGGTCGCTTTTGCCCTATGTCGAATGTCGGTCAGATCTGTTTGATTTATCAGTGATTCAGGTCGATACAGAGGAGATATTATGATGTCGCAAGATAAAATTCACTTGAGGGGACAATCGATCGGCGGATGCATTCGTGAACCAATCGGGGTCAGCCGCATTCCACACCGAGCGTGGAATTCGATCGTGCTGGACGCACGGACGTCATCGCGTTCCACTCCTATACGTAATTATATAGCGTGTGTTGGGCTGTGTAACCGTACACACGGTATAACAGTGGACCCGGCATAACAGTGGAGCATCCTGTGAGCGATTTGGTTACGCAACGCCACCATTTCCTGTCGTCACTTCCGCTTGGCCAGTTCGTGCGAATTTTCAACCCCATCCGCAGAACTGGGCTCGTACCTAAACCCCTCACCCCCCCCCCTTCAATCCCAACCCCTCGAACTGACGCGCCAGCTGTTTCAACCCAGTCGACGAATGCGTGACGAATTTCCAGACACTTCACCTCTCGTAATTAACGTTTTGTAGTTCAGCTCGGATGTCCCGTTGTTTTCACGAATTAATTGAATTTTCGTTGGGGGGGCCACCCGAATGAAACTACCGGCGCTAATCCGGAGGTTTAGATTACAGTGGCGGAATTTCAAATGATATATTAATAGAAATTGGTTATTTATGTATGTTATATCGTAATGAAACACACTGTCATCAGCTCTCAATGAAGAATCCAGCTCTCCTATCCACATAGTTTTATTGTTACCGTACTCCGAGAATTTACACTCGCTATTGAAGTTAAAAATCATTTTGAATAAAGTCACCAGCGGATTCTCCTCGCTCGTCCAAAGTGTCGGAATATTTTTCATTCGACTTTACTGTCTCCGGAGTGGAATTTAGGTTTGTTTGAATACTTTTTGGCTTATGAGAGACTCGGAGGTGGTCGGAGGAGTTGCCGGAGAGTGAGCGAGAGACACAGTAGGGGAGGAGGAGCCGCGGGGGGTTGTGCAAGGGACTCTCGCCGTGGAGCCATTACCGGGGAGAGATAAATTCGGGGGTGGAATGGCCCTCGTTTCGCCCGCGGCGAAACGTTTTCCCGGCAATTCTTGAACCAGAGTTCTGACTCGCTCAAGCCCCTACCAACTACAACGACACGCGGGAACCGTGGAGAGAGTTATCTTCAGCGAGAAGGGAGCTTGCGCGAGAACCGCACGCGGGGATTCATCACGAAGAAGAAACTCTCGAAAGTTTTCGCGCGGACACGGCAAGTTTCCAGCACTTCCTTTTCCGGCGACGAAGATTCCCGGCGCTCGCTTCCCGTGCTCCCATGACTCCCTCACCTCGACTACGCGATCCCGATTCTCAATTTTCATTCGCCGGCGAATACTAATCATGGCGAGTCATCCGCGTCTAAGTGGTAGCTGATTGTGTGATCAGACAGATCTCGGCTTCGTGCCAAAACAAACCAAAAGCACAAAAAGAAGCGAGTTTCTGTTTAGATTCAAGATCAAATTAAATGTTTGGTCAGGAATGTTTATGTGATGCATCCTTAATTATGTTTGTAGGTAGGCATAACGGTTAGGTTTGTAGATAGGCATAACGGTTAGGCAGGCAGTTCGATCCTCATCTCAGGTCGTTCTTCTCGCTGCTATAGGTATTTCGAGTATTCGCGCTCATACATTTTTTTTTGTTATGAATATTTAAATCTGTTTATGTCCATTATCAGTGTATGGATTATTAGTTTATCATTTAATATCAAAAAGTTATTTGATTCCAAAAGGATGAACACAAGCAATACGAAATCACTCAGCAGTGACAACTATGCTGCTGCAGCAAATGACATTTGCTGTCCTAGCAAAGCCGGCGGCAACAAATATTTTTTGTTACCACAGCAAATACTTTTGTTGTCCCTATGCTGACATACGATATTTGCTACGGCAGCGTGTGCTATGCTGTAGTGGCCAAAACTTTTCTCTGCGTGCGTACTTGAGATAAGTAGTGCTGATTGTAATGAGCAATATCCGTCCCACAAGGGAATAGGGGTGCTCTTCACTCGGTCGTAACAATACATCGCTAACTTTTATAGTTTCTTTTTTTTGCTGTTGTGAAAACCAATTAGTTGGCGGTGAAAAAAAAATTGTGTCGAAACAGTCCTTAAACTTTTAACTTCTACTCCTTGGCGGCTTCGTTATCGACCTCCCACAGAGATATGCGCAGGCTACACCGCCCAATGAAAATAATGTATCTCGAGCCGAAGCCGAGTGGAAGTGACTTTGCAAGAGATTATACGCAGGCCAGGCTTATAAAGAAGCTGAACTCTTAATCAAAGAGAACGCCCGAAGGGCCGCATTCATTCGCGAGGATAAAGAGGTAAAAAGAAAAATATTATTAAACCGCGAAAACTCATTTCAAGTCAAGAGATCATCATCCGTTCCTCTCCGTCATCTTCCTACCCTCCCCGTCCCCGATGGATCTCGTAATTACGGTACGGGGTTAATTTCTTAAAAAATTCATTAGAGTCTTCTCGAGTGGGGATGATCTCAGTCGATTAGGATGAGCTACTTCATCCTCGTCAGGCTCTTCATCCCCGTGCTGCACCCTTTCAATTACAACCCTCTTATCCTGCCCTCGCCTTTGTAATCCCGCTCCCGCATGTTCTTTTTTCTCACTGTGACAGCAAATCCCGAGTACCAGTCGAGGGAAATTCGACTCGTTTCTCAAACAGACAGAATTGCCTGATGAGTTCACATTTCTTCGAACAATTGTCCCCCTCTTTTAGTCACCTATTTTCGAAAATCCCGTAATTGTTCTCAATTATTAAATAAGCAGGTTGAACGGAGGGACCAGTGGAGAAACATTTGCACGTTACACGATCGGGCCTTGGCACAGAGCCCCGAGGTCTGTAAAGTGTGCGGGATCGTTGGACGATTCACTGACCTCATACGTGCCCGGTGACTGCAACACCGCGGCGAGGCTGTTGCAGGAACACAACGGGGTTACGAGGATTGGAGTTCGAAGCTCGATGCTGTAGTTTGGAGCAACAGAGCACGCGGTCAACCGGGTTATATCCTCTGGCACGATAAATATTTATTTATCGTTCGCGGATGTTCCATATATGTATGTGCGGACGTAGATGGCTCGCTCGTATGTGGACGTGCGCGCGATGGCGCCCCAGCTCCGGTCCGTTCTCTCACGCGGCCCATTGTCATGGTCGGACATTAACGAATGGTTTTCCGGTGAACTCGCTCCAGGTACCGTGTGCAGCCCGGTGCATCAGCGGCCATTCCAACAACCGCCACTCTCAGCGTTACCTAACTCGAGCGGAAGGTACGTTCAATTTTTCCTCCCAGCTATTTGCCGAGCAGCCGTGGCGTTTCGATCATCCTTCGATCGTTGAGCTCGCCAACTTGGGAAGTCTCGAACATCCGACAGCTGGCGGCTTTTGTTACTCTGTTCTTCGACCGCGTCCAACTTCTCGTTTGTTTTTTTTTTCTCTCGATCAAAAAAATCAATAAACTCTCGCATACAAACAACAGCGATTTTCTATAACGAACAGCGGTATGAGCGGCTCCGCACTCGAGTGTCCGGGCGTAAGCACGGTCCGCAAACATTGCCTCCCATATGTCTGTCCGTTCTCCGAGAATCCGATGAGTTTTCCGCGCGAGGTAACAAATTTCTCTCGCTCGGATTCCAGAGGGAGGGAGAGAGAACGGGGTCGCGTCGACTGTAACAACAGAACGGCGATGCCGAGGTCTCCGTGCCCCGTTATCGTTGCAACGCGGGTGCGGTGCAGTTGCCCGATGCAGCACGCGCCCGTCCGCCTATCACGTGCGTTACCGTTCGCGAGATAGAGAGGGGGTGGAAGAGCGAGAGACCGGGCAGTAGTTACGTTTCGCACTGGTCAGACCGTTTTCCCTTGTCGCTCCGGCACGCATTCTATCGTTTCACATCAAGCTCCGTTGCCGGAGCTCTCCAACCTCCCTCTCTCTCTCCCCCTCGTGCTCTAATGCGCGAATACAGGTATACTGCAATCGGCGCCTGACGAGCCCCGGAGCGAAAACGGGTGTGCGGTACGCAACGTACCTGTTTGCCCGTCCTCGAGATGCATTCATAAGCGATTAGGCGCGAACCGGACGCGGCGTTTCGCGCACCCGAGGAAATTAGATCGCGAAACGACCGTTTCCACTGCACCGCGCGCGTACGGTGTGCGTTCACGCGCTATCCGTTTCGTCCGCATTGCACCGATGCGGGACTGCACCGATGTTGTTTTAGTGGACGGTCGGGGTTGAGACCCCAAAAATACCACAAATCGTTGCACCATGAAGTGTCTGTTTTCATTGTGATTCGATAAATTGAATGCTTTATTTAAGGGCAAAAGAGCAAACACCGAGTCATCTATGTAAAAACGTTTGTGCTTTCACGCGTTATATGTTGCTTCCGCATTGCACCGATGCGAGACTGCACCGATGCTGTTTTACCGAGCGATTGGGGATGATATCTCACAAATACTATAAATCGTTACCCCATGAAGTGTCTGTTTTCATTGTGATTCGATAAATTAAATGCTTTATTTAAGGGCAAAAGAGCAAACACGCGGCTATCGATGCAGCGAATTTTGTGCGTTCACGCGCTATACGTTTCTTCTGCATTGAACCGATGCGAGACTACACCGATGTTGTTTTGGCGCGTTATCGGGATTGATAACCCACAAATACCACAAATCGTTGCTCCATGAAGCATCTGTTTTCATTGTGATTCGATAAATTAAATGCTTTATTTAAGGGCAAAAGAGCATACGGGGCGGCCTCTCTAACAGTGTTTGTTCATTTACGCGCGATAGGTTCCTTCTGCATTGCACCAATGCAGCACTGCACCGACGTTGTTTTGGCGCGCAATCGGGCAGATGTCCCAAAAATACTACAAATCGTTGTCTCCTTAAGAGTCTGTTTTCATTGCGATTCGATAAAATAAATGCCTTTTTTCAGGCCTAAAGAGCTACACGGGGCCGTCTATGTTGTTCTGTAAACTATTTATTTATTTAGCAAACACAACAAATATTTACACTATTGCACGTAAGTGAACTTAGTACTGATTAGCTAAAAATGACAATTCGATGTTGTATGAAAGAGTGTGAAGTGACTGCACTTTGGCTGAGTCTGCCGTAACGCACCGTTTGGTATTAGTTTCCAAGATGCGTGAAGGGCATTTTTCGCAAGCACTCGAATCGAGTGAGTCTAAGTGGAGAGCAAAACGCTCGCAGCACTGCTGTGTTTTAGGGGGTAAAAAGGTTTCGCGCTAGTTGGACACTCGCAGAGCAACGCGACGTACCTGAATATGCCGGGTCATAAATGAGTCATTGCTGTCGTGTATTACCTTTTCGTGACTTTTCCATTTCGAAGGGCTATTTTTGTGTAGAAAAAACCGCGGCTCTCTCACAGATGTTTTATTATTACTGCTCGTGGAGTTTTATAACCCCGAACGTTTATTAGGCTGTTCGATAATGCGTGCGGCTGACTAGTTGCATTTTTTTTACTTTAAGGAATAGAATATTTATCTCATGCGACGGATGGAGCATACACGAGGCAGTTGTGTAACAGGATTTGTCCGTTCGGGCGTGAATCAGCAGCAAAGTGTTGGAAATTGTCAGAGAGATTATTCCCAAAGCTCGGTTATTCTTACGCCGAGACTGAGAAGCTTTGACCCTCTTCCCTCCCGCACTCGTCGCGTCAATGGCTCGCTCCAACATTCTCGCGTGTCGAGGACACACGGGAACAGTTATATGCCCGTACGTGCGCTACATCCAAAGCTGCGAGATACTCGCGGATGCACACGAAATGAGTTACGGCCTTAATGCAGCGCGCTACAATAATTCATCGTCCCGTTCTCTATTCACGGTACGCGCGGCTCTGTAAAGCTTCAATCTTCTTCTCAAGATTGCTGGATATGGAGAGTCAAACGAATACGAGACGGGTTCATCGCAGCCAAGGTCGAAATGTGCATATTGCTGTACTGGCGAAATGAAGAAAACACTGATATGAGAATTTTTTAAAAATAATTTCCTTACGACATTGAAACTAAATTTAAGGAGGAATATACACCTGGCACGCTCCGAAAAACCCGATTTCTCAATTTTTACATCTTCTTAGTGTTTGATATGTTAGGAATGTCTGGGGAAAATTTCAAGTAAAAAATTTCAAAAAATTACAAAGTTGTAGCTTAAAGAGTACACTGTAAAAAATTTCTGTTTGAAAATTTATAAATGTATTTGAAGTTTTATGCATATACCGTATATGAATTTTCATTGACACGTATGTAAGAATATTGCACTACAGGTATATTAAATACAATATTCTTTGTATAATATTTGTAATGGTAACATAATTTTCATATACGATTGTCGGAATTTTGAATGCCATCATCGGTAATTTTAATCTACAGATATTGCATTTAATATTAAATTATAAAAATTCAAATACAATGTATATGAAATGTAGTTTCATATATCAAGGTTATATATTTCATACAACATTGTATATTAAACGCGTTATAAATTTCATAACATTTTTTGCAGTGTACGGGAGAGCGAGGCAAAATGGCACAGCGGAACAAAACGGGACAATGAAACAAAACGCAATATTCCAATAATTTTTGGACGGTGGCGATGGTGGTACGTGGGGCAAAACGGGTTTGAAAATCCGGATGTATCGTTGGGACAAAACTAGACATCCAAAAATTATTGTAAGATTGAGTTTTTCCCTCACTGTCCCGTTTTGCCCCGCTGTGCTATTTTGCCCCGGTCTCCCCTACATACGTTCGTTGTAAAATCGCCGCGCCGCGTCAGGTTGCGCAGATAACAGCCGCATAGCGCAAACCGAGATACTTGCGCAAGAACAAACGTGAGAAGGGCGATTACAGCGTCGATAACAAAATCTAGATGATATATGGGTGCACCTTCCACTTCGGAGAGCCTATATTATGGACCAGGTATCGATGACTCCGTGTAAGTTGAACAAATTTCATGATTTATCCATCGAAACATTTTCAAACGCGTTTTTCTTAAAACGGTGTTCTTTAAACTGATGCCCAAAATATCTCAAAAACCACTAATCGGGTCAGTGGTGGAAATTTCTTGTGGTTATTGTATACAATATATAATGTCTATTGATTGGCATTTTTTTATTTTTAGTTTTTGTATTTTGGGCAAAATACGAACGAATCTTGCTTGAAAATCGCTACGTTGAGTTCAAGCGCTCGCCATTTTTTTTTTGAAAGCTGATATTTTTTTTTAAATCTGCTGTGACTTTCCAAAGATAGTATCTATTTTACTATCCTGTTTGATTATTTGTTTCAGAAGATCTTTGACGAATTGCCACTGGCTACCGTTTTGGCAGATATCTTTACGGCACTCCGAAGACGACCTCGGTACTCCACGAATGTTCAACATTTTTTTAACATTATTGAAAGTCTTTATTTTTAAGTAGAAAAAGAAAAGAGAAGAAAGAAAAATCCCGATCCGATAATTCCAACAGTCTCCCTGAACAAAAATTCACAAAAATTACCTTTTTTTCGTTTCCAGATGTAATATTTCCCCTAGACTATATTATACTCGGATATCAAGATCGTAATTATTTCCGCTGGATTTTGTTCATTATATATTACACTCCGAGAATCTCAACGATTAGATAACGAGAATAAAAATCTTTTATCTCGTTTTATTTCTCGAAAAATCCGCGAAGTTCTCCTTAAGCCGACCCACGTCATCATCTCTCTAGGTCCTCAAAAATCTTTGATTGCGGAAACTGCGGTGCGGAAAAAACGGGTCACGGTCGCGTTCCATTCGCGAGATATTTTTTTTTTGGCTTTGCTTTCCTCTTCAGCCATCTCGAGGACCCTCGTATCATCGTGCGCTTTCCTCCGTCGTACGTACACAGGATTAGGGAAATGTGCGCTATTGCAAGCCGCATAAACGTTCGAAGCCCGTACCAAGGCAGTGGGAGAAAAAAAAAAGAGCATCTTGTGCTCTAGCGGCGCGTCAAACGAGGTGCCCTTATAAATATTTTTCTCTCCTATACACACCTATATATATATATATATATACATACACATGTAATCTGGGTTAGTGGTGAAGAGGACGAAAGTACACGAGAGGAAAAGAGAACGAAAGATTAAGCGAGTGTGTCGTACGACGTTCGAGCTCTCTTCAAGGTGACGTCCTCGTTTCTTTTTCACCCTCGAGAAAGTTCCCAAGTACCGGAATCATGGATGAGGTCGTGGCACATGTGAAAAATCCGGCTGCAGCGGCGGTCGGACAGGAAATCATCGTGTCAAGCGTGAAAGCCCTTAGCGACTCAATTAATCTACCCCTCTTAGTTCCCTTCCATCCCCCGATAGGAAAAAAGTACTCGGAGAAATTGTGGCACGAAGCAGAGACCGAAGAAAAAAAATAGGTGAGTCTCGGTGGGCGAAGATTCTTAATTCGTCGCACAATTATATCGGAGGGCAATAGTGAAACGTAAAAAAAAAAAAAAAAAAATCGGGAGTTTCAGAGAGATGAGAAGGCCGAGAGACCGAGATCTTGAATCTGGGTCGACTTCTTCCATATATACAGGCGATAAAGGCAGAGAAAAAAAAAACAACTCCCCGTTAGTCGCGGAAAACCATGTTGAAAATCCGAGACGAAGAAATCCGACCGCGGAGCCGTGAGGAGGAAAAAAGCCCGAGAGACGAAAGAAAAAAGAAGAAAAAAAAGGGAAAAAAATAGGAAGCCTCTCGCTGCAGTCTCCCGTGAAAAAACTTTGTCGCTCGTTACGGGAAGAGCTAGACGGATTCTCTGGCGACAAACTTTGCTCTCGGAACGATTGCCGCTTCCTCCATTCGCCGCGCTTTCCTATACCCATCTATCTCTCTATCCGCTCTATTCGAGATATTTCTTTTTATAGTCCCGCTTTCGTTCTCGTTATTAATTACCGCCGATACTTCGCCACCCGATGAACACGCCACTACGTGGTTTGCAGTCGTGTCTCAATTAAGAGCCGAAACGCTGGGTGGACTCGAACGAGGCCAAGACTGGAAATATATTGGAGACAAACAAATTTAGAGTGCAAACGACAATCGATATCGCTAACAAGCGCGACTCCGATTGCCCCAACGATCGTCATCGGCCCGTTCTCCCCCGCGTTCGAGCCGCGACCTTTCGCACCAGCCTTGAAGAGCTCGGGGGTTAAAAGAAAAAAAATACGTAGCTGAAATGTTTGACAGCACGAGATTCGCGGACACGATCCCCTCCGCTTTGTAGCCGGGAGCTCGTACATCGACGTCTGAGAACCAAAGGCGCTTAAGCCCACCGCTTTGGCGCAGAGCTTTGATGCCCTTTCGATTCTCAGTCCGCGACGTGTAGCTGGGAGGTGGCTAAAGGTTATCGGTTCAGGGGAATACGGCGACATTCGTGGGTCACGCCACCAGGCAAACTCCGCATCTTTTGTCCAGCACGTGTCGGCACACGTGGTGAACCTACTTTAGCCACGAGCAAAACCAAGAGATAGTTGTACGAGAGCGTGTGTAGGCACCGTGGCGGAGAAACACCGGGACAACCACCGTCAGCCCGGTTGGTTGCTCACGCGGATTACGCGACCCCTGACATATCTCGAGGACAAGATCGATCGCGGAGGGCCACCTTGTCTGTGAACTTTTACTCTCCTTCTATGGACATATAAAACCTCTACTCTTATCCGGCAAATCGATTATTGACTTTCACCTGGGGTCGCCACGATGTACGCTGATGCGAGGGCGGCGAATCGAGAAGAGAGCGCAGTTTTCGGACGTTCGGGATTCATAGCTTATTCATAAAAGACCAATACTTTATTGTCCATGTCCTTTGGAAATGCTAAAATAATATAATGGTAATAATAAAAATAAGGGATGAGATTCTGATCATACGATCAAAAGGCGAATCGGCTGTTACGTCCAGCCCAAGTCTTGAGAGTGTAAGGGAAAGCGCAACACTATCGGCTTCTCTTTTCGGGTCAAGGCACACCCAGAAAAATAATTTATTTGATTAAAATAAATATTTATTTAAATTATGGAAATAGTTACTTAAATTATATAAATATCTATTTAAATCAAATAATTATTATACTTAATCTAAGTAAACGGTGGCCGTCAAATAAATTATTTTTCTGGGTGCAGCGCAGCCCTTTACACCGGGGACGGAAACCTCGCCTAAATAGCCAATAAACTATAGTGTTAATACACTATAGTTTATTGGTTTTCATGATGATCGCTGTCTTCGATACTTAGCGCGATTATTTAAGGTTATTTGTTGTGGTTAAATTTTTCGTAAATCGTCAATTTATTTACTCACATGATTGTTTCATTCTCTCACAATGCTAATTAGTAGATGGGTGATACAATTTGTTTCACGTATAACACGCGTATAACTTTAAATAACTATTCGTAGCTTCTATTAAAAAGCCGTACGAGTTATGAACTCTGACTGATAAATATCGCTTCGACGAGCTGATAGGCGTGCAGCCGGGACGTCGTCCGTATAACGGTTCGATGTTAACTCAACTGCATTGATTGCTTTTATACTGCCTTGTATACTAATCATCACTGTTATCGGGAGGGGTTAAAACCACGAAGTCGGGGATTTTGGTGGTAAAAGCCTCGCTTTACACGGCATGCCTATTTCCCGGTTTACATCGGCCGCAGCCTCCCGTGCACTCTTAAAAGTGTTATGAAATTTATAACACGTTTAATATACAAAGTTACATGAAATATACAACCTCGGTATATAAAATTCGAATTCATATACATTGTATTTGAATTTTAATAATTTAATCTTAAACGCAATACTTGTATATTAAAATTACCGATGATGATGGAATTGAAAATTAAGACATCTGTATATGAAAATTATGTTATTATCACAAATATTATACAAATAATATTGTTCTTAATATACCGGCAACGCAATATTCTTACATACGTGTCAATGAAATTTCATACACAGTATATGCACAAAGCTTCATATACATTTTATGAATTATCAAACAAAATTTTTTAACAGTGTGGTCGAGCGCGACCCTCTTACACGTAATAATCAATAACGAATAGACATTTATATCAAAGATGCAAATGCGTTAAACGGCAATTTTTTTATCGCCACAATTGGTACTGCTTTTGCCCGCGACTTCGACTTCGATTTCAGTTTAAACAGCCGCTAATAGAGACGTTTGCTTCAACCCTATCGAATTTCCCCGGATATTTCACAAAGAAATTAAAGCCCGCGAAGCTCATTAATTTGCCCCGAGCAAAATGCCACCTATCGCCGAGGGCGCAAAAGACCGTTGGGTTCGAGAACAAGTGGCGAGGCGCGGTTGCAGAAAGGGCGGAGAAGGGTGTATGAACGGTGGTTGTGCCTGATGCAGGCGGGTAAATTGAATTTCTTGGAAACACGCGACCCCGTCCGGGGACCAACGTGTCAGGCTAGCGTCGGCGTGTTGCGCCGTAGCCGGGAGCACCAAAGCTCGTACCGGTACACACAGGGAAGTGTGCTTGCAGCTCCGCCTAAGTACAGCATAGGAGTAGCTCGGAGAGAGTTACGGTTTATCGAAACAACGCAAAACTGCTGCGTTGCTTTCTTTCCCCTCACGCTCTCGCGTTCCGGGCGTTCGTTCTAGGAAAGCGGTCGGCGTGCACGCATTGCCTACGGGGCCGAGTTATACGAGTTACGAGTTTCGCGTCCTCGTTTTCGTTGTCCTTTTCCATCTCCGCTTGCGCAACGGCGCGGCCTATCGTTGCGGTTTTACGGTTCTTCCTCCCTCCCAGCAAATCCGGCGAACTGAAGGATTTCCTTCTTTCCATCGTCAGGCTTTTTTTTTTTTCTCTCTCCGACTCTCTGTCTCCCTCTCCTACCCGCGTAACTTTTCATTCCTTTATTTCGTTCCGCAATAGGAAATGTCACCCGAGGAAATATGACTTTTTATCGCTGCCGACCGGTCGCCGGATGAGAAATCGGGCCGGGCCAGCCAGCGCCTCCTAATTGTAACGGTAGTTGCGGACCCAGTCGGGCTCGGCGACTCTACCCGCTGCCAATTGTGCGCCGCACCGCTTACAGACCACCGAGGGAACGAGAGGGAGCGAGAGCCTCGCGAGAGTTCCAGCTCGGGCCTCGGCTCGCCCTCATGGAAATTGCGTTATGCAATATTCAGATCCGACCCACTGGGATTGCGTCGCGGTGCGTTGATGCGCGCGCAACGTTAACCCCCTTTTCACGATCCCAATCGCTGCTCGCTTCGGTCTCTTTCTCATCCCACAGCTTCCATACCCTCCTGCCCTCCTGCCCGTCTACCCTTCAACGCCCCCCCCGCCGGGGGGGGGGGGGGGGGTTAACGGGCTTCCGGTGAGCGAAACGTGCGTTACGATTAGCAACGCGTTATTCGAATAACGGGAGGATAATTAGTGCGGTTCGGGGTTAACGGGGAGGGGTCGGAACGGGCAATCGGAACAATCGCGGGACAATGGCATATTCGACGAGTGCCCGACGACGAGCGTACTCGCGGCACGTGGCGGTCGTTTACTTCGACGAGATATATCACCTCCGCTGCATTGAATCAATGGCATTCGAAATTGGTGCGACGATTCGGAATTCTTTTGGAAATTTAGCTACGATTTGAAAGCATACTGTTTAAAATTTTTATTTGATCTGTTGCAAGAAAGATCTGGAATGGGGAGAGCGCGGCAAAATGGGACGGCGGGACAAAAGGCAATTTTTCAATAATTTTTGGATGCAAGAGTGAGGCAAGAAGGAGCTGAGAATTGGGATGTATCAATGGAGCAAAGTTGGGTATTCAAAAATTATTGGAACTCTGCGTTTTTCCTCATTGTCCTGTTTTGCCCCACCTGTCCCATTTTGTCCCGCCCTTCCCTACGATTGAAAAGCAAAGTTTGAGGTTATTTCGATAAAATAGAAATTTAATTTTCCGAGAAAAATAATTTATTTGACTGCCACCGTTTATTTAGATTATGTAAAATATTTATCTTATTTAAATAAATATTTATTTCCTTTTAAGTAACTATATACTTAATTAAAATAAATATTTATTTAAATCAAATAAATGTTTTACTTAATCTCAATAAACGGTGGCCGTCAAATAAATTATTTTTCTGGGTGTGTCGTAATTTTCTCAGGAGAAAATGTTACCAATAATTTTTGCACAGCCTTTAAAAAAAAAAATCGAGAAGATAATGACCGATTTCAATGTGAACCTTGCAATCCTGTCGTGATAGTCGATGCTCGTGCGTTATGCACATACACACGTTATGACGACGGTAATATGTCGAGCGGGACACGCGAGCAATCGATCACGGGGAGAACGAACCGCACGCACACAAACTGATAGCCGTACATGGGCAAACACGAGGAGATACGTATATAGTCATAGGAAAGGGGGCGGTTGCGTAGCCGGGCCGCAAATTGACGTCGATCGTCCGGTGCCGAAGACAAATTCGCGCACGGCGTCGGGTTCGTTAGGCGGCCCTGTTATTGACGCTGAATTAGGCCACCGGCGCGGTGGATCCCCGTGGCTCCGGGATTGTCATCGCAGTTTGTCACCGGCTCTCGCTGTATCCTATGTCGTAATTATTATATTCATCTCAAGCGCGTATAGAAATGAGAGACGAACAGCGCGATTTAAACGGAAATAAAAATAAAATGGAAAAAAGTGAAACAATAAAAACGTTCTCGTTAGTAACTCATCGATGTTACGAGTTACGTTCAGTTCTTTTTAGCGGGTTAGGTTTTTCGTTGTTGATTAAAAAAAACTGATTCTGCAATTAGATCACGATGATAATTTGAGAAAAATTTAGATAAATAAAAAATCGATAAATTTGCAATATCCCATGTAGGGTGATCGGATGCGGCCAATTGTTGGGCGACGCTGGACACCAATGCTGCCAATATTGGCATGGCAGCTTGACCCAATCATCGACGGAGCCTTTCATGATAAGTACTTGCCGATTTTGGGAATCAACATTAGCCCCAAGATCGATCAAGTGGATCGGTCAATAATTGATTCTCAATGTAGGGCGTCCAGAAATTACTTATATAGAGCAAGGGTGGTTTTAACGAATAGTTTTTTTTTAATGTAGTAAACGTTGCATTATCCCTTTTTTATGCTGTACATGTCTGCAAGAGATTATACTTTATATATTTTTCCGTGTGAGATCTGTCAAAGCGATCATACTCGATCAATGTATTGCCCAAGCATTTATTTACTGCCGAGTACGGAATCCAAAAGTAATACGCATTTTTTGCGAGAGTTATAGAGTTAAAGAGAGTCAAAGAACTCAAGTATATTTCCGCTTACGAGAAATAATTTGGATTGGCGCCATCTAGCGGAGGAAGCTGTTGATTGATCCCCCAATGTAGACGTCACATTGATAAACGCATGATTGTCGAGTCGATATTCAGCCGAACTTTGGCCTAAAATCGGCAGGCCAATGATTCGTGAGTTCTTGCATCAACAGACCAATGTTTGGCGAAACGATATTCGACTAAACGTTGGCCTAAAACCGGCAAATAAATCGTTGGTGGATTCATGCACGGCCGAACATCAGCCGCGAATCTTCAAACCAATCAGCGGCGAGCAAATAATTGGCCTAACATTGGCCTCAAATCGACAAACCAACCGAGTGAAACGCGGTCAAGCATCGGTCGCACATTGTCAAACCAATCATCGGCGAGCCAGTACCTTGCCGAACATTGGCCAAAGGCTGGGATTCGATAATCGCTACCCCAACACTGGCCCGACCATCGGCCGCACCCGTTCCATCGACGAAATGCTCAAAATTCAAGAATGAAACCGCCAAATTTAACTTTTTGAAACATGCCTTTTTCATATACAAACATTGTCAAAGTAAGAAACAAAATATTAATATTATTTCCTCGAAAATAAGGTTAAAAACATCTCGAAGAGCCTTACCAATCCACCAAACTGTTGACTGAATCGAGCTATGATCGCAATAACTCGTGTTCCGAAGCTCGAACGCAAACCGTCGACTTCCCTCCGAACACGAGCTTCATATTGATATATAAATCGGTAGATCCAAAAACACGGGATATCGTAAAACATGCAAATTTTTACGATGAAAACTCTCAATCTAAATTCGACCGGTACGAAGGCCGTTTATAAAATATTACCGTCAGAATGTGAGAGATGCGATTCCGATGGTATGGACCGCTGTGAAACGTCAGCCGGATATCGAGACAAGATTACATGAATACGACGATACCAGTATATACATATATTTCGCAAGACACCAACGTCAACCCTTTTCCGCCTACCTCTCTTTTCTTCCTCCTCGAACGAGTGCGAGCTACAGATCAGCCCCTTTGTCTGTTCTCGCCTTTCCACCCTTGTCGAGCCAGTGTTCTCCGAGCCTCGCTCGACTCTTCCAACCACTCGTCTTCTCCGCCGTCCGATACGGTCAACGCTCGCTGTTCCCCCCCCCCCCCCCCCCCCCGTTTGCCTTGTCGTTTCGCCCGAGGATGAGGTGATCGAGGCAACAAGATCGGGGAAGGAGGTGCGCGAGCGAGAAATGACGGCCTCCTTCTCTTTGCCAGCTTGCACACCGTCCGTAGCCAAGGATGCGCTCGAGGATGCAAACGCTTCGACAAAATCGGATCCAGTTCTCTTCGGCCCATGGGAACGATGCTTCATACCCGTTTCGCTCAACTACGTACGGGTGAACGGGGCGAACCGGAAACTCGGGGCAGAACGAGTGTTGACAATTTTTCGCGGTACGCAAGAGAGGAAAAGTTTCCTATGAAATGGAGAACACGGTTCCGTCTTGCCCCGTCCTCTCCTACTCGCAGCGTTCTCCTCGGCGACGACTCCGTTCTCAACGATTTCTCCGGCTCTCCAACTTTCCCAAAGTGTACGTACCTTTCTCGTTTTCGCTCCGTCGCAGAGCCGGGACGGCAAAAACAGAGGATGAGGCTCGGGGTCGTTTCGATTCTTCACCGTTGTTTCTTCGTGTGCATATCGCACGCCCAGACGTATCTCATCCCTCCGTTTATCCGCGAGACAGCGTAGAGGAAGACGTTGCTCTCCGGCAGCGTTTCGCGAAAAGGCGTCAAACACTTCTGGTCAAAGACGCGTGAATTTTGCTTGATTTTGCAAAGAGGCGACGGGAGAGAGGACAAGAGCTAACTGAATTCAAGACAGAATTTGCCTCCTTCGCCTTGATCCTCTCTCAACCCCCCGCGGCCTCTTCCGCTTCGAGCGGAAAAAAAACCTGCGAATCGTGTCTTCGCCCTCGTCGCAGGAGCCACACGCTTCGATGCCGCTTCGCAGGTCACGCCGTTTCATACAGTCGCGTCTGCGACAATTTGTTTGTGAAAGTTCGCTTCGTGTTGGAGGTGCGCTGTTTGCACCCTCGGCTTTCCTCGCCGAAACCTATGAGGAATTGCACGCGGAATCGGTGAAGTCTTTTTCGCACCACCGCCACCTTTCCTGAGCGAGGGGAAAACTATGCATGGGCTCGACGAGACGCGGTGGAAGGTCGAAGGAAACACACAGCAGTGCCAGCGCGAGGGGACGAGAATATCGCGAGATTTCGAGAGGGAAAGGGTGAGAGGGGGGGGGGGAAAGGTGCACGAATGTGAAAGAACCGAAAGAGGCAAAGCCTCGCACCAGCGGCAGAAAAATAAAGAATACAAGAGAAGAATAGAAACGGGTGGGGGGGGGGGGAGGGGGAAGAAAACGACAACCATTCGAGAAACGAAGTTGGCCATTTCGCGAGCTTCAAGAACTACAAGGGAAATGGAGTGGTAGTGGTAGTGCATAAAAATAGGTGGATGTAGTGGTGGCAAGTGTTCCTGTGTACGCTTTGTCCCGTCGTTCCGCCGTCTGGCTGCTAAAGCGAACAGGCGGATGAACCGTTTATGCTGGGAACTGTCGTCTCCCGTCTCGTTCGTCGACGTAGGACGGGACGCTTAAATGACGGGGAAAAAAATGTACTAAAAATAATACAGCCCGGTGCTGAGGGATCTTTCCGTGAGAGAGAGATGAAGGACGGAGGGTGCAGACCCTCGGTGCAGGGGTGAATAAGTGGCGCCGGAGCAGCTGCTTCTTCGCGATGGAGACATAAATTGTGGAAGGGCGATTTAACATTTTTCTGAATTTTTTTTACGACATTCTGATACGAAAGGGCGGGGCTAAGTTCGTAGACCGAAGGAGTCCGGGACTGCGAAGAACTCGGTGAAAGCGTCGAAATTGTTATGTCCCATTAGCGACAGCGGGGCAGAAGAATGGGCGAAGTTTTCGGATGCCTCGAGAGGGGGCGGATCGTCCGACCGCGTGTTGATCCCGGAAGGGTTAAACTCGCACCCTGTTGCATGCCGAATGACCGAGGGCCGCATGGCTCGGGTATATCCAAGCCCGGTGGTCAACGGCTTATTCGCGGTGCCGCACACACTCCTCTTGGACGTTGTACGTTGAAAATTGTGCTGGAAGGTGCAGACAGCGATGGCACCACCAACGATGGTGGTGCGCCCGGCTCACCGAGAGACTCGGCATAATCCTCCAGGGAGAACATATATATATATATATATATATATGCAGAAACCCCTTTGTCGGTGATTCGTTCCGGCAAATTTACCGTTTAATCCGCCCGGGACTTTCGAGACAGTGTTTAATAATTGATTGTTGTGCCGAGCTTGCGGTCCAGAACATATCCGTGAATTTCTCGCGGATGCACATTCATCCTATCTCACCCAATAAATATCTGTCATACGAAATGTTCTAAGTGATCATGATAAATAACAAAAACGAGGGTATTCAAATAAAAAATGAATACCAATAAAAAACGATTAGCTGCACTGTAGAAGCGATCAGGCTTTGCCACTTTCCTTTTTCTTTCTTGGAAGTAATCGACAATTTTGCGAATGTATGAGCAATCGTTTCGTTCTCCGGAGTATGCCGTAGAGTTAATTCAACAAGGTGAAACAAACCAACACGAATCTCGTAATTTCATCCGGGGGAGGGGAAGGAGGCGAACGGGGGTTGATTCGGTACGCGGGCGTGTTGTGCGAATACGTTACGTATACGCAAGCAACAGAGGCTCCCGGTACAGTTAGAGGTATAAGCTCGCTGAATTGTGTATGATGCGGCACGCGCGAAAGTTATCGCAGTAACGCGGCCTGTAAAACGACGTCTAAAATTTCCAACCCCGCGACCCTTCGGCCCTCTCCTGTATTCTGGCTACCTCTCCGCGTAATATATACGACGGTTTAGCGCTGGTGAGGATTGCACGGCCCGTTGGTTTGCCTCGGTTTTCACAAATACAAACACATACACACACACACACACCCACTATTGTATGACCTGGAAAATTAAAGCTGACGCGTTAACCATTCGTCCTCGTGGAAAATTGCATACCCTTGTTTTTGTAGCTTGGCACTTATTTTTCTCGGTATAAAATCCTACGACATTTCATCCTCCCACACGAACGGGAGAGAAAAATTGAACGCAAGAGCGAGACAAGGAATTGCGCGCACATTTGTTTTGTCACCTCGACTCTCGTGTAAGGTATTGGATTCTCTTGAACCCGAGGTAAAAACAGAATTAAAAAAAAAAAAATAAAAAATAAAACGTACGTACGAAGCATCCGGGACAGCAATTGCCTTGTGATTGTATGTGAGCTCCGATAGCGGTCTAACGTTTCTCGCGTAACACAATACGCGTCATCTCACACCATGGCACGTGTGTCATCGGATATGTGCATTAGGGAAATGGAGATCGGCGAGATTACATCGGATGATGATACTGCGCATTAGGCAACGGTCTACGGGAGTACTTCACTCCGGTACCAAGTGCTGTATGTAAATGATCAAAGGGTCGCCCATGTGCTCGTCCGTAGCCGGCTTCCACGGGCGGACACCCTTGGCTCCATTGTTTGAGCCCGGATGAGCGGATCGGGCTTATATCTCTGGCGCCGGTTATGCAATTCCTACACTGCAAAGTAACGTGTATGTTTCTCGGCAATGTATCGCGAGCAAGATGTTCGCCGGCCTGTTGCAATGGAACTCCTAGCTTGGTGGCAGCTCAAGTTACAGGTTACTACAGGGAACGCCCAGTCAAAGGTCGTATGGTATATCCGCCACGCGTGTGCACGTGTTCCTCGAACCTCGATTCATTAGTTCGCAGCGAAGGTATCTCACCGATAGGCGAAGCCATCCGGCACACGGTGGAAGATATTAACGACTCGACTGGACCGCTCACGACGCGGGTTTGGTGGGGCAATAAACCATATCTCTGTACACCCCAACTCTGTTCACCATCATAGCGCTTGTAGAACAGCGAACGATACTTCAAGTGTCCGTTCCCAGATAGCCAGCCGTAGTACAGGCAAAGAAAGTCCATCGCTTGCCTTGATGGCTCTGCTGTTTGCTTGCCAGCAATATTGCAACAATGGTTTCCAGCACGAGATTGCAGCATATTGTAGCAAAGATCCAGCAACGGTTGCTATAAGCTCATCGGTGATTCTTAGCTGCCTCGAAAGAGACCAAAATTCCTCCTCATCGGAAGTCAACCTCTGATTACACATTCCCTCAATCCGTGTTATTGCTAAAGATAATGAAAGCTTTTTTTTCTTCATGCGCTGAATGAGCTCGATAATGGATGGGTAATGAATTACGTTACATGATAATGAGTTATTTAGGAGTTTGTTTACCTAAGAGTTTCTAAGATTTCACGCACAATAACCTTGACTCAAGCAAATTACTACCAGCAAGCCTTGCAATATCCTCCTAAGAATTTTCGGCATTAAGAGTTGGCAAAAACTGGCAAATGCCGACACACATGCAGCAATTTTTCTGCCGGAACAAGCGGACACACGCTGTCCATTTGCTGGTGGGTTGTTGGCAAAATGCTGTCTGGGTTGGATCTCCCATATTCTCAATTCGAAAGGTTGAAATATCGTTGGAAACGTAATTGCCTTGAGAGGCATCGGTTTTCCTTCTATCCGGGCGGAGGTAAACAGCCCAGTTTCGGAAACTGGCCCAGGTTCTGAGACTCGCCTTATCGTAGTCCTTCATATCGAGGCTTCCTTCTCAACTATCGCCCTTCATTGTGCTTCTCGGGGGAAGCGAGGAGTGAAGTTTCCGAGTATCCAGGGAGCAGCAAATTGTTGAAAAGTGTGAGTAAGGCTTCGCCGGCTATATGAGGCGGTGAGGGTGAGGTATTGTAGATTTAAGTCGTGTCTTATCGCGAGGGAGTCGTAGCCGCGGGCGGCAGCACCGGCAGCAGCTCGTCGCAGTTCCACCGGCGACTGCGGGCGCACGAGAATTCTCGTTGGCGGTCGTTGCTGATGTTGGCTCGACCGTAGTCGGTTGTAGACGCGCCTGGATGGTTCGAGTCAAAAGGGATAGAGACGGAAAGAAAAAGAACTCAAGAGCGGGAGCTGAAGAGAGAGAGAGAGAGAGTGAGAGAGAGTTAGCTTTAAAGGCATGCAAGCCTGCACGGCGAGGCCGATTCAGCCTCGAATCGAACTCTCTCCCTTTGCCAAGCAAGTCTCGCACTCTCGATGCCCGTTGAAGGTGGTAGTGCAGTCGGGACAGAAGTGGTGTCGGTAGTGGTGGCTGGTAACAGGACTGGCGTGGCGGGCTGCCTTATTCCCTGCCTTGTTTCCTGCCCGAATGCCCGCGTATGGCCGGCAGCAAGGCTGGGTCGGGGCTCTGCTGGCACTGCAATGCAGTATCAGAGAGACGGTACCAGCGTAGCCCAGCGACTCTATACCCACCGGCCTGGACTACCTATAGCATAAGGCAACTCGAACGCGCCAGAAGCTCGAGAGCGGAGAAAAGCTCCCCCCGGTGTTTCATACCGAGTGAGCGTTAACGTTGCAATGGGGTGGGTGGGGGGGGGGGAGGGGGGTAGAACGGCAAAGAGGTAGAAAAGAGAGCAGAGTTGGAGGATGAGAAGACTGGCTTGTGTTGGACGCGAGAGAGTGGAGGCAGTCTCGTCGAGTCACGAGGGAATAGGCGGCACAGGAGGTTGAATCGGAGTCCGGAACTACTGATGCAGGACCGCGCGAGCGTGAGAAATGTGATTGGAAAGCAGCAAGAGTCTGAACTGGAGAGAACCGATGATGCGGAAGAGGAAACGGACAAAGTGTGTACTGCCGATGAGGGCATCTGGCAAGTATTGTGTAGTTTGTTGTGCGATGTTCGACCGTTTCTTGCGACGCTGCGGGCCCGCGCCAGTGATCGAGATTCGGGGAATCGGAAGAACATATTGATAACTCGTGGAGGGCGGAAATCGGATAACTCGTACGGTAACGAACGTCCAATTTCGACGACATCGAACGCTTGGATATTTCTATTTAAAATAGAGCAAAAGAATATTCACCCTGGGACATCGAGAGTTTGGCCACTCGAAAAGTCGGCTTACGGATCCGCGGCCATAAACATCCATAAACCACACATCGGGCAATCGAACGCGAGTCTCGTTAGTAGTTGCCCAGTGGAAAAATCCCGCACTGGTCAGACACGATCGTCGGTCACCGCTGTCGCTCCTTTTAGAGACTGCGACCCGGCATACCATCTTTACACCTAATTGCCCCGTAAACTTTGCCAACCTTTTCGATAACGGTCATCTCCTTTTCCTCGCTCGCATCGCTCGCTTGCTATCCGGCCGAGAAAAAACAAACAAATAAAAAAGACATTTTTAGGTAAAAATAAGTGAAGTCCAACTTCCAATGACCGAGCGTATTGCGGAGTCGAGCCCACCGCAGCCTGGCGAGGGCGATTAAAGTCGATTGCATCGAAAACGAAGTCCTCGTTAGCGAGTGCCCAGCGGCCCTTGGGGTGGAAGCGAACTGGACAGAAGCCATGGGATGGGGATCTGTTTTCCTCCCTCTCGTTCCCTCATCCATGTGCGGGTGAATGTGCACCGTCACCCCCCTCGCTCCCCACCTCACGCTATTCCGCGCAGAGCATACGCAGTAAAGTACCTCCTCGACTCTTCCGTAGTTTTCCAAAGTGCTGGAAGAGCCTCTTCGTTGGTTGGACGGCGAGGGGGCCGCGGGGGAACGAGCCGGTGCCGAGAGGCTCCGCAGCTCGCCTCTGCCGGTGCTGCGCGAGACAAAGACGAAGAGACCGGTAGCGTGAGCGAACGAGCAAGAGAAACTGGAACAGGACTAACACGTGGAGGAAGACGGCGAAAGAAAAGCCGTTGGCAAAGAGTAAACGAGCATGAGGGAGAGGAAGTGAACGGGGAAGCGAGAGAGGGACGCCGGAGGAGAGAAATAGAAAGAGAGCGAACCATGGGGAAAGGGTGAAAGACGGTGACATATTTTCCAGAGGCACGAGAGGCGTCGGCCCGTAGCAATTTTGCGACGCGTGTTTTTCCCAAGATTTATGTCGGGAACACGACGCCGGCCGCGTCGACGGGACGCTGCGGCGCGCAACGTCGTTTAACAATTCCCAGGCACTGGCTATACACGACCGACAACCTGCCCGGCCCTTCGCCCCGTACTCCACACGCACGTCCCTCATACTTCAAGTCGCGTTATTAACGTGTTATTATTATTCTCTCGTCACCCTCGTTGGATCGTTTGAAATTTATCGGTGAGAACGGGTCTATGAGAATTTGGATATCTCTTGATATAATTATGCCTCTAATGAGCCAGTGTATTGTCCGGCTCGTCAGGTCGATCTGTACTTTAAGCTGCTCAATGAATAATCACTGAATTTCAATGTCGTCCCTGCAGTCCCATTGAGGTTTTGCCGGTTGAACGAGAACGGCCGATCAGCGGGCCAGTATTGCGGCAACGACATTGATACTTTATCCTTCGGCGAATGTTCGGCCGAGTATTGGTTTGCCGATCATTGGTTCGTTGATTTTAGGCCCATGTTTGACCAAGTATTGACTCACCATTGGTCGGTTGGACAACTTGCGGCCGACAATGGACAATGTTCGGCCGACAGTTGATTCGCTAATTGTAGGTTTGTTGTCCGAGGTCAATACCCAGCCGAGCATCAACTCATCAATCATTGGTCGGCCGATTTTAAGCCAATGTTCGGCCGAATAGCGACCCAACAATCATTGGTTTGCCGATAGGACCCCAATATTAGGCTATCAACCAGCGGGTTTCGCCGCTAGATGGCGCCGACCCAAGTTATTTCTAACAAGCGAAAGTATACCCGCCAATATGAGAGCATGCGAAATGACACGTTGTTTACTTCTCGCAAAAGATGCGTATTGTTTTTGGGTTCCCTACTACATAGTCAATAAAAGCTTAGGCAATGCATTGACTGAGTATGATCTCTTTGAGAGTTCTCGCAAGAGACAATATATAAAATATAATCTCATACAAACATGCGAAGCATAAAAAAGAAATAGGAATATTTCAGCTTTTACAATATTCCAAAAAGTATATGCTAAAACCATTCTCGCCCTATATAAGTAACCAATGGAGGACCTACATTGTAAACGAACCATCGGCCGAGCATCATGAATGACCTTCGGGCTAAAATAAGCTGCCACCATCGGGCCGGTCTTATCATCCAAGGCTCCACAGACGACCGGGCCAAGCTCGCATGCCAATGGTGGCACCGTGGGCTTCGAGGTTGGCCCGAATGTCGGCCTTGTCCGTTCATCCTACATGGGGTCCTTCGATACCATGGTTTAAGAATTTTTTTTAAATTCTTCCACTTTGATACGATTTTCTTTTTCACTTCGAAAAGATCTCGCAACGGATTTCAGGTGAACAATAATTTTGTTCTATCTTCAACGTTGAATGAATCTTCGAGAGCCCGGAAATAAGCGATAATCGCCCGTCACCTCATTATCCCAGTCTACCCAACACCATCGTCCGCCCTCGTTGTCGAGCGATGACGGGAAAAACCGTTTCGGTCTGCAACTTACAACAGCTTTAAACAACCCTTATTACGACCCTTGCGGTGTCTCGCCAACGCGCGACGTCGAATTAACTACAGCTAGAGGGAGGGGTAGAGTATGAGGGAGTTGTACACCAACCGCAACCACTATACCGACCTGTTTCCCCCTTCCTCCGCAGCAACCACGTCGCTCTGTGCTGCCGCTCGCTGCTAGCTGCTTCTTCGCAACCCTCTTCCCGACACCCTTCCTCGTTCCGCGGTGTGCACCACCACTCGTACCGCTGCGCCCTGAACATCCACCTGCTCAACGCGGCGCTACTGGCAGGCAACCCCTCACGTCCTTTCCGACGAGCACCACGCGCCGCCCGCGACCCACTCCAGAGCCCCGTCGTCACTGGGTAATTGCGTGTTTATCTGCCCGGCTTAATTACGTGTCCGCTTGTCCAGGGCCTGGGTGCTAAATTTCGCGCTTCACTCCCTTCCAATTCTCTTCCCTCGCTCTCCCCCACTCCCGAACCCCTTCTCGGCTCGCGGAAACGACGATCGTCCCTCGAGCTCGAAAGTAGCGCCACATCCTCCTCCCACCCCATCCTTAAGATCCTTCGCTCGTGATTCTGCACGCTCGGCACCGCGATCAACTTTTTCAGCGCTCTCCGGATGTTCTCGTCGATTCTCTTGACTAAATAGTCGATCTTTTTTCACTAGATTTTTTTTTTTTACGCAAGAACTTGCTTAATAAGCTGCAAGAAATTTGTGGCCGAGCAAACCGCTGAAGGGTGCGCGAGCTGGGCCATCCGTTCCACGGATTTACCACTCTTAGCCGAGGTGCCCGAACCGTCGCTTAATTCGCGGGAGTTCAGGATTTCTTTTTTTTTTATTTTTTTTTTCTCACTCAGTCGCGCTCTTCCTCCGGTTGAAGACCTGCTCTCCTTTCCGAGAGCCGTGCAACCAAAGCTGCTGCACACCTCGCACGGGCCAACCCTCCTGGTGCGCGGAGCTGCTCCACCCCGTCGAGAGAAGCGAGCCCCTTTCAAATGAACTTTAAAACGCTTGGCCCAATTTCTCGTGAATGAAGAACCGCGTGAAAGCGAACGACCCGCTTTCCACTTTCTCTCTATGGCACTCACATTCGTCGGGCCGTTATACGTTTTCTTCAACGCTGTAGCGAGACACTCACGACGGCGTCTTCGACGTCGAGCCGCAGCGAGGAACGAACCGGAGAGGAAGAAAAGGACCTTAAGCTTCCCCGACGACCCACCGCCCATGCATCTTGTATTTCACCCTAGAAGGAAGTTCCGCACGCGAGAAGCGCACGGAACTTGGGAAGAGGAGAGAGCGTGCCGTGGAGGAGGAACATTTTTTTTTTTTTTTTTTTTTTTTTAAGCCAAGGTAAAAATTGTACGATGTCGGAAGATATCGCAAGTCGGTCGGGCAAAGAGTTAAATAGAGAAAGAGATATAAAGTTACGCCACTACAGTACGCGTTCGCCCCGCGATAGAGAACTCCCGCGATGGTAACCCCTCTCGAGAGGGCTCGAGTTGGCAGAGGGGTGAAATATAAATAATAGAATTTTTTTATTTATTTATTTTTTCACTTGTACTCCATTCGAGAATTTTCGGCATTTTATATTTCTCGAGGGGGTTAGACCGAAAAAATATTGAAAACCGTGACGAGTTTTCGTCACACACTTAACGCAAATTAGGACGCGAATACGATGTTCTTCGATAACGTCATTTTATATTTATCGAGGGGGGTGGACCGAAAAAATATTGAAAGCCGTGACGAGTTTTCGTCACACATTTAACCCGAATTGGGACGCGAATGCAATGTTATTCGATAGGTGACCGAATTTCTTATGTTTTTTTTTCCTCCTTCGACTGCTGTTTAACGTTGCGCAGAGAGAGCAGGAAGACGTTTAAAAAATCGTTGGGCATGTAACGAACGGATTTTTGCGGTAAAATGCTTCCAACGTTTTCGTTTCAAAAGTCTGCAAATAGGAAACCTCGGGAAACGGTTTATCTATACGGCTTTGTTGCGTACACAGTTCATTGGAAACTGTTCGCTGCTCGCTGACCAGTGGAATTGAAAATCATCCGTACCAGATTGTAAAAAAAAATATATATATAAAAATAAAAAAAAATGTACGAAGTCGGAAGATATCGCAAGTAGGTCGCGCAGAGAGTTAAATAGAGAAAGAGATATAAAGTTACGCCACTGCAGTACGCGTTCGCCCCGCGATGGAGAACTCCCGCGATGGTAACCGCTCTCGTGAGGGCTCGAGTTAGCGAAAGAGTAAAATACAAATAATAGCATTTTTTTTTTTTATATTTCTTTTCACTTGCACTCCATTCGAGAATTTTCGTCATTTTATTTGTTTTTCGAGGGGAGTGGGCCGAAAAAATATTGAAAGCCGTGACGAATTTTCGTCACACACTTAACCCGAATTGGGACGCGAATGCAATGTCATTCGATAAGTGACCGAATTTCGGCGAAAGAACGTTTAAAAAATCGTGAGGCGTGTAACGAACGGATTTTTGCTGTAAAATGCTTCCAACGATTTCGGCTAAAAAGTCTGCAAACAGGAAACCTCGTGAAACAATTTATCCATACGGCTTTGTTGCGTACACAGTTCATTGGCAACTGTTCGCTGCTCGCTGGCCAGTGGAATTGAAAATCATCCGTATCACATTGTAAAAAATAAAAACAAAAAAAAAAGATAAAACGAAATTGAAATACTTTGCCGGAAATCGCGATAGCGAAGCACTCAAACGTACGAAGCACATTGTTGGTTGAATCTACAGTAGCTCACGGTGGATGAGCACTAAATTTTTCCGGGCTCTCTCAATGATGGTCTGCGTCCAGAAAGAGGGAGAGAGAGAGAGAGAGAGCGAGTGTGGAAGACGAAAGGAATAAAATGTAAGGCGGTCATACCGGAAAAGCCCACTGACTTGACGGGATTTCCGGATAAGCTCTGCGGGTGGGCCGCAGCGGGGAAGACTCGGCAAAAGCCGGCGAAGTAAAGACGCGAGTGCGCGCTTTCCGATTTCCCGAGCTGAGCCGGTACCCCGGATTTCCGTTTCTCCATCCAGCAATAGTATAACCGAGCGAAATCTACGATCCCCTCGTTTCACAGTTGCGCGTCCCGAACTCTCGTCGTAGCCGTCGACGACTCGGTCGAATCCATTCGCGTGGAATCGAGCGAATATAAATTCTCGGCAACGAAAAAAAATCTTCAATTTTACTCGCGCGCATCGACCGGCACGGAGGACGAAACGCATCCGAAAAATTCGAGAGCCTTCAAAATTTCATCGAAAAAATGAACGAGAACAAAAAAATGCGCTTCTCAACAACACTAATTTCGTTGAAAATTGGGGAGAAAAAAAAAAAAATTTAAGTGGATAGGCGAATTGCGTGCTCTTCTTCGTCCTTTTCATGTTTCTCGTTAAGTGAGCGGATACTCGAGGGGGGGGGGGGGAAGGAAAATTGCTCGAAAGTGCCGGAGGGCCGAGAGACGCCGAGTGGCACAGTCCGCGGAGCGGAAACGCAGAGAGTATATATACAGTGGAAAATAGCGAAGAGAAACTGAGGGAGCGTTGCGCACCAACACCGCGCCTTCTACTTATTCTCGAGATTTACGACCCCGATTTTCACATTGAAATAGAAATTTTGCCACAGTGGCGGCGGAGATTCCGTTTTTTTTTTTTTTTTTTTTTTTTTTTTGTAGATACGCGAATTTCCGCTCGCGGTGAAAAGGCGAAAAAGAATAAAAATAATACCGAAAAAAAAACCCCATTATGTAGGAAACACCGGGAAGTGTAATTGAGTGAGTCTACAGCAGAGTGAAAACCAACCTGCTGACCTTGAATAGCGTTCGTTGACCTGGTAAAAACGGATCCACGACTGGCAGTGAGTTAGCCGTGTGTTCTCGAATCTCGCCAGTTACACGGAGAAAAAGAAATTGTTGGGACAACAAGAATTTTGTTACCATAACTGATTTGCCTGGTTAACATAGGGACAACAGAATATTTCGCTGCTGCAACAAATATTCTGTTGCGGCAGCAAATATTTTGCTGTGGCAACCAAATATTTTTGCTGTCACAACAAGAAATCATTAGCGGACTACATTTTGTTAGAGAAACAGAACTATTTTTCTCCGTGTATCAATATTCAAACGATTCGAATCAGCAAAAAAAGTTTATTCCGATCAATGAAAATGTATTGAGGTTTAAGAAAAATGTTTATTTGCTTCGTAACCTAATAGAGCCTTTATTAATTTCTAATATATTTATTTCCACTATGTATTAAGGTCGAAGAGAAATGTTTATTTGCTTCATAACCTAATAGAGCGTTTATTAATTTCTAATATATTTATTTCCACTAGTAGTGGTAGTTTATTTTCCCATTGCTAGATACAAATTGCTTCCGTTACATACGCCTCTTAAGTTCAAAAGGTACGCAAAGTGTCATCTTCCCCGACTAATTCTGCTAGTTCTATTCTTTGGTTCCCAATTTTCCATATAATATATTTGTTTGTTTGATAGTATTATTCGTATTATTTAATAATGTTTATTTGGATCTAATAATTGTACACAACAAATCAAGCGAAGCAACACAACAGACGCGTAACAAGCGCTCTCCGATAATTGCATCACGTGGCTTAGCAAATGGTGCTTAAAACCTAACCCTAACCAGTCTAAGCTAATTATATTTAATCACGAATAGTTTCCGCTAGTTCACTGTTCATCATCGTGTATAACGAACCGATCAAGCCATGCACAATCGCGAAATACCTCGGAATTACTATAGATAATGAGCGAAACTTTCATAATAATTTATAATAAAATAAAATAGAAAAAAAACTTTAAGAGGCACACATAAATAATGAAACCCAAAACCATGGTAAGCGCTTCGCAATTCCGTAAGCTAACATTAGAAAAACAAACTCATCGCTATGAAACATGCCACGAAAATCTATAAATGCATCTTTCGACCTCTTCTAGACAATGTGCATCCGCTACTCCTCGATTGCAAGAATCAAGCTCGTGATAATATAAAAACCGCCGCCAATCCCATTCCACCGTTTCACAAAACTGCACCACATTAAAACCCAAAAACCCCCTCCACAACCCCTAAAAACCAAATGCTCCATCTCGAAAACGGAGCCAATCACAGATGGACTAAAAAGTCTCAGCATGAACTTTGCACAGCAACATCTCCAATCCATCACTCCACTATTTAGAAAGCTCCCAGCAAACAACGTCCCTGAACACAAATTCCCAACACACACTACCTTTGAAATAATCTGCGCACTAGAATAAAATGTATTGGAGTTGCGAAACCGCTAGCTTAAGCTATTAGTATAACACTATAATTGACTTTATTGTCTTATCTACAAACAAGATTCAAATTTATTCCCACGAGGCACTCCATTAATAAATATAAACATACAGGCTGAAGGACCTCGGTCAATGGCCAAGTAGCCCGAGGAAAAAAATAAATAAATAAAAATCACACTTGTATACACGCAATACCACCGAACTATGTATGTCTGAAGCTAACAAAGCGCACTTACTACTACTACTTGGATCTAATAAACAGATATTTAGGTCAACATTTTTTAAAATGTATTTCTTGACAGAACTGCTACTTTTGACCGTATGGAAATGATGTCTCATATGAATGAGGCAGAAATGAATGTTTTGCTGAATAAGTTATTTTCACTATCAACGAAGCATCAACAAGCAATGCATTATTATTAAATAAGCGCACAGATCCGTTATCGTCAGAACTGCTACTTTTGATCATATGGAAATGATGTCTCATATGAATGAGGCAGAAATTAATGTCCTGCTGAATAAGTCATTTTCACTATCAACGAAGCATCAACGAGCAATGCATTGTTATTAAATAAGCACACAGATGCGTTATCGAGCAATGCATTGTTATTAAATAAGCACACAGATGCGTTATCGAGGTACGATTTTACTAATCACGTCGCGCATTAGTTATACTCGTAACATAATCAATATCGAACTTGATGCTTCGAAGAGTCATTCCACAATGACAATTCGATCGAGATACAAAAATTAAAGTAAACAAAGTTTCATAAAAACCAATCGATGAGTTGCCTCTCTATTACAATTTAGCGGTTCTCCGTAAGGAATAACCATAGTCTTGTACTAGCAACGAGTGATGTTTTCAGACTTCTGACGCGTTGACGACTCTGCAATGCGCGTCACCAGACAATAGCAGCGTTTGTCGCGACGTCAAATATATGATTTGTTTGGCGCGAATAAACATTTATTTTATGGTACAAATTTTTTAATAATTTTTTTTTTTTTACCTAGACTAAGGAATAGCCGTTATTTGAATCTAATAAGAATTTTGTTAAGACAAGTATACATTTCATTTATCTCAATAAACGTCATTTGAAGTTCGAAATTTAATTGATATTAATAAATGTTTTTTCTGGTTACGAGGGTCAACAAAGTATGGAGAAATAATTCTGAAAAAATTCATAAATCCACGAATACGACATAAATTTATTTCAAACAGCCTTATCGTTCTTTTTTAAGCCGTAAAGAAGGAAGACACGAAGGATCAACCGGACCCGCGCTCGTCCGAATTTAAAATACTTCTCGAAAAACTTCGCACTGTGTATTTTCACTCGGTACCGAAAAGGTGAGATACGACGAATGCAAGAAACAAAAAAAAAAGAAAGTAAAAGCAAATAAAAATCAAGCAAAAGCAAGACCAGAATCGCGACGAACGTGCCGAAGGAGCTCCGAACTCGAGGCTTGGGCGTCGAACGAAAGGATTGAAGATTCCCACCGAGAACGGTAAATCTCGTGGGGAGCTTCAGTAGAGCCTTTTCCTATTGTATGGTGAAGTAGAAAATTGTTGAGAAAACGAGAGGGAGCCACGAGATTCCCCCCTGATATGTGGATGCGAGCGAAGAATTCGAAACGCGGGAAAGGAGGTTTGCGAAACCTTGCTGCGAAGTGAAGAACCGAAGAACTGGAGGGATCGAAGTTAAAAGGATGGAAGGGAATGGAGACGAACGGTGAAGTCGATGGGTTGGTAAGTGAGCGATGACACGAACCCGGAAAACTTTGTTCCTCGCTTGCGTATTAGATACGCAATGACGTCGAAGAGAACATGAACAAGAAAGGAAGGTTCTCCTTCAGCGAAGAGGTTGGGGGGGGGGGTGCCGGGTCAAAAGGGGACATCAAAGGTCCAAGGAGGAAGTGAAGGCTGGTCGAAAACTATACAGCTCTCGGTCTCCATTACAAGATAACCCTCGAAACAGCGATATCGTTGAAACTTCGGGTTCGAGTCACGTCGAAGATTAAAGATAGTGTTGATCCGTATCTTCTTTCGTTCTCCAAAGGAGGACAGTCGAGGGTACCTGCAAAGAGGGGGTGAAAGCGAATCGAGAATTGCAGCCCTGGATGTCCGGAGGAACTCGGTGAAAAAGAAACAAGATTGACTGGGAACAAAAGCGTCGGAGTGGATGACGGCTGTCCTGGAGAGTTTCGGTATCGGTAACCAGCGAATCTCTCTTCATCCGACGGCTGTCTCTTCCGCGAAGTCTGGGGGAGACTGGGGTAAAAAGGAAAGCTCAATAAACGCGGTTCGTGTTGTTGTTCATGAGAAAAAAAAAATTGCTGGAAAGTTAATCAGCGTGTTTCGAAGTTTTCTGCACGCTGGAAGCTCGCGGTGCTGGTAGGACTGTTCAGGGTTGTAAGGTCCGAATTCACGCTGGCGATGACGAACTCAGGGAAATTGATAACCAACGATCATTGTTTGTTTGTGAGGAATTATGTGTGAAGCGGTATGCAAAATTGATCAAATATTTATTTATAAAAACAAATATAACAATTAATTACACTATTTCACTTGATTTATAAATGATGTTCACTTAAATTGACGAAGTGGCTACACTTTGGTGAGTCTATTGTAACGCACCGTTTGGTACTAGTCTCCAAGATGCGACTGCTCGTTACCGTGGAAGTTCTTAGACTGGTTTTAGAAATGACGTCTTAGCAATAAGTAAAAAAGGTGAAAGTCTCTTAGACATTCGGAGCGATATTTGAAAAATCGATCAATTGGCTGGTGGAAACATACAAGAAGGGATTTTACGCGAGTTGACGAATGAAATTGCGGTTTGAGTGGCAGCGAGACGCCAGCCGAAAGTCTGTGTTTTCGCAGTGACGCACTGTATACTGGCAATATGCGGACTCATAAAAGACCCATTGTCTCGCGAATTATCTTTTCATGATTCTCATCGACTTTAGAGGACTTTTTTGCCTTCATTAGGAAGAACTCAGCTGTATCGCAGATTTTTTATTGCTCAGTTCGCAAAGGTCTGAGACACATAATTTTCTGGAGGATTTCTTAATCCTTTTATCGAGAAAGTTCATTTATTTATTCATCGGAACCGTCCAATGCGTCGGAACACGAAGGCTAATATAGTTTCCACATATGGAAGAATCGCAACTGATCGTCCGATTTTTTTCATAATTTTCTTCTTTTCCCCGTTGGCATCGGGCTGTGCGTCCCGAATGTCGAAAACCCACCGCCGCGACAGGAAAATTGCGGCATTTGAGTCGCACAGTTGGCGAAGATTTAGCAGACGAACGGAGACGCCCGCGGAGAAGTCGGATGTATTCTCGTGGGTCATTAGTGTTCGCCCGAGCTAACGAAGTTGGTATAAAGCCTCGCTCGCACAAGCTTGGCGAAGGGTTTTCAACCCTCCTCTCGCTTCCCACTTCGAAGCTCTTCCCCCCTTCGCCCCCTTTCGCCACCGGAGAGTAAGAGAGATCTCACCATGGGAATTCGTTCTCGGCGCGAGGGGAAAACTCGAAACGCTGCATTATGCATGGTATAAAAGGAATATATAAATGAAAATAATCCCGGAGGTTTCGAGAGCCTGAAATTTCGCTATGCTTCTCCCGACGGTAACCGCATACTGTATTTTCCTAACCGTACATGGATTACGCTTCGCTGCTAAAAAAAAAAAAAAAAATTACCACTATAAATGTTGACATTCGCCAATGGCAAAAATTAATTACTTCACTGCCTGTTGTGTTGCAAGTAATCGTAGGATTATATGCAAAACGAATTTTCCACCAGATTTTGTTAATACGGGGTAACATTTTTTAAACCGGGAACACGAGACATTTTGTAATTTCGGATTCCTACTTTTGTTTTTTTACTGTCCGACCAATCGATTCGTCCTTCTCGTCAGGCCGGAAATGCCGTTGGAATCGTGAGTGTCAAATAATAAAAATATTCCGTCCCATTAAAGTCACTCGCAGCATGTTCTAGAAATCAATACAGGTCAGGCTGCATTTATGAAAAATGAAGACCACCGCTCTCGAGCGATTGAAAAAACGTGATCCTTAAATTTTTCATCGCTCGCGACCTCGTTGATTTATCGAGAGGATTAAAAAAAAAAAAAAAAAAAAAAAATCGGCACCCTTCATTCATCTCTCGTTCTTCCTCGCTGTACAGATCAGTTTATCCGTTGCGGTTTACGAGTTTCCGGAGGAATGATTAACCCAGATTTCACCAATTAATTGGCGACACTCTCGCCTGTCCGCCGTAACAGTCCCGTCGATTTACATTGAAAAAGAACCTAAAATGCTTCGCGCTTAATCATATTTTCTTCTTTTTTTTTCCACGAGAAAGCATCCCGTCTCTCTGAGAGATTGTGGCCAGCCGCATCAGCGCGTTTCAACCTCCTCGCCGATGCCCCGTTTTCACCGTTCAATTCCGAGGGAATGCTGAGGGATTCCAGAGATCCCCGACACCACGAAGAACGAGCCTATCCCTTCGCGTTAACCGAGCTCGAACATCAGCGACGTCTACAGGCCCCTATATTTGCTCAAACGAAGCGCCGCCGCTGGCTGGAAAGGCGAGGATAGATGGGCGGGGGGGATAGCCTCGGAGATTAGCGAAATTGATATTAATTGGCGCGATGAGTGGTAGCAGCGCCGAGGTTTCTCCGGGAGCGAGGACTAACGGACCGATGTGATGGCGCGGGGGCCCTGAAGGGAACGAGAAGACTCTCGCAGGAGGTCGGAGTCGCTGGTGAAGGGCCTTCGAGGCATAACTACCCACTTACGTGTCACCGTAAAGTTTGGTCGTCCCTGGGACACACGAGGTATTACCACCCCCTTCCGGGTCAACGTCTTCTACCTATCTCATCGCCGACCGTTCATCATCCCAACCTACTGCCGAATCGGTGCATTTTTTAAATCTTTTATACGTTTGCGGACGCGCAATCTCTTCACGAGAAACTTATGTCGGGTCGAAGGGAAACGGAATGTGTTTGGCAATTATGAATGCCCCGTTTGAATTTCGGCAAAAGTGGCCTTATCGCTAATCGGATTTGTGATAAGGATGAAGAAAAGCATGAACCTTCAATTTTTCATTTTTTTTTTTTTTCACTAAAATCGCTACCACTAAGTGGCTGAAAGAAACTACTCTGGCTAGCTTCGGGGGAATCTCTCTTGGAGGCAGTGTTTCATTTTCCCTCACACACTTTGCGGCATGTTTTCTTTTTTTTTTTCCCGAAACTCCATTTCTCGAGTCGGAAGCATCTCCGCTGTAGCGTCTTACCAGCCATTTTCACAGAAATTTTTACGGTTCTTAAACGTCTTTCTAGACAAGACGCTTGCCTTTCTTGCCGTCTTCGGTCAGAACGGCTGTTCTCGCCTCGAGATAAACAGTGAGCGGGAAAGTTGAGGGGAAAAAAAGGAAATGTGAACCGCGAGGTAGGTCGAAAGCACCGAACGTGCTCCCGCGGGAAAGCCAATGACGCGAAACTGCTGCTGCTGCTGCTGCTGGGTATACACTGGTTATACTGGCAATAGTGTTTTCACCGTTCTCTGAAAACCGCCTGACGAAGACAAAAGGCCCTCTCGGTCACTGACAGCTTTGCGAATAGTCGTACTTTTGCTAGCCTCGGGTTGTATATGACCCGGTGCGAAAACCGCGTATTGCCGCTTCGCGGTCGATTTCATATTTTGCACGAGAAAAAAAAAACAGAAAAATGAAAGATGTGAGAACACTATTCATAGTCGCTTGCTTCACGGGTGCATTGAAGGTACCTAATAATGGTCGACCGGTCTAACGAATACAAATATTGCCCGAAATTGTAATCAAATCCAGAAATCTCTTCCCACTGACCGTTCCGCATTGAGGACTTTTTTTGTTTCCATTTGAGTACATTTGTTAGAGTAAACGATAATTAATCTGAAACGGACAAATCATTTTACCAGTGTATGCTCAATCTTGTGTTGAGTTTTCGAGGATTCAAATTCATTGCCCAGTACATTTTGCAGTGTAACATCCGCGTATTGCCGCTTCGCGGTCGATTTCATATTTTGCACGAGAAAAAAAAAAAAAAACAGAAAAATGAAAGATGTGAGAACACTATTCATGGTCGCTTGCTTCACGGGTGCATTGAAGGCACCTAATAATGGTCGACCGGTCTAACGAATACAAATATTGCCCGAAATTGTAATCAAATCCAGAAATCTCTTCCCACTGACCGTTCCGCATTGAGGACTTTTTTTGTTTCCATTTGAGTACATTTGTTAGAGTAAACGATAATTAATCTGAAACCGACAAATAATTTTACCAGTGCATGCTCAATCTTGTGTTGAGTTTTCGAGGTTTCAAATTCATTGCACGGTACGTTATGCAGCGAGACCGAAATAACGAACGAGAGGCAAAGCAAAGAGAACGAACGACAGAAAGGAAATAACGAGAGTGTCTCGTGAGCAGACTGATAGCTCCGCCCTGGATAACGCACTCTGTCTGCGCGTGGCCTGCAATTTCGCAGTTGTGTAAGTAGCCCCCTCCCCCTCCGCCCCCGATGGTTCGTCAATATTGTCACTTCCATCGTACCATAATCACTATAGAGGGTGCGAGAGACGGTGGCCATCGTTGATGAGAAGTATGCGGGTCGTGGGGTAAAACGGCCCAATGTTCGCACCGTTCCCTCGCACCTTAACCGTGATCGAAAAAATTATCGAAGTTTCGTTTCGTCATAGAAACTGTAATTCATGTTTTTTTTATAGTCCTGGCCAACCTGGACGAAAAAAATCATCTTTACATGAAGCTGACTTCGTATTTTGATATTCACTGGGTACAAGAGTTCACTTTTAATCGTAGCTGATCTGGACCGTGTGAATACATGGATTAGAGATTTTTTATTACCGAATGAACCGACGTTGAATGAACGACTGTCATATCACTCTGATAGCTTGTATATAGAGTTTGTCCCTGTGCGCGTTTCGGTACATCATCATTGGATCGAACAGAAATAACAGTTTCGTGGCAGCTTCGAACGATTTCGAGCCTATGTTACCAGCGTATCACAGGCTGTCGATAATTATCGAAGGGATACTAAAATATCGTCATCAGTTAATTATGCCGTCTATTATTTAGGGTGTCAGATCGACCGAAGAAACCTCATTGTTTTTTAACGAAGCGGTGGGACGGTTTGAGAACGCCGAACGTCCCAGAATATGCAAATTAAAAATTCAATGCGATTTTCCAAAGGTCCCTGCTTATATTTAGGTCGATTTTACTACGAGCCATTTAAAGACTCGTTTTGTGGTGAGAATTTTGCATGGATACTCTATTATCTAAGAGCAGCTGGACGTTTCGACATTTGAAAATGGGTTACGGATAATTTTATTGCGGGATCGCAACTCGAAACTTTGTTATCGACTGAGCGAGGATAAAACGTACGCTGAGGGAAGGATCTCGAAAATCTACCAACTCATGTGGTAAATTTCGATCAGGCAACATACACCAGCGCCACCACTGACGATATTGTAAGGGCCGTAGCTGTTTTTACCCAACAAGGATGGTAATTTTTTTCCGGAAGGCGGGTTCGCAAAATTTTGCGTATCTCGCTGTGTGTACGAACTCAGATGTTAAATTTGAACATACATAAATCGAAATTCAATTAACATACTGGGAAGTCCATGGATAAAGACTGACAATTCTGTTGAGTAAATTTTGTTATGTATGTATGTATACATTAAAAAGTGTGACATATGATGGTATAATTTACGAACGGATCGCGATCGGAACGCTACCAGTTACTGTATTCTAATGAGAACTTATATTCTAGCAAAAATGTCTATATTGTTACGTTCTCGTGGAGTAAATAACGCGCATAATAGGTTTTGGGGCGGATATTATTAGTACAATTGGAGCTAAATATCTCGAGCACGAACTGCCAAACGTCTGTTCTCTCTGAGAGTCCGAAAAAGAATGTTGTCTGGTCAAACGATAATCAGTACGTTTGTCATTTGTCATACCGAGCTATACCGGTCATCCACGTAATATCGTGTGTGTCTCGGTCAAAACTCATCCCTATAGTCGTTACAATATTTACTAGCAGAATGTATTACGTTTAATAAGAATGTTTATCAGGATGTCGCTCTAATTCCGATATACCCGAAAGTTCAGTAGGATTTTACCAGATTGATAGTAATTTCAATCGGATCCTTTCCTCAGTGTACTACTACATTAAGTAGCTACATTTAATAGCTACTTTAGTAGCTCCATTTAGTAGCTACATTTGGTAGCTAGATCTGTTAGCTAGATCTGGTAGCTAGATCTGGTAGCTAGATCTGGTAGCTAGATCTGGTAGCTAGATCTGGTAGCTAAATTTGGTAGCTACTAAATGTATCTTCCGCTTGTGAAATAAAATGTAGTTATTTATTATCGCCACTACAAAGAATAATCTTCAACGCCGCCTCCTTCTCGAACCTCATCGTCCGACAAGACTCCCCCAAATTTCCTACCTGCACCACCTGGAAACGCAGTGAATCTCGTCAGGAGATTCGGTGGTTCGCGCTGCCTAAGCAAATCGCTGAGTAGGTCAGGGCCTCAGAGCGAGAAGAGTTTTCCGGAGGATCGAAGCGCAGCGTTCACGATGGAAAGGAGAAGAAAAGAAAATCGGGCGGAGAGAAATTTCTAGTCCGGTAACGAGGTCCGACGTTACCGGAAATGACGGAGGTAGGTACCGGCGAATTCTCGCTCTCGTCTCTCCCGCTTCTCTCGGGTTTCTCGCGTTTCGTGCACCTTCCACGTCGACGAACGAGAACGTATCCACTTCAACGATTCCTCAGTTGCCAAGGAACGGTATCGCCGACTCGATTTTCCCACCACTTCGAACTTCCCCGAGTGTCTTCCTTAAAACTCTCGTGCATGCCGCTCTCCTCTCCCATTCCTGCAGCGTCATCCATACCCACTATAAACCCCCACCGTCGTCGAGTTCGCCGGCGAGTCGTGGGGTTGTGTAAAATCGGCTCTAAATTTTCCCCCGGGTACCCTAACCGTATAAAATCGAGCTCGGAGCCTCTCGAACCGCCTCGGCTTACTTGAGGGTTCTTACGGACTCAGACAAAAGGAGACTTTTGGCTCTGGATCAAAGTAATTCCTTGGGATGGTCGCCTATATCTGGCCTCTGTTCCCTCGATTCGACGATAAGTATAAAGGGAGATATAAAAACGGATAAAGAACTCGATAGAGAGAGAGAGAGAGAGAGAGAGAGAGAGGGAAAAAATGAAGCTAAACCTCTCGAATTCTTTTGACAACGTCGTTTACCCCTGCGCGGCACTCCTTCATACCACGGGGCAAAAAAATATATATATATTGAGACGTGAAAGAGGAATCGAGAGCGATTCAATTTTCGTATTTCGCTCGATGGCGGTTCTCTCTACGACGAATTCTCGGCCAATCTCCTCTCGGGGAAGGTATCAGCGCCAGAGCCGGAAAAAAATATCCGGTGTTTTCATTTCCGGTAAAGGAGAAGGCAGAATTACCGGTCGCGTTTATCCCTCGCATCTCCCTTCCAGCTTCGCTCCGTCTCGTCGGCGAGATTCAACGTAAACTCGCGAATCCGTTGGTCGATTCGCGTACTCGCGTATCTCCGGATGACAGGATCCCACCCGGGTCATTGTCTACGCCGGCGACAATGGATCGAGAACCCGCACCATTCCGCAAACCGTCTCCTTCGATGTGCCCTGCTGAGATCTGTAATTGTAACGAGACTGCCTCGGGATCGGTGTGGGTCGCCAACGGCACACTGACATGGCCTATTCATGCGCGGTAAGGAACACCGTCGGCCTCGCTGGTTCGTTGCTGTGTGCCAATTCGACAACTGGGAATTGGCTTGTTGATAAGTGACTACATCATCCATAATTCTCTCCATCGACTCCGTCTCTCGTGAAATAATCGAATCCTCGCTGTGGCTTTCGCGAAGAGCCCGCAGGCGAGAAGTGGACGTAAACTCCAGCGGTGCCGCAGCTACTCGCACGATCGCCGACCGATCGAAGATCGCTGCGGATCGTTCCTGGACCTCAATTTCATGGTGGCCATTTATCCCCCGGAAAAATATTCCCTGACTTTTTCACTGACCAATTAAAAATTTTCCCTCACCAAATTTCTAACGACTTGTATATAAAAAAAAAAAATTCATTATGCAGATGAAAATGCCGACTTATTGTATTAATGTTTAATTCGATTTTTTTTTTTAATTTCAATTTTTTCACTTTTTTTTAAGGCTCCCTTTTATGTACTCCTTATTAATGTATAGAAGGTTCCGCGAAAATTTACCTTTTTCCTGACCAATTTTGAAATTCCCTGACTTTTCCCGGACTTTTCACTGACCAATAAAAAATGTTCCCTCACCAAATTTCTAACGACTTGTATTAAAAAAAAAAATAATAATAATTATGCAAATGAAAATGCCGGCTTATTGTATTAATGTTTAATTCGATTTTTTTGTTCTTTTTTTTTTTTAATTTAAATGTTCTCACTTTTTTTTAAAGGTTCCCTTTTATGTACTACTTATTAATTTATAGAAGGTTCCGCGAAAATTTACCTTTTTCCTGACCAATTTTGAAATTCCCTGACTTTTCCCTGATTCTCTGACCAAGATTTTTTTCCCTGACTTTTCCAGGTTTTTCATCGGTCACAGAAAGCACGGGCGTTTAGCGCTCGGACAAATTGGTTGGATAGATCGTTGCGCAGAACGTTCGATAAATAAAAATGGGAACTACATCGCAGATTTTAATTGAATTATCGAATTCAAAGAGATTCGTTGTTGCACTTTTTCGTGGCGGAGGCGTGTTAATAATTAACGAGAGCGCGGTGCGCGGTCATTCAGTCTAAAATAACGAGATGGCCGAGGGTAGAAGCGCAGAGAAAGCTGGCACGGTTCGGAGCGCGCCGAATGGATGGATAAATATTAACGCGCTTATAAATATAAAACAGGAAACACGCTACGTTGCAACTGACGATTTTCGCCTCTGTGTCGGTATGGGCGTGTGTTTATTGTATGCGCAATTACGCGGCCCGGAATAAACGGGTTGAAGGCTTGTCCGAGTTTACGTAACCGATGCAATTTTTAGTCAAATGGTTTTAGGCGCCCGAGGGACGAGATTAAAAGCAGAGATTGACACGAGGAAGTGGATCAGAGAAGGAAGTGCCGGAAAATAAAGTTGCATTTTTGTTGATTCGTTGCTGCGTTAAGATCGCCGAACGATCAGTCGACGCAGACGAATCCGTCGCCCGCACCATTTCTCGTGGATTTAGCGTATAAAAAGAAACTCGAGAGCGAGTTGTTTATTTATTGGTTTGCTTTTATTTTACGCACGAGTCAAATTGTATTAAATTATTTTTTTGACAACGCTCCGGAGGTCGCAAATAATATTGGGTTATATTATTATTATCATTATCATTATTATTATTATTCTTATTATTATTATTATTATTATTATTATTATTATTATTATTATTATTATTATTATTATTATTATTATTATTATTATTATTATTATTATTATTATTATTATTATTATTATTGTAGCTAGGATGTGACATCCTGTAAGTACGAAAATGTTTACAAATGTAAGCGTGTAAACGACACGCACTGTTTGGTGAATATAGCTAGTAATAGGATTAGTTATGTAGGTTAAGTAAGAATTAAAGTTAAAGAAAAATGAATAGAAGTATGAAAGGTAGGAAAAGTTGTGTCTGTCGTAGGTAAAAGTGAATGCGACGAGAAGTGAGTGATTTCAAAGTTCTCAGTCATTGAGCTTTGCCAGCCGTTCATTAATTCAACATTCATTAATTTGTAATATAATCCTATCCACGTAGGATCGCACGAAACCCCACGTGAAAAGAACGTGCTCGTTTTCGCCATTAAAAAAATAAGGAAATCGTCCGTTCGACGACATTTTAATGCCGCACACGGCTTTCGCGTTGCCCCCAGCAGTTCCTGCTCCAGCCGATGAGGGCGCTTCGTCGACCCACGCGCCATCCATCGGCCGATCTTGGTGAACACTTTTTTCTCAAATGAACAGATCCGATGACGTTCCAACCGTAAATATGTCCGCGATCTTTACGCAAAAACCCTTAGTATTTTCAATTTTTTTTTTCTTTTTTCTTTTCGAGTTTGTAAGATCTTAAATTCCGTCGCTATAAAAAAATATATATATATTTCACATTCCGACTGCAACAAAATTTTTTTTTCATCCACGAAAAAGAAATATTTAACGATCGAGCGAGGGGATTAAAACGTTGAATCTTTTCCGCCTCGCCAAACAGACGTCTCCTCTCGTCGCGGCTCTATGTTAGCTGGGATAATCGCTCGGCGTTCTTCGGACGAGCGCTGCAGAGCTTAATGTCTCGGAAAGGAGCGTAAGGAATAGGGCGTCGCGATCACGTTCGGGGCTTTCCTTTCCTCGAGGACGATCGTCCTGGGACCGTTAAACGAGCGTACGGTACTTCCCGGTACGTAAAATATCGGAAAACTTTTACGCCGCGGTTGATTCGCTTTAGAATTCCCGAACTCGAGGTGGCCCCAGCCCCGTCTGCGCTTTACATGCCCAAGTACCGCGCGTATATACATGCATAACACTAGTGCACGTGTAATATAGGTGGTTACACGGATATTTCGTCGAAATTTCTCGTGCCGAGAGAGGCCCGAGTGCGGAATGGCTCCCAGAAACGAAATGTGGCGACGATAATTTATAACACGCAGAATTGGTCGGTTTCGTTGCAAACCCCTTTTTCCACTCGAATCCCCTTTCATTTCTTTTTCACTTTTTTCATCGGCATTTCTTTTTTTCTTTTTTTTTTTTTTTCATCCTCAGGCTTTGTATCGAACTTTCGGCGGTTTTAAGCTCCGGTTAACTCCTTCAATTCGGATAATTATTAATTCACGGAACTCAAAATTAATTGTACTTTAATACAGTTTCACGAGTGCAGACTTTGGGTGGCTGTTCACTACTTTCCATGATGGCTCGGGAAATCAGCTCGGAATTACTCTCTCCCGAACGGGGGAGGGCCGTCAGCGGAGGTTGAGCAAACGGGGAGAAAGTGTACTATATAGAGAGTGACTGCGTCGATATTTCCGACTTTACGATCATGAGCGTATAATCGTTTGATCGGCCGTTACCGTTAACGTTCTACAGAGACCCGTATCGAGATCGGAGTGTACATCGACACCGTGGAACCGGCGGTGTAACGAGTTCCATTCAGTAGGAAACCAATTGCGACGCAGTTTGCGGACCGCTCGGTCTGCCAATAATCCCGTCGAAGGGAAAGGGTCATTAGGGTTTTAACTATTAGGCCATTTATATTATTCCCTGTTAACACCTCTGGTGCGACTCAATCGTACCTCGATCGCTGCACTTTGCTCGGAATTTATACACGGTTACTCCTCCACTGGAAAACTGATATGCCATTTTTTATACGAGTTGTTTTCAGCGAAAACATAAAAAAAAAAAACCTTTTTTTTCTCAACCGTACCGATCTCTGCCCAGCTAATGGGTGAAATTTAACGGATGTATTGGTAAGATATTGTTTCGGCAAAAGCATCGTTTCCGTAGTTATCTATATTCGAAATATTCTCGAAGGTTCTCGAAACGCTAAACGGAAAAAAGGCTTGTTTGGCTCGGCTAACTACCTATTAGTTGGGAATAAATTGGTTGCCATAACTATCTGATACGTTCGTTCAACGAACTGGCATTAGTTCCGCCTGCCAATGATGATTTCTTTACGTGAATAGAGCATACAAAAAATTTGCTTAATTCGCCCAGGTACTGGATTAATACAGAGGATGAATAACGAATCTCATTGGTACATTCATCAACGTCTGCTACTGAAATGGTCGCCTCAACCAAGTAGTTACTAGAAAAACTTATATTCTGGCAAAAAGACCGGACATTCGAGTAACATCTGCGATAGTGAAAATGTCTATATTTTCTAGGAGAATGTGTTAAGCTTAATGAGAATGTTCGCCAGGATGTCGCTCTAATCTCCATATTAATACACGGAGATGAATGACGAATCTCATTGGTACTTTCATCAAGATCTGCTACCGAAATCCTTGCCTTACCCTAACGCAAGTTAACGGACGGTTGCTTTTAGAAAAGAAAACTAAAAAACCGCATCGAAAAACGGACACGTCCGTTGGGGAACGAAACCGACCGCAAAAACTGCAAAACTTTGATCACTTTTTCGGTTGTGGAAACCGAGGAAAGACCGGACGTTTTTTTTTTATTAAAATTGTTTGCTAATTACTTGCATTTTTGTTTGTTTTGCTTTTAATTCGATTCTTGATGAAAGGATAGAATAAAAATACGATCTTGGTCGTTTTTCGGTTTCGGGAACCAAAAACGGACGAAAGCAAACTTTTCGAAAAAAAAAAATGTTCGGTCCGTTTTCGGTTTCCGCAACCGAAAAGTGAACATGCCAACAAAAAATATACAGTCCGTTTTGGCGTTTTTTACGGTCCGTTTGCGGTTCGTTAACTTGCTAGGGCAACCAAGTAGTTACTAGAACCATGAGCATCGCGATCGCTACTACATGTATTCTCGGCCCGAAACTCGATGTTTTTCTATGTAGCTGCGCCATTTTACTATGTACGTGCACCGCCTAAGCGTGCAACATTAAGCGTTAATTTATGATAAAAACGAAAAACTAAAACTAATCTGACGTCGCGAAGTTGTTAAGCGATTGCAAGTTTGATACTTCGATTGGGAGAAATTAGGGACGAAAGTGTTAAAGGGTTGAACAAGGAAATCGTGCCGAGCTGTATCTTATGTCTTCCGACACTGTTGGAGAGAGGAGAAAGAGAAATGTTGAACAGTGCACGCAGTGGTGGCGTTGCGGGAAAATGAGTTTGGATAGGTCGAAGAGTTCGATGGTACGAAAGCCGTAGCTTTAAAGGGACGCCTGCCTAAAGAGGAAGCGTTCGGATAGAAAAGAAGAATTGTACAGTGTTGCCTGTGTTGTCGGAGTTCACATTTGAATTTAAGAATTGCTTTGAGGAATTACGTAGGTCGTAAAACGATCTTCAAACAAATACACATGTAGACGAGATCACATTTAGGGGAGAACGGAGCAAAATGGGACAGCGGGGCAAAACGGGATAATGAGACAAAACGCAATTTTCCAATAACTTTTGGATGATGGTGATGATGGTACGTGAGGCAAAACGGATTTGAAAATCCGGATGTATCGTTGAGACAAAATGGAACATCCAAAAATTATTGTAAGATTGAGTTTTCCCCTCACTGTCCCGTTTTGCCCGACTGTGCCATTTTTCCCCGCTCACCCCTATATGTATACAACCACAATTATACTCGGTATCGTTCAAGCAACAAAAGCCCCTGACCAGCAGACAGCGTCACGAAAATCTCGATACTGATTGCGCGCACAGTTTCTCGAAGCGATTGTTGAAATAAAAGTTCCATCTCAATTTCAATAACGTGTAAACTTCTGTAAGGTAGTCCTTGCGAATAGTGTTCGCTTCGCATAAGTTTTAGAGAAATGAGAGAGAATTGCAAACACTTCTCGATGGTATGAACATCTGGAAAAAAAAGTCAAGCATATTGAAGATGCCGAAAAGATGAATTTAGTATAATAATAATTTCATAATGTTATCAACAAATTTATGAAAAATCAAATTTGTTCAAAAAACATCTCGGAAACCTAACGTTTTTTTTTAATGAAAATGATTAGTTTTTTAATCAGATTACGTACGAATTTTTTCAGATTTTTAAATTCACTGTGAATTTCGTAACTTTCTACACATTTCTCCCATATAAGAAGAAAACATTCAAAGTGAATTTAAAAATTTGAAAAAATTCATACCTATTCCGAATCGCGTCGAATCATTTTCATTAAAAAAAACTTACGTTTCCGGCACATTTGATGAACAAATTTTATTCTTCATTCATTTGTTAATAACATTTTGGAATTATTATTATTATGACAAATTAATATTTTCAGGGCCTTTAATACGCTTGATTTTTTTTTCAGATTTTTGTACCACCCACAAGTGTTTGCAATTCTCTCTCATTTCTCTAAAGCTTATGCGAAGTGAACACTATCTGCAACGATACATTGTTAAAAATATTATGAAATATACAAACTTGGTATATGAAATTAGAATTCACATACATTGTATTTGAATTTTAATAATTTAATCTTAAACGCTATACCTGAATATTGAAATTACCGGCGATGGCATTGAAAATTAAGACATCCGTATATGAAAATTATGTTATTACAAATATTATACAGCTAATATTGTTTTTAATCTACCGGTAATGCAATATTCTTCCATGCGTGTCAATGAAATTTCACACACTGTATATGCACAAAACTTAATATACACTTTATGCATTATCAAACAAAATTTTTTAACGTTATTTTAACGGTCATTGTAGTGTCAAGAGCACTTAAACACCATTCCAATTTCACAAAACTCTCCGCAGTAACTTTTGAGTTCCCGCCGCACGTATCGATCGGCGTGCGGGAAAAAGTTTCAACAAATTCGCGATAGAACAATTCCGTGACGGCGTTACCTCGAGCGAATTATATCCGGATGTTAATCGAGTGGCGCTAATGGCGCGAAAGCTCGTCTCTCGATATCCGCTAATCACCGGCGTATTGTGCGGCTCCCAAGGGTCAGAGTATAGCGGCGCGGCGGCGCTGTGGAGGAAGAGTAGCGGCGTTGCCGCTGCCGGGTTGATGCAAGATCGCACGGGGGTGAAGCCGGAAGAATACCGAGGGGCCAAAAGGGACGCGATGAAGTTACATAAAATGGTCAGGAGCAGGACGGACGGATGATGGATAGGCCAGGGCACGAGAATGCAGATGGGATTGGTGAAACAGTCGGAGAGGGCCGCGAACCAGAGAATAGACGGACGGCGATGAGAGAGAAAGAGAAATAGAACAATTAGAGCAAATTCGTAGCAGTGCTGATGCAGTTTTCGCGTTTGCCCGATTGTTTCATCGGCGTGCATTTGCCTGACAAGCGAGGAATTGGTGGAGGGCGTGCGGAAGAGCGGCTACAGAGAGCCCTCCCCCGCTCACCGTGCATTCGGCTAAGCCGAATTCACACCAGAAATTAGCGCCCTCTGCCCGGAGGTACAGAGCGGAGCTTCCACCAGGGATACGAGAGAGATTTTGGATGTACAGAACAGCGCGGGAGAGAGCCAGAGATATTCGTCGGGGTTACGGACAACGGACAACGGACTGTATTGCCGGATGCAGCAAGCTCTCCAGCATCCAGCCGCCGTTCCTCTATTGCTCCCGCTGCGTAATCCCTCTCGACGAATGAGAGCCCGGTGACAGGGGGGAAAAAAATCGGAGGGAAGGCGAACAGCCTAGCAAAAAAAAAGCCCGGGGTAGATGAGCGAATTTTCGTCCGGATGTGTTTTATCCGAACGCGTCTATCTGTCGTTTACGGTGAAAGAGCCATTTTGTTTTTTTTTTTTTTTTGGTATAGCCTCGATCGATCGCTCGCCGATCGTATTCGCAAGGAAGCTTCGAAAATTGGAATGAAATGTTAGTATAGAAAACATTGCGGTACATTGTATGGGAGAAATGCGTTTATTGCTGTCAATTCTTCATTGAAATATGTAAAAAAATGGCACTATTAAAAAATTCGTTTTAAACAAATATATAAGCCATTTTTATTTTATTTTTTATTTAAGACAAACAGCCTAGCAAAAAAGCCCGGGGTAGATGGGTGAATTTTCGTCCAGATGTGTTTTATCCAAACGCGACTATCTGTCGTTTACGGTGAAAGAGCCATTTTTTTTTTTTTTTTTTTTTGTATAGCCTCGATCGATCGGTCGCCGATAGTAATCGCAAGGACGCTTCGAAAATTGGAATGTTATATTGATATAGAAAATATTACGGTATATTGTATGGGAGAAATGAGTTAACTGCTGTAAATTCTTCATCGAAATATGTGAAAAATGTAACTTTTCAAAAATACAGTTTAAAAAAATATATAAGCCAATGTAAACATTGTTTAAATATCATATTAACTAGTTAAATTACCGATTAATAGTGACAGAGCAATGCAGGTCGAGAGAAGTTTCGGCCTTGTCCGCGTGAATGTACAGATGTTTGTAGAGCCCGCTCTATCCACCCGCCTGACCATAGCGTGCGCTCGTACCACTGACTCTCTCCAATAACGCTCGACAAATTTCCGTTCGTCGCGCGCCACGAGAAACCGGAGGCATTCATTATGACGTTGGAAATTTGTCTCCGATCGGTGTCCGCGTGACGGCGGTTTACAATCGTGTGACAAAACGCTTTTAACCGCGAGTTATTGCGAAGTATCGCATTGGGGTTTAATTTTCACGAAGTTCAAGCATATACGCGATCGTGACGCAGTTGTTTCAGTAATTAATTGAATTGATAGTCAATTGATGGACAATTATTACACGCGTGTGAGGTAAAAAAAATATTACGAGAGAATCGCTGCACGGTCAGAGATTCGTGCGGAAAAAGCTGCGGTGAAAGAGGACGTCGAGTTGTTTTTATTTATTTTTTATTTTTACGAAACAATGGAAGCGTGCGAATTGCGGTTAACTGAAATTTTGTGCAGGATGCGCGCACGCGAAAAAAAAGCATTTTTATTTTATTTTATTTTTTATTTTTATTTTTGTTTTTTGCTTGGCAAACGAGAAACATGATTGTCGCTTAGCAATATTTATCGTCATTCGGGGAAGTATATACTGTAAGAGATGGAGCGTGAAAAACGCAGGCATACAGAGATGAGTGACGAGGGAAACGAGAGGGGTGAAATTTTTGCCGCACGCGCCCGACGACCTCTGCACAGTCCTCGCGAGCCTTCACTCGATGAAAGGATTTTCTGGCTCGCGGATTCTCGACCACCGCGCGATAGACGTGTCCACCAAACATTTATAACTATTCAACGATTCCATTTGAGACTAATAAAAAATTTTTTAAAATGATTATTGAAATGAAAAAATAATAAATAAAAATGTATAAAAAGATCCGAAACGGTGGTGGGATAAAATTGCGCCCGAGGCTAAAGTCCGGAGGCGCGTCTCGATTTCACTTTTGATCGCGCGCAACATTGAATTCGTCACTGCTTTCACGATCTAAAAAAATATATGATAAGTATTTTATTTCGACCGAGTAAAGCTTTGAATCGTCTGAAAAAGAAAAAAAAAATTATATTTTATCACTTACGAAATTGAAGTTTTTCGTATATGAGGCACGAGTTCACTTCAGCTAATAGGAGGGATGAAATAATTTGAAAAATAATGACGGTCGGTACGAGATGGACGAAACGAGGAACAGAAAAATCTGAAGGGTTATATTCTTCAGAATTTTCTTCATCCAATTGCACCTCTCCATTCGGTCGGGCCGCGTGCAAGCGCCGAGGACCGGAGAGATGGAAGAAGCTCAAAAGGGAATTTTTATTTTTATTTTTTCGAATGCACGACGGCGCGTTGCCCACCGGGAATTTTTTCTCCTAACGACCCGAGTGAATCCGCAACGGGAAAAATGGTAGGTTCGTGGAAGCGAAGAATCGAGAGTGAGCAGAGACGCGTCTCTTGCTAACGGGCTTGGGGCACTGAGACGCTGAGAGGCAACGGTAGGTTGTAATATAATGGATGTCCCCCCGAGAAAGCGAGAGCGGGAGAAGCGAGTCTGATGCGATCGGCGTCGATATTGCGAATATATAAAATATAATCTACATCGTTATATCGAGTTGCGAGGCTCCGACGAATACTCGCGCAGTAACAACCTACCGGTGACGATATAATGACGGAGAATATAAAAATAAAAATTCGATCGAGCTATACATCAACACACTTACTGGCAATAAATAGGATTATAAATCCCCCGATGATGTACGCGCCCCGCTGGGTTCGGTAATAAAATATCATGATCATGAAAAATGCACATTATAAGACGAACAGCCCAATTCCTGACCACCTCCATCACCGAAAAGAAGTACTGGAGGTGCAGTAGTCACTGCTGGCATTGCAGTAGTCACTACACATGTAGTTACTCCTGAACAGTCAGTAATTATTACTGAGGACGCAGCAGTAGTTCCTGCATCAGTCATTACTACTTATAAGTAGCTCTATTCCAGGATTCAGTAGTTAATGCATAAGCACTTATTGCAGATAAGTAACTACTACTTTAGACAGCAGTAGTTCCTGTATAAATAGTTACCACTTTTGTGTAGTTACCACTTATACAGGAACTCTTGCTGTCTCGAATAGTAATTATTTATCTGCAGTAATCACTACATATGGCGGCGAAGTAAATGATCGATAATCGCTGGCGAGTATTCCATGCGTAAGCGCCCCTCTATCGATGCACATGCGTGAAAATCCTTTAAAAGAATTACTAGAGGTCCTACTGGTCCTACTAGAGGTCCTACTGGAGCTTCGGTAGTCACTGCACATGTGGTTACTACTTCCTAGTAGTTACTCCTCAACAGTCAGTAATTATTACTGAGGACGTAGTAGTTCCTGTATAAAAAGTTACCACTTCAGTGTAGTTACTATTTGAATCTCGAGATGCAAATAGTAACTGCACGGAGGTAGTAACTACTTATACAGAAACTCCTGCTGTCTCGAATAGTAATTATTTATCTGCAGTAATTACTACATATGGCGGCGAAGTAAATGATCGATAATCGATGGCGAGTATTCCATGCGTAAGCGCCCCCTCCATCGATGCACATGCGTGAAAATCGTTAAAAAGAATTACTAGAGGTCCTAATGGTCCTACTAGAGGTCCTACTGAAGCTTCGGTAGTCACTGCACATGTGGTTACTACTTCCTAGTAGTTACTCCTCAACAGTCAGTAATTATTACTGAGGACGTAGTAGTTCCTGTATAAAAAGTTACCACTTCTGTGTAGTTACTATTTGAATCTCGAGATGCAAATAGTAACTGCACGGAGGTAGTAACTACTTATACAGAAACTCCTGCTGTCTCGAATAGTAATTATTTATCTGCAGTAATTACTACATATGGCGGCGAAGTAAATGATCGATAATCGATGGCGAGTATTCCATGCGTAAGCGCCCCCTCCATCGACGCGCATGCGTTAAAATTGTCGAGGTACAGATACTAAGATTATACATTGTATCGGTCTCTTTGTACAGTATAAAGAATGTACAAAAATAAAAAAATCTGAGTATGCAGAACATAAATCAAATTTTCTGTCGTAAATAATATACGAGTGGGCCGTGGTCAATAATTGGGCCGTTCACCTTATGTAGAAGAGCAACGAAAATTGTTGGATTCCGTTTGAATCATTGCTATTATTATTATCAAAAAAAATATTTCGCCGTATTGTCGGAAAATCAATATCTCTACTCTAGATACTTTTTTTTCTTTTGTCAAACCTTGTAAGCTCTTTTTTTTATTTATTTTCTTTTTTCAGTAAAAATTTTCCGGTCTATAATTCATCGGAAGTTCGAAATTGCATTTTTAGGTAAAGCCAAATCGAGCATCCGGAGCTTTTTCGTATAACACGAGGGATTTGACTGGGGCTCGGGTTAAAGCTTTAGCTTCCGTATCGAGTAACTGAGAGCTGGAAATAAAGCGTCCTCTGTTTCCGCTTTAGTATCCGTTATACTGAAAGCCTCCATCGACTAGGGCGTCAAAACTTTGTCCCGTTGTCTCACTTCCTTGGAGTGCAGTATACGGATGAAGCTCCCGGGACGGATGTGGAGGTTCGGAGCTGTTTTCGATACGCTCCGAGTCCTCTTATAGGTCCGCGCGTAGCTACTTCTCTTTAGCTGAGTCACTCGCCGGAGGGAAGCGTAAAAGTAAAGTTTAACGCAAAAAAAAAGGCCCGCTTGAATAAAGGTGAAAAAGGCACCAAGATTTCAAGAAAACGATCGAAGGTTTCATCGCACGCTCATCCGCGAATTTAAAAAAAAAATCTACTTTGTCCATGCAGCCATTTAGGTAAACGCGCGTAAAGATCGAATAAAAAGATTTCGTACACCGAAGAATAGATTTGGTAATATCACCCTCATAGCTGCGATCACGGGAAAATGGCTCGAATCAATTCCGGCGCATTTAAATAGACTGAAACGTTATTATAAAAATAAAACTGGTGCGGTTGTGTCAATTGCGTACAGCAGTTAATGCGATTACAATGTTGGTTCAAAGCGAACCAAAACTGCATTATATCAACATTTTTTTTTTTTTCTATTCAATCGTTTCACCATACAGAAGGTATGTTATTTCGACTTGAACGTAAATTTGGCCAATCTGACACAATATGAACATTTGTCATCTTGAAAATGATTTTATCAATCCGCCAAGACGTCAATTTAGTCATTCACAAATGATATGTCCACAATAAACAACTTTCAAGTTGTTTCGATATTTCATTGTCCGATCATAGAAGTTGAGTCTATGTTAATGACGGAAAATACCTTGTATATCCGAATCAAGATCATACGTATCAATAAGGGATTGTAGGTAAAGTACTAGGTCAGGATGCATTAGTTTCGGGATTCGAGCCCAAGTAGGGTATATAGAATATTAATTTATAAAAATTGTGTTATATTGATAAGTAGGACTGTTGATAACAATTGAACATATAAAAAACGATGTAAACCATGCATGAAATTAATTAGTAACAAATAACGTAAATAACAGTACCGGAACCCAACTCCACATTGAGTTGGGGCAAACTTTTTTTTTGTGCGACTAAATATTTATTACGATCAAAGGTTTTTTTTTTTCGTTTAGTTACAGAACACATTCATTTCGCTATGACAATTATAAGGTTTTCGGGTTATGTGCATTAAACAACTACTGAATGAAAAAAAAAAGCAAGTTAATCGCGAATTGCCAATTCTGTTCGATCAAACATATTCTTAGTTGGGACAATGAAATGATTTTTTCAATGCTGGTGTAACTTTTCAGTCAACTTAACTAAATATTTCCTTCGCCACGCGCAACCACCGGATTTGGGTGATTCAAACAAATGTCGTTTGATCTTACCAAACCTTTTTTTCAGTGTATAACTTTAAATTTCCGCGGAAAATTTCTTGGTCCAATCGTATAAAAAAAAAAAAAAACTAACTTTCGTCGACCGCGGAACATCCCGAACAACCGGATGTTTCGTGAAAGACCTTCGGGCACAAGTTTTTTCGTGTTTCGTCGACGTAGTGCGGATTTGTAGCGGCGAACTGCCGCCTGTGTAGCTTTCTGCTGGGAGGAAACGAGGTAGCGAAACATTCGGAAGAAAAAAAAGAAAATCCCCGCAGGAACGGTGAATGGAGGCGGGGGAGGACAGGGTCCTCTCCGTTCGGCAAGAAAGACCCCATAACTCCGGCCTTCGAGGGGGCGAAGGGAAAGTGGTGGAAAACGTAAAATAAAAAAATAAAAAAATAAAAAAATAAGAACGGAAGAGCCGGAGCGCTAAACTCGAACACAAGTTCTCTTCGCTTCTGACTTCGAAATTTCTTTTCAGAGTCCGACGGAGTTCGGACGATGGGGGACAGGGTTCTTGTTGAGCAGTGTTGGAATCTCCTTCACCTTCGGCTCTTCTACCCTCTTCCCTTTTTAGCCCCGACCGAGAATTCGTAGTTTCTTTCCTCGGCGCAGAGCAAGCCCATGCTTGACTTGCTTCGGTTTCCTCTGTGCATACACTTGTTACCGCTACAATAACGTACGAATTCCGCGGACAAACCAAACCCCCTCCCAACATACGCTATGTGTAGCGGTACATGTGTGCGTGTCGCAGAAACGAGACGAAATTGTACAATAATATACTACACCTGTGCATAGATATATCTATATGTTTCATGTGAAAACTCACCGACTCTCCATTTTGCACTTTCCGTCTCTGACCCGGCAACTCGTCTTGAAGTCCTCGAAGAGAGTGTAGCAGGCCTTCTCGCGCTGGCAAACGCTCAGGGCGTGATTGCACGTCAGCAGCGCGTCTATCGGATACGTATCCTTATCTGTAAAAAGAATTTTTTTTGAATAAATAAAAATTTCGATCAAGTTCAACGAGATGACGATTTAATGGAAAGAAAATTTTCGTCAAGATCCTTGCGAATGCTGTTCACTTCACGCAAGTTTCAGAGAAACGAGAGGTAATTGCAAACACTTCTCGGTGGTATAAATATCTGAAAAAATTAAGCGTTTCGAAGGTGATGAAACGATTAATTTTACGTAATAATAATTTCAGAATGTTATTGACAAATTGGGAAAAAATTTAAGTGCTCAACAAATCTCCCGGAAAAGTAACTTTTCATTCAATAAAAAAGATTCGTTCACTTTTCTGAATGTGTATGCATTTTTTTTTTTTTTTTTGCATGTGAAAAATGTGTAGAAAGACACAAATTTCAAATTCACATTATTAAATTCAAAGTGAATTTGAAAATGTAAAAGAATTTCGTACGTATTCTGAAAAATGAACGAATGATTTTTATAAAAGAAAAAAGTAAGGTTTCCGTGAGATTTGTTGAACAATTTGATTTTTCGCCGATTTCTTGATAACATTTTTGGAGTCATTATTATGCAAAATTAATATTTTCGGTGCGATTAATATGCTTGATGTTTTTTTTTTTTTTCTTCAAATTTTTGTACCATCGACAAGTGTTTGCAAAATCCTCTAATTTTTCTGCAACCATTCGCAAGGACCACTTTAGGGAGACTTCCGATCGCTCCGCCGTGTGAAATAACAGGAACGCACTTTCGCCGAGCCAGACCCGATTCGCCAATCGTCGTCCGCGGAATCGAAGGGAATAAAAAAATAAAATAAAAATAAAAAAAAAATGAAGACTCCCCCAATTCGTCGGTATTGTTATCATTCCGTGGACGATAAATCCAATGAATCTCCGCGAAGCCCGAGCCCGACCGGGCAATCGTCGGAACGAGTCTCTTCGCCGGGGAGAGAGAAACCGATTGGGAACGTCGGGGGAATCGATAGCTGCGGAATAAATGGTGAGGAAAATGGCGAGGGACGGAACATTCTATGAGCCGGTGATGCGGCAGGCAAGAATTGAGAATAAGAGATGGGAGAAGGCGTACGAAAGTGGTACGAGCGGATCGAGGGGAGTCCGCTGGGTCGCCCGAGTTTATTTTATTCATTTGAATAAAAGGAAGCTTGGAATCGTAAAGAAAAAAAAATATATATATATAAAAAAAAGAATAAAAAAAAAATAGAAAAAAATAAGATGGAAGGAGGAAGAAGGTTAAACGCTCCGGAAGTTCGTAGGAGTGTTGGTCGAAGTGCCGGCGAGTCGAGAGCTGCGTGACTGAATGGAGACGGCATCGGTAGTATCCGAAAATCGTTTGGGAGCGTTCAAAAGGCTCGACGGCAGGGAGGATCGAGCCCTCGGGGAAGAGGGGGCAAAATGAACAATGCCGGACGCGGCGAAACGTGGGAGATGAGGAGCAGAGTATAACTATGAGAAAGAAACCGTGAAGGCGAGGACGAGCGTACTTGCGTCTCTTTCGAAGATAGCGTCCCTTTTTTTTTCTCCTTCCTGTCTTGGCTCCTCTTCAACGAGTCTGCGACTTCGCGACTCGTCGGGGGGAAGGGCGGAAGCTTTTCGGCGAACCAGGAAGAAGTCTCTCGATCGGGGCCGGTGAGAAAAATTGAAGCGGACTAAGTAAACCCGTGAAAATAAAGGCAACGTCGCCTCGAAAAATTGCCACAAACAAAAAAAAAAAATTTTTTATAAATAAAAGAAGAAAGAATTTTTTTTTAATCTCCCTACTGCGGATTATAATTTCTTTACAGTTAATTGACCAGATAGACCCGAAGATCGGAGCGGAATAATTCAATGTTTATGGAAATACCGTGAGAACGACAGCAGCGGCAGCACAGGCTGCATCAATCCCTCTCCCCCGTCGCCGATATTCTCGGGCTTGAATACAATCGTGGAATAATCCATATTTTATCTGACAACTATGGAAAGCGAGAGCTCAAAAAAATAAGCTCGATGGAAAGACTGGAAGGAGGCCGCGGTAATTACTGGCGCCGGATCGTTCGGTGATTACACGCGGACTGTGACGGCCTCAACAAGGTAGCTGTAATAATGGTAATCGCCGAGAGTAATCGTTATTTTTTTTTTTTTTTTTTATCGGTACGAAGCAATACAATCGACGGACTGCCGATCAGCAGGAAAAAACGACCACATGTTTCCATGTAAAATCGGGCGCTGAGCGCGAATGCCGTCAGCTGCTTTACGCACCAACAACCGGGTGGATTTCTCGTCTTTGATGCTGCTGCCCGTGCATCGGGAATTCGAGAGGGAAACCTACGGAGATGCTCGTGTTTCCAATCTCTCGAGGGGTCCCGGAACGCGGAAGCAAAGTTTGTAGCGTCCAATAAATTACAGAGCCGAACTGTGCTTCATCAAATGATAATGATTCGTAATAAATTACATTACAATTCACCTACGCACTCAATCTTACAACAGCTTCGACAGTTGGCCAATATGGAGAGCCCACAAAGCACATAAATCAATGCATATCAATAGCAAAATAACAAAATAAGTTTAATAAACTACAGAAAATAAATCAATTAATTAATCCACGCGTATGTCGTCAAAATTGGCGATGTCATTGAAAGCGTTTTGACTACTACATAGACCCGAGTAGAAATTTTCGAGCGTACATCGGACCCTGATAGGATCCTGATGAGGCCTTATCGGGCCCCTATCAGACCTCGTCAGGACCCTATCAGAGCCCGATGTAACGCGCGAAAATTTCTATTCGGGGAGACATGTATCGGATGTTGTATGGACTAATCGAATTTGTCAATAAATACACTTCTACTACTGCCACTAATAAAACATTTTATCTCTTTAAAGCAAAACTACCGATCGGCAGGAAAAAAAAAACGATCTCATCTTTCAATGTACAATCGCTGAGAACGAATCTCGTCAGATGTTTTACGCAATAACAACCGCACGGATTCCTCGTCTTTGATGCTGCTGCCCGTGCATCGGGATTTCGAGAGGGAAACCCACGGAGCTCCTCGTATTTCCAATCTCTCGAGGGGTCCCGGAACGCGGGAGCAAAGTTTGTAGCGTCCAATAAATTATAGAGCCAAATTATGCAAGGAGCACGAGGATTGAGGAGCTTCGAGGGAGGTCGGCAGGCGCCGGAAATCGGGAGGGGCCGAAACACACACTTGGCGATGCTGCGGTGAAGAGACGTACGCGAGGCAGGTTCGCGGTCGCGGCTCGAGGGTCTCCACTCTCCGAGATATGGAAGGCAAACGAAGGCCTTTGGACAGATAGCCGAGCTACAGAGATATATGTGTATATATAAGCGAAAATGCTGCTGGAGGAGAGAGGAGAGGTGGAGAATCCGCGCTCGGGTCCACTCGAGCCGCCGCAGTGGACTGGACCCTCGTGACGTATTCATTAATTAATGCGAACCACGATGCGGTATGACCACCGGCTGTTTCCAGTTTCCACCAGTGTTCCGGTTCGCCCTCTCACGTTCGGCCGAACGGAGGTTCGGGCTCGGGGACTGTTTATGTACAACGGACACGGTGGAACGAGGGAGCGGTAGGGGCGTCGTCTATTAGTTATTAATTAAACAACGTTAAGCGTAACAAAATTTATCGGCCGTTGAACGAAGCGAGGAGAGAGGAACGAGGGGGGCAGAGAGAGAGAGAGAGAGAGAGAGAGAGAGAGAGAGACAGCGGGAAGCCTCGATGGAGAACAGCGGTATCGCGGAGGGGAACTGGCAAAACGTATTTAACGAGAATGAGCTTTTTCATCCAATTTTCAATTTTCCACCGAATCGAGCGAAATATGTCACGGCGCTAATATGACCAATAAATTTCACGACCAATGCTATTGCCCATAAGCAATTATATTTATTTCGGCGGTTACACGAGTGCGGTTTTATTAGAGGGTGGGGGGTATCGAATGCACGGGGCTTTCGACGTCGAGTCGAACGGCCCAACCTAGTCTCTTAGATCAGGCTGAAACTTCGTGATGTAGTTGTATAGTGTGAGTACGTGAAATTGTTTGCAGATTTTTATCGGGTCGCGCTTTCGCGCTTGGCAGCTAAGCGGGTCAATATTAAAAATTATGATATCTGAGCAATTTTTAGGCGCACAAGAGAAGATCGTGTACAAAAAAGATGTTATTTTTTGTTAACTGTTTTCGTACATTTTTTTCGAAATTTTCTAAGTACGGATAAGTAAAAAAGAAAACAATATTTTTCAGCAAGTATGACTGGAATTTACTAAAAATTTCACAGAATATTTTTGTACTGGTATTAATCATTTTTTTTTTTATATGATATATGTATGAACTGTAAAAAAGAGATGTTGGATGCCTGCGGTAATTGAACGCAATCCCAACCAATTTTGAAATTTATACGTGTTTCACACCAATAAAAGAACATTGTGTGACACTTTAAGCAAAAAGCAGAGAGAAATACACACTAAACAGTAAAAAAAAAACTAATTTTCTGATTTTCAAAAGTTTCTCGTGCTAGGAAAATTTTGAAAAAATTTACGAAGATAGTTAATCACAAAATGCATCATTTTGTAGACGACGTTCTGTTTCTACAACCAAAAGTTTCTGAGATCGAGCATTGTTTAATATCAACACGCCTATATGCCGGCTCGAAAACAAGAGCCGACAAAAATCGAGAAAAAAAATCCAGTCACACGTTAAAAATATAATTTCGTAAAATTGGAATGCGAAATTTCATAAAAACAATTTTCTTAAACAAGAGACAAATTCGTTCCTTAAGGCTTCGACATTCGAAACATGTCCTTACATTTCCCATGTCATTAACAATTTCAGCATGTTCACTTTTGTTTGTAAAACTAAAACCGGATCGTTGCGATCGAAAAGTTAACAAATAAAAAACAAAATGGAGGACAATTAAGTCCTTTGTGGACAATAAGTTATTGTAAAAAGCACAAACGTTTTTTACTGTGCACTCACACTATACAGTACTACAACTTCACGAACTTTCAACATGATCCAAGAATGTCGGGTGTTTGGGCTGTTCGACGTGACGCATAATGCCCCATATATATACATAATTTTTAGGTCCAACAAAAACTTAGACCACGAAGACTCGGCTCCTCTAACTTCACCCTTTTTTTTTTTAATCCGAAAGACCCTCGAACCGCAATTTCTTCTCAAGTTCGAGATGTCCCTTTGACCGGTTTTCGTCCCACGCACTCGAACCCACCACAGTCCATCGGGAGCTCGATCGCAGCGAAGCTCGAAATCGTCGAAGCGCAACAAGATCCCCGGAGCCTTGGTGCGGTCAAGGGCCGGCTCGATTGACGAGGCGTTGACACACAGAGGGAGATCCGCGCGCGCGCACACACACACACACACACACACACACACACACACACACACACACACACACACACACACACACACACACACACACACACACACACACACAAACACACACACACAAACACAAACACAAACACAAACCCACCCAGTCAGTCTCCATTGACCATGCACAAATCGTCGGACTGACGAAAACATCCGTTTCGTTCGAAATTGACCTGAATTCGGGGACGCGCGAGATACCGGCTGCGCGAATCGTCCGTAGGACGAGCGCGAACCGTGGAGAAAGGGAGACGGCAATTGTACGAGAGGATAGCGGAGGGTCGGTTCGCGGTTTCTGGTAATCCGTGATGGGCTTCGACGAACGAGCTGCTACTCTCACCCCGGCGCCGTGGTGCCGATGCAGCGCCTGCCGGGTCGTTCCGTTGGCCGACGAGACGAGGTTTTCGATTCATCGATACCACACGGTTTTCATACCCCTCTCCCTCCCGAACTCGAATCGGTCGCTATGCATTATGTGCACAGCTCGGTGAAACTCGTATCGTCGCTCTCTTTATTGAAAAGCAGATTAAAGGCTTCGGATCCGGTGATGCCTGGAGCGGGACGAGTGTGAGAGTGACGGGAATCCGTGACTGGTGGATAACGCGATTAGGATCGGTTGGGAACGTTAAATTTATGCGCAGGGATCGAGGACGAGAGCTTGACACGCCGGTATTCATACGAATCGGTCCGGATACATCTGTGTGTGCACGCTCGGATAAAATATCAAATATGCATCCGTAAAATATCGGACTGTAAACACGGAATGGACGAAGAGGATATACCGATCATCGTTCGGGCCAATAACGAAGAAGGATTTGCTCGTTATCTCGTCGGTTTGTTATGATCGGATGTCGGTTTTGGTTGTTATTACTGTTGTATCTTGAGGGGAGTGTAGAGTAACTTACCTTTCTTGAGGACGTAAACGCACGGATGGTCGAAGAGAAAGTTCTGAAAGCTATTGCATTCAGGATCGACGTGCGGCTCCTTGCAGAGGCACGTCGGCCGAAAGAAGGGAAAGGCTTGAAGGGTGTGCAGCGCTGCTTGACACTTCGTCACGGTGACCGTCGAGCAGGCCACTGAAACAGAGGAAGAAAAAAGTGCCTTTTAATCTCTGTTATCTTACCATTTTTCGTGACACCGATATATGTATGTTGATTTTTTTTTGTTCCTTTCATCGGAGTCTCATTAACTCATTGAGCACCTTGGCGCTAGATAAATGTAAAAAAGAAAGTACAGTTCTCATTATTCATTTCGAATAAATCGAATAAATTAATGAGACGATAACGAACTTCGGTAGGAATTTTATCGGGGATGAGATATAAAGGTCCAGACGACAGTGACATTATTAAATATTTCACGTCCAGCAGTTCCGCATACATTTTTTAGAGAGCCATGGATTAATTTTCCAACTCCGACCGGACGCCGGAGCAGAACGAGGCCGGTATATATATATAAATATAGATGGGGAATGCGGGGCTGGATCCGGATGACCGGCTGCTGCCTGGCGCACCGATCTCGAAGATATCCTGCAGACCGTCGAGCTCTGCACGCCTGGCCCTACTACGGACTGATACGGTATAACTACCCTTCCCTCCTCGCCCTACCCACCCGGAGTACGCCAGCAGACGGTGTAACTTTTCGTGAGCTCCGGAAGCAGCAAGGACAGGGTGGAGAGGAGAGGGCGAACCGGTCGGCCGGGTGGGCTCTATCTTAAATTAAACATTAACTTCTACTTGGGAGAATTTTACTTTTCACTTTGTACTAGTCGCGGAGGGCCTGGTCGTTCTCTGCTTCGTATCTTCGTTTTTTTTTTTATCTCCAGCTCTCTCATAGTTTCCTCCGTTTCTATCTATTCCTACTTCCCGTTCTTCCGCATCTTCGCCTCCAGCAACACTTCGACCTCTCTTTATTGTTATTATTATTTTTTAATTTATTTTCTATTCTTCAGGGCTCTCGCTGGCCCGTTCGGGCCCATCCGATGTGCGAAGAAGCGACTCGGTAGCGTTTATTTTCTCGTCATGCGGGAATCATGCCATGGGAGTCGCAGGTGCCCCATGGAGGTTTTGCCGATTGAACGAAAATGGCCGATCAGCGGGCCAGTGTCGGCGTAACAATATCAATACCCCAACCTTCGGCCAATGTTCGGCTAAGTATTGGTTTGCCAATTATTGGTTTGCCAATCATTGGTTTGTCGATTTGAGGCCAATGTTCGGCCGAGCATGAATTCACCATCCATTAGTCTGCTGATATTAGGCCAATGTTCGGTCAAGTATTGGCTTGCCATTGGTTGGTTGAACAATTTGCAGCCAATACTCGACCATATTTCTCGCAAGCGAAAGTGTACCTGGACGACAGTATAAGAGCATGCGGAATGACTCCTTTAATTCTCCCAAAAGAAGCGTAATATTTTGACTTAGAATGATCGCTTTGAAAGTTCTCGCAAGAGAAAATATGTACAATATAATCTCTTAGGCATGCGAAGCATAAAAAAAGAGATCAGGACATTTCAATTTTTACAATATTCAAAAAAGTATACGATAAAACCATTGTCGCCCAATATAAGAAACCAATAGAGAGCCTACATTGAAAGCCAATCATCGACCGAGCATCATCAATGATTTTCGGGCCTATGTAAGCCGTCACCATCGGGCCGGGCTTATCATCCAAGGCTCGATAGATGATCGGACCAAGCCCGCATGCAAATGCTGGCACCGTGGGCTTCGAGGTTGGCCCGACCGTCTGCCTCATCCGTTCACCCTACATGGGTGCAAAGGGTTTCGATTGGCCGGTCAGTGGAAAAGCGCGAAAGGAGACCGACAAAAAACAAAACAGTGGTGGAGTTATCGGAGCTTACCGAATACCTTTGTCCATAGCTTTGTGTCGCCCAACTCCGCTAATGTCAGCCCTTTGAAGCATTTTCGGTGAGCTCGAACAAAAGGGTGAACGGAAAGAGGGGCGAATCTGGGATTGATCCGGTGATGTCAATCGCGGAACTACTGGAATAACGAGAATGCGAGAAGGACCCTGCGTTATTCACGCTGTCGAGGTCTCTCGCCGGGAATCGAGCCTCGATTGACCGAGCATCAGGCTCCGGCGTCGGGCTTGACCGCCGCTCATTGACAGCGGATACGTGGCCGAAGCAACGATTTTACGTCACCCTCTTTGTCGAGCACGTTTCCCAATCCGTCTCTCTCATTTGATCGATCTATCGGCGCGTCAACAGGGTTGAACGACCTTTGAGAGAGTGGGACTCCAGCGTCGATGGAAAGCTAACCCAACTTTTCGACGGTCAGATCGGTGACGTGAGGCTGGACCGCAATCGTTTCAGCACCCTTTTTGATACTAAGTTGATGACCAAATGGCTATCAGTGCAAAGACTGTTCGTCGCTAAAGCGATGCGATACTGTGGATAATGCTTTTGCATTATTTATTGTTATGATTGCACTTTCAAAAAAATTCGTATGAAATGTAATGTACTGGACTGGAAGTTTTTGTACAAGAACCGGTATATCAAGTTTCATGTAGAACTGTGAGGAAAATTAATGTTCAGTGTATTAAAAACATTGGAAATACTTTATTTTTAATCAGTTACTTTAATTTGAATGAAAAAGTATTTTCACTTTTCGTTACAATTGTACATTAAATTAAATGTACCAGTTTTTGCATAAAAACATCGAGTCCACTACATGAAATTTATACTGTTAAAAATGTCTGTTTGAAAATCCAGAAAATGTATGTGAAGTTTTATGCATATACGGTATATGAAATTTCATTGACACGTATGTAAGAATATTGCGGTACCGGTATATTAAAAACAATATTATTTGTATAATATTTGTAACAATAACATATACGGACGTCTTAATTTTCAATGTTATCACCTAATTAATTTTAATATACTGATATTGTATTTAAGATTACTTTATCAAAATCCATATACAATGTATACGAATTTTTATTTCACATAACTTTTTATATTAAACTTGTTGTAAATTTCATAAAATTTTTAAGAGTGTACAATTTTTGTTTACAGTTTGGGTCTGGCTCTGGAAATCGATCAAAGGACTATATCGTACGACCCGTGGTGATTCTTTTGGAGAATGCTGAGTAAAACGATCGGGGCGATTGTTCTGTCTTTTAATGGGAGAACGGAAAACGGAGACAAGCAAGTTCATCGAGGACAGCCGCCCACTTCACTCGACAAAGTAGACGGGAAAGTATAATGGGAACTGACTATTAGGTAAGAGCGTATTGGAGGGAAAGAGAGTTCCAGCAGCACAGCAGAGAATGTGAAGATGACGGAGACGAGATCGAGGGGTTGAAAATCGTCTCGATTTCACGCTCCGAACGATAGCACGATCTCGCGACGTGGAAATTGAATATCCCAGCTTGAGCAAGCGGACGAAATTGAAATGTGTCTATAACGGACTTATCGTTTTGTCTATTATATACGATAATTCCAACTATGAGTTGCGAGTTTTTTTTCTTCCATTTTTTTTTTTTTTTTGTAAAGATGTCTCAAAAAAATGTTTCAGAAATCCAGTTACATTTCTACATGTGTCTCTGAGACACATTCCTGATGGCTTTAGACATTTTCTGAAACGCTACTGTAGCACGAAACTAGAAACTGTTCGTGTCAAAACTTCACCTACAAGTGGAGGTGAAATTTCCTGTGAAAAAATTAATTTCTTATTCGCCCGAAACTTTTTAGATCGCTTTAGAAATTACGCAATCGCGATGTGGAAACGGCTCGCAGCAGCCAGAATCACTGTCCAAGCTTTCGACCCTCCCGTTTCCTCCGACAACGTACAAATGGGGTAGCGGGTGGAATTTCAAGTAAAAACAAATGAACCAGCGTCGATGAGATCCGTTGGAACAAGATAGCAAGCACTTTCCTCGGGTATTCCTCAGTCAAATAAGTTTCAGGGTCTCTGCTCTCCCCCCGGCGTGTCGATGCGGTCGGGATGGGGTTGGTCTGTTGATCCTGAAGATTAGACGCGGTCGAGTCACTCGGGCGAGGAAGGGTGAATGTCGAAGCTGGCATATTACTACGCCGCTTCTGAGAGAACTTTGTTTCCGACTGTCTCTCTTTCCCGTCTCTCCGCCTCTTCATTCCGCGATCCACGCCTCCGCGAAGTCGCGATCTTGCCCAAACCTTAAAACCCTCTCCATCGCTCTCTAACGCTTAAGTAGCCCTCAATAATCCTCGCCCCGTGGCTCCTCCGAAGCGTCGAATCGCCCGAAATTCCCGTCGAAAGCCAGCCTCGCGACATCTCGAGCAACCGAATTCCTTATGCAAATAGCTTGGCGATTTCAAACGTTTGTTCAGTCAGTCGTCTTATTTTTATCGTCCGAAACTTTGCCCGATTATCCGCGGTCTCATCGACGAAGGGTTCGACGACGAGAAACAACATTCTCGTCTAGTGTCAAGGTATTTGCATCCCCGGCAAAATCTTTGACATATTTCATACGCGAGCTATCGCCTCGGGAGATAACGAAGGGAATTATCTGACCAAGCAGGAAATAGGCAGGAATATAGGGTGAGATGAGAAGAGCGTAGTGAGCGCGAGACAATGGAAAAATGCGCGGAACGACGATGAACGATCCTTGATGAGTTTTATTTGAATAAACAAACAAGAAGGAAAAAAAAGAGACGGACGAAGGAGGAGGAACTCTGAACGAGGAAGCCCAGTCGAGGAGACATTGAGAGCGTCGGCTTGATGCGGTCTTTGTTCGCGAAGGATAGACAAGAAAAGAAGAAGCGAAAGAGTGCGAGGAAAAAAAAAGGGTTCCCCGAGCTCTCGGGCACCCTATTCGCGCGAGCGCGCCTCCTCGGAGGTGCCGTCAAGAGATGAGAGTCGAGCCACTAGACGAGGCGTCGTTTCCCTTTCATCCCCAGGACGAGAGGCCGGGTTCTATCGTACCTGACGACGGGACGGGACTGGCGTGAAAATAATCCGAACGACTCTCTTCCATTAGCATAAGTCCTTTGTCCCGCTATCACACGCCGCTCGGTGCAGGACGACCATATCGCGCGATAAGCGGACCAGAGCTGGATGAAGAGGAGAGAGAAAAAGAAGAAGCGGTCGAAAGATAAACAGGTCATTCCCAAAGGAACTGACGCCAGAGGTAAATGCGTCAAGCAGCGGAGAGACGAGAAAAAGATCAAGAGATTGGTCCGCGGAGGGAAGAAGTCTCCGGCGAATTGATTGCAGAAACGACTAGCAAAATTCTTTGGAATTCGCTGGAAACTTCAATGGGATGTCGATTGCAAAACTCCGGATGAGCCCGCGTAGAAAGAAGTCGTATGGGAAAGGGTATTAAATTGAGTATGGGTTGAATATGGGGAATCGTATGGGAACGAGTACGAGTGGAGTGTAATCTGACTATGAGCTTCGTTCAGTTACCACATTCATCCCATACACTTTTCCAGACTCTTTCCCAGTCATCGCGTACAGGTTCAAAAAATGTTGTGTAATCAGAGTATGGGATTCATCCCATACTCTTTTCCAGCCTCTTTCCCAACCATCGCGTAAAACCTTCAAAAAATTCCTATTAGGGCGGTTGGTGGGAAAGAGTCTGAAAAAGAGTATGGGATTGATTGCACGAACATTTTCGGGGTCGTACGCGGTGGCTGGAAAAGAGTATGGGATGAATCCCATACTCTGATTACACAACATTTTTTGAGCCTGTACGCGATAACTGGGAAAGAGTCTGGAGAAGTGTGTGGGGTTGATTGCATGAAAATGTTCCAGGTCGTACCCGATAGCTGGCAAAGAGTCTGGAAACGTGTATGGGATGAATGTGGGAACTGAACAAAGCCCATAGTCAGATTATATTTCACCCATATTCGTTCCCATACTATTCCTCATATTCAACTCATACTCAATTTAATACCCTTTCCCATACGACTTTTTTCTACGCGGGAGGTGCTGATGACTGATACCCGGCAAAGCCATTTTCGCACGAGTTGGAGTCCAGCACCTTGGCAGGGAGTCGGGTGTACCTAGGGAATGTGTACCCAGAAAATCAAGACTCGGTGGTTGACCGAGCCGGACAGCCCCGAATGGGTTGGAGATGTGGGGATTCAACGTCCCTGGCAATCGTGCGGTGGACATCTCTACACTCGGTGGCAAACAACGTCCACGCAACGTTGATGCAAACGCCGACGGGACGTTCTCTCATTCTACGACGAACGAGAGAGAGACCGAGCGAGGGGGAGCATACATGTCATGTTTGGATGGGCTGGCAGCAGTTGCCGATGGTTCGGGTCCTCGGGCACGCAACGCCGGTAAAGCAACGCGCGACTCTCTCTCTCTCTCTCGTCAGTTATCTCGGGGAAAGCCTTTCATGACCAGACATTGACACGCGATACTTCGCACCCTTTCATGACCAGACATTGACACGAAATCCTCTCGGCTAATTGTCATCCTCAAAGAATTGTTTTACTCGGCAACTCGACAACGGCATTGATTGAACAAACGAAGAGATCAGTTTACAAGATCTCGAAGATTGTGAACGATGCGATATCGCTTTATCCTGGGCTAATCGGTTATCAGTTTTGTGTGATCCTAACCCGGGAGTTTCTAGAGCAGAAGGGTGAACAGAGAGGATAAACGGAGATTCATCCGCTCGCTATGCAAGTGTGGTTACTGGCTTCTGCATCAAGGAAAGCTTTAGACGGTTCGCCGACGTGTCAGCATCACGCCGGATGCCTCTCATTCCCAGGTACCGCCGGAACGGTAAGGATGTCGGTAACTGTGGTCTCCCGAAAACGCAAACTTCGCGGTGGCGGCCCAACGACTGGAAGTCTCTATCGGTCCGCCACACACACCCGGTGCCTACGATACCGTGAGACAACTAACTCAGGTATTTTACCGGGTTACAGGACTTCACGACCAGCGGTAGTTCGTCGCTGTTTCAGCTGGCAGTCTGCTGTTTCAAACACGGTATCCTATCGACCAGGGATGACTATTCAGCCACATCACTCCGTGGACGTCGGAAAACATATGTATATGCTTTTTCATAAATTTCACAGCCCGGAAACGTTATCCCAGGAATACAGACTTTCGAAATTAGGGAGAGTTGTGTTACATTGAACGACGACGATAAAAGCAATGAAACGACCGTGCAGGTTTCTTCGGATATCAAAGCTATTTGTCTAACGACTTCTGTATCTCTCGGAGGAAGATAGCAGAAGCTGCGGTATCTCGCACGCGATTGCCATACGATAAGAGAGTCGTTGATACGACGCCCGATGGAGGACATCGCCGTCGTTGATGTTCAGCTCCCGATTTCCCTATCTCTTCCTCTGCATCCCTCGCGTCCCATTCGGCGCTTTTTGCCGTGGAACAATTTTCGTGTAAAAGACGGAAGTAAAAAAAAAAAAAAAAAACAAAGGAACGAAAGAAAAAGTAACGCGAAAGAGATAGAAAATTCTTAAAGGCACAGATGCTGTGGATTGTCCGCAGCCGTTGCGGGTTCCTCGGGCACGGTTGGCGAAGTGGCCGCTTTGGGCTCCGGTATCGCTTACAGTAACTACCACTGTTGGGATATCCTTTCCACGGAAACCCATTCTCCGGAGTACAGGCCAGTCGTTTCCATCACGTACGCAGAGACACAGAGACGAACAAGATGGGAGCTGCACGTATGTATCGGCCGAAATCACTCCCCAACGTTCCACATCCATATTTCCAACAGTGCCTCCTAATAAATGGCGAATTGTATCGGAGATTCTCAAATATTTTTATACGGAACGCGTCGTATCGCACGGAGACAAACAATTAGTTCCAATAAAGAGTGCGGTCACGTACGCTTCGGGCGATTAATTTAGTTATGTCAACGAATTTGGTCTCCAACCAAGAGCGTATCCAACCATGTGTTTGGTCAGGACGACTGACTATTCTTCTCGGCGTGACGTAATAAAAATTGAACCCTTTTGTTATCTTGGTCGACAATAAGTATATAAGCTCGGGTTTTATTATTCATCGATGCACCCCACCATGGAAGAGTAATGGTGCAGCGTAATAAAAAAAATGGCAACAATAAAGGGAAAGACAACAGGAAGTACAATGGCAAAAGCTCGCGGAGTGTGTCCTTCGTAAAGTATATATACGGCACGGGTCGCGTGGAAGGTGCAGCGTCGTCGTGGTCTCGTACTCATTGTGTCTCATACTCATATACCTATTGTGCAACGGCATGCGTGACGCTTTGGCTCAACACGGTACAATGTACCCTCGAACAATGGCGGCGCATCGTGCCCTTATCGGTTTTATTTCCGTACTCTACTACGTAAACCAGTAGCCCCTCCGCCGTCGCCTACCCCCAAGTCCTCTTCATTCTGAACTCCGGCATGTTCCTCGACTCGGCTCTCTTATTAATGGTAAGGAAAGTGAACCGCGAGGGTCGATGTAGCGCGCAGTGACAACGCTCCCTTCGAAACCGTGGGAGGTGCATGACGTTATACGGGAATGGAAAATTTCTCTAAGTACTCGTCGCCGAGACGTGATCCTCTTCTCTCCCTCGGCGCCCTCCGCCGTCGTTAATAGTTGCGGATGCACTTCACCCTACGACCCTTGCGAGGTCTGGACGTCGCAAGTGGATTTCAATCAAGACCATCTATCGCGGCTTGTTTCGTGCGTACACTGGTCGTCATCGATGCTTGGTATTCCTGGATATCTGACTCGATGTACTATCGAAATCGAAGATCAAGCAAGCCATCTAGGCTTGCTAGATGTCTTGCTAGTAGATGTCTTGCTAATTGTCTTGCTAGTAGATGTCTTGCTAGTTGTCTTGCTAGGCGTGTTTCTTGATACTTTATACAATAACTTTGCACAGAGCCGGTAGGACGTATCGGAAAATAAAAATTTGAGTACGGAAAATAAAAATTGGAATCCAACAATAACAACGTCCCTCGAGTAATCCGAATTTGCCTAACCTACAGGACAACGCACAATCGAGCATCATCGTAATCTGGTATCGTTTATAACGTTCAACGATTCAGTCACCGATATACATGTACCGTCCATGACATACTGCGCCATGTAGGGACTACGCATGCGACCAGTTCAATCGCAATGGTTCCGAGAGAACACGGAGAATTGGAAACTCCGAACGATGATCGTGGGAGGGAGAACCAGAGCGATGCGAGAGAAACCTTCGAGGTAGTTGCGGATATGCTAATGAGACCCAATAAGCTTCGACGAGTGTTCCTCTCCACCCCCTCCGATTTCGCCCTCACATACCGTGAGCATATACACCGGTTCGAACGACGGAGTGAGAAGCATATCGCTTCATTTTCCGGGATAAACGTCCAGCCGGATTGATTACCAACACGGAGTTACCGGTCACGGCTCGGCGGGGCCGAGTTTCCAAGCCCAAACCACGTTCAATCTGTCAGTAACGCCGACCCAATAGCATCGGACTAGGAAACCCCCGAACGCATTGAGCGAGTTGGGTGACGGGCACAGGAGGAGGTGGGCTGGAAGTCTGCTGAATGGAAGTGGCTGTAACCACTGTACAATGCGCGAACGATGACGACAATAGCGATCGGCCATTGCTCGATTGTAAGAGAGCTGCCAACTGGAAGGGTAACCAAAAATTTCTGTACAAACCATGTCTGCGCGCACGTAAGACAAACACCCATTTTCGTAACGGCGGTGTGATAAACAAATATCCCAGGTTCATGAGAGACTACAATTTTGGATCCTCATAGAGGAAACTTTGTTTTGATTAAAAAAAAAAGACATTTTTTTGAAAACGTGTTCAAAATGTTTCAAAACATTGAAAAATCACATTTAGAAAAATGTTCGTATGTATGTGTGTTTGTATGCATGAACCAGAGGCGAAAAATTCAAACAGCTGTAACTAGAAAAATGCTTCGACTGATCAAACTGAAATTTCACATATTGTATGCTTGGTTAATAGTCAATGTTTCTTCAAAATATTATAAAAAAAATGTGCGGTTGTTATTTTTGTACGCGATTTTTTATTTCTTCAAAAATGTCTCTTCGCGCTCTATCTCTCACCGTTTTTAAGCTATATGGCTATAAATGAAATAATAAATTTGGGGAGCGTCGATGGAACCGTTTAAATTTGATGTGACTTGGAATTTTTTCAATTTCATGCGAAATTTTAGCTCCACATTTGAAACAATTTTTAGTATTAAATATTCGTCTATAAATAAATTAAGTTGTAGATTCGTGATCAGCACGAAAAAATACATTAAATATGCCGCTGAAACGACGACTGACGAAAAAAGTTTATCGAGCATTTTTATAGTGAATATTGCAAAATTTAGTGATTTCGTGGCGAGCACAGATTCGACATCAGTTTTGCCGAGAAGTCAAGCGCGACGTTGGAATAGTTTTTCCATGTAATTGTTCGCGCAGGACCTGAAGCGGACTCCCGGTTTGTCCAAAAGTCAAGCACGATGTTCGCATTGAAAAAAGTTGAAAATTGAAATTTCCACGCAGCTTTATTCCCAAAGCTTTCTCTATGAAAACGCCAAAAATACAGAAAATGCTTGTCCATAGAACAACGAGGAAGCGATATAAAAATGTAAACTTTCAATTTTCTGCCCTCATTTTACCATCTTCTTTGTAATTATAATAACAATTATCGTTGATAAACAAAATTTGATAATGGTATTGTAACATTGTGAACTCTCTGTGGACAAGAAATGTTTGTTTAAATGCATAAACGAAAGAAAAATGATTTTTCATTCGATAAATTCAATTAAACAATCTATAAAGCAAGAGCTTTTCGCCTCTGACGAGTGAAAAATGTTCGACGAACAGAAACGGTGGATGATAAGAGTCGACAAAAAAAAAAAAATGAAATAAATAAAATAAAAGTAATAATGGCAAAATGTGAAAGCGCGTAGAAGCGTTACAGTGGCACGGGCGCTGTCCTGGCCTGATGGATGCTGGAACGGTAAAATTTTTCGACCGTTCAGCCACGAACTGTATTTCTCTCCGCTGTCGTGGGTGGTCCCATCCGGGAGGGAGACGTACTCGTGCGGATGTCCCGACGATTACGCCCCGTTCGAGCGTGGACTTTTATTTAAGCGTGCGAAATAAAAATTGCGCGAGCGGTCAAAGCGTATGGTGACGGTTATCCATAAAAAAAAATAAAATAAAAAAAAAAAAAAACGAAAAAGCTCCGGGGAAGGACGACAGGATGCGGTTCCGGAGGAACGCGGAAGAGGCGAAACGACGAGGAGGGTGATGCGGAGCGTTACACACCGTGTATATGCAAAGCGTAGGCTGCTTGCGTATTCGGCTTCCGCGATGCTAATCGAGTATGGCCAGCTGTCGGTCAAACCCCGGAGTTGCCTCGCGGTCTGTTAGGGGGGCTCGAGGCGGTCGCTGAGCAAACCCTGTCTTTCCATTATCTGCGTAACTTTTTTTTTTTATATTATTTTTATTTTTTGTAAAATTTTATTTTTCCTCGGAGCTCTTCCTTCGAACTAACTTTGCCCATCGCGCTGGAGGGTCCGCGAGCGAAAGGTCCCTCGTACTTGTTTTCATTTTTTTTTTTTTTTTAAATACTTTTTAGCTCTTTGCTTCCTTTTTTTAAAGGTTTCTTTTACCACTGCTTATTCTTCTTCGGACCACGCCGCGAGTATTACGGGGAAAGTACGAGCGGCAGGTCCGATCGACGTCACTCGCGGAGCTTAAACGCTTTCTTCTACTCTCGTTTCACTTGACTCTCGGGGCACACTGCGAGGCTCTCGGGCGGGTCGGAAGAATGAGAAACTGCGAGACACGTGCCATCCTCGCTCTGGCGTATTCGCAGGACGTACGACTACGAATCTGTTATACTTGTCCGGGATCGCAAACTCTCTACTGTCGAATGTGGGTTGAATTTAAGGCGTCGTATGTCAACACTCGTTGCCGGATCAGACTGCATTTTGAGTGATAGATAGATAAATAGATAGATAGACAGATAAGTGTTTATTTAGTCCTGAGATAAATGGCACAAGGACCAGGCAGTGCAGGCAACGGATACAGAGCAAACAATACAAAATGAATGCTAGTTTTAATAGTAGCGGTAATAGCATCACCGAAGAGAAGGTTTGGTAATATCAACTAAGCTACGGTTTGCGGATGGCGAAGGAAATGTTTGGTCAATTGAACAAAATGTTTGTCCAATTCAAGTAACTATTCGTTGATCGATGAATATTAGGTCAAATTACTGAATATTTCGTTCAACTGACCAAATATTCTCTTCGCCACCCGCAACAGCAGCTTAGTTTGATATTGCCAAACCTTTTTTTTTCGGTGTAGAACAATAATACTTGTGCATTAGCAATACTTCGACGTTCGAACGACCGGTGTCCAAAGGGTGTCAGATCCCGTTAGACGAGCGACTCCGCAAGATACGAGGAGGCGCCGTTTCGAACCATAGAGTAGAGAAGACACCCAATAAAGTAATTCTTTCGATTGCCGATCGAAAGCCAGCCGAGCGAACGCATGATGGTTTTGGGACCATTGATTGATGTCAAAAAAAATATCTCTGAATGGAAAATTCTTCGATCTGCTCGCTTCCCTCATAAACCTAGCTCTCATTCCACTTCGGGCATTTCTTTTTTTTTTATGCTTAAAGAGTGAATTCGAGGTTATCAAAAAAAAAAAAAAAAAAACAAACAAAAATGGTTGAAAACAATCCAGAGCTCTGTTTAGGATGGCCCGGAAGGTCCAGCCAATTCTCCAGGGCTTACCAGACCTTTTTTTTTCATTCTTCGCTCCGTGACGTCTTACTCTGCATGATGATTGGCCGATGGGAAATTCACCCTAGCAAGGGTACGCACCGGATGTGTTTTTTTTGCCGAAGCAGTAAAAGGAATCCGGCAGGCAGTGTCGCAATCCTTCGTAGGCAGAAAGCCGTCGGGGGGGAACGCAGGCAAAAGCGGGGCGAAACGAACTGCTTCTATCACTTTTTACCGGGACATAAAAAAAAGCCTCACACGGATCCGTCTTGCCCCACTCTTGCCTGTACCTGCCCGAGCGAATTCTCCAGGGGTTCCGCGGATTTCCTTTCTCCTTTCCCCTTCGCACTCTGCCTTGCGTGCCACGCAATCGCGCTCTCTTGAGATCTCGAGGAAAAGAGAGAGGGAGAGCGAAACTCCTGGTGAGTCGACGAAGCGTTTAATGGAATTCATGCAAAAAAAAAAAAAAAAAAAAATACCGCGAGAGAACTTCGAAGGGCGCGAATGCCTACGGGCATACGCGAAGTATACGGAAATTGAATTTCCCGCGCGTCTCCTTCCTGCGACGTTCGGTCACGTGTATTTTCTCGAGAGATTGGCTGGTTACCCGCGGATCTACGCTTCCCCTCGAATTTCAAGAATGCACTCCATATTTAAAAAAAAAAAAAAAAAAAACCTCCACTTACCCATGGAGGTTTTGCCGATCGAACGAAAATGGCCGACCAACGAGCCAGTGTTGGCGTAACGATATCAATACCCTACATTCGGCCAATGTTTGGCCAAGTATGTATTGGTTTACCAATCATCGGATTTATCGATTTTCGAACAATGTTCGGCCGCGCATGGGTTCGCCAGTTGTCGGTCTGCCGACATTAGGCCAATGTTCGGCTAAATATCGATTCACCAACCGGTGGTCTGTCGATGCATGAACTCATAAGCCATTGGTCTGCCGATGTTAGACCAATATTCGGCCGAGTATTGACTAGCCAATCGTTGGTTTCTCGTCTAAGATCAATGTTCAGCAGAGTATGAACGCATTCTAGGCTGATGTTCGGCCTAATAGCGATCCGCCAGTCGTTGGATTGCTGATGTGACGCCTAAATTGGGCGATCAACGAGCTATCTAGCGGGTTTCGCCGCTAGATGGCGTCAACCCAAGTTATTTCCCGCAAGCGTAAGTGTACGCTAGCGTCAATATAAGGGGCGAAATTATACGTTCATTAATTCTCGCAAAAAATGCTTACAGACATGCGAAGCATAAAAAAGGGGGATATTTCAACTTTTACCGTATTTGAAAAAAGTATCGTACCTTAAAATCATTCTCGCCCCATGTAAAAAACCTATAGGGGACTTACACTGAGAACATATTATCGGGTTAGCATCGTGAATGACATTCGGGCCAATGTAAGCTGCCATCATCAGGTCGGATTTATTTATTTATTTTATTTTTTTAAATAATCGTTTATTCAGATAATACTGGGAGAGATATACACTTAGATCGGGAAAACGAAGTACAAATCGAAAAAAAAAACCGCAAAAGTTAGATAAAGGAAACTTATAATCTACCTTGCTGCTGGCAGCACTCGTGGATTGAATTTTGACCGTAGGACTGAATCTTTATATATACAGTGGTGGCGGATTTTATTGTCTCTTGTCCCCGTGAGGGTTTGTATTATGGCGTGCATTGAATTCGTAGAAACTCCGTAATAGAGGAAAAACTACGAAGAAGTTTGGAACTCTCGATAAGAGGCTATCGGACCGGGCTTATCATCCAAGGCTCGGCAGGTGATCGGGCCAAGCTCGCATGTCAACGAGATTTTATGATAAATCCTGATCCATTCACCCTATATGGCTTTCGGTGTAGCAAAATTGTTAACCGTCTCGGAGACCGCGTTTCACTTGACAGATAAAAATTAATGAAACGCCATTTGGTCCACTGTTATGCACTTGTGGACTTCCCGGAAGTTTCCCAAGCGATCCTCGGCACACGTTTGCGAGTCGCACAGACGTTAATTAGACACACGTTTCGTACCGTCGATTTCCCACGATCTCCGAATGCCGAATCAAACAGTTAATTATCGCCGAATGCCAGGCAATTAAAATGGAAAGACCGACCGAAAGATTCGAGCACTGTATCTCCGTCAATGCCGAGGGATATTCGCCGGAACGTACCATTGTCACTTCCGTACCGAAGCTATGTTTATGATATAATACGTAATTAAATTTTGTCCGAGCGGGTGCGGATGCAAATTTGGCGAAAACAGCGACAAATTATAATTTCAACAGCTGCAACAGTTCGGTCCGAATGTGTCCGTCACCCCCCCCCCCCCCCCTCGCGCACGCCCGGATGAACGGGCGAACGTTTATCCGGTAGGAAATAATTGATTCTATCGCCGGAGTCCATCGGAGAGGATGAATCGACGCGGCATGCCCGGTATGACGATGAGAGAAGAATTATATGCATCGCGAATTATGAAGACGAAACATATTTTCGTACAATGAGGTAAAAAAATATTGTCATTTATCGGAACGCGTCACGATTGATCGACCACAAAAAAAAAAAAAAAAAAAAAAAATTGGTATCTCAAATAATGTATCGAGAATCGCATTATCGCGCATTGATTTCAGTACGAACGCAGAAAGTGAAAGATTACAGAGCGTCGTGTGTGATACGCCGTGTGGTAGACACCGTAGTCTACATTACAGATATAACGCGCGACGAGAGAAAGCCCGCCCCAATGGGAACGAGTGAGGGGATTAGACGCACGATCATCCGGCAATAAATCAGAATTAATTTAAGCGCCCATGGAAAATCCTTTTCGGCGATGGTGGTGTGTAGAGGTAATGCCTACAGGTTATCCCTGTCGGTGCGGAGGCCGAGGGCGGTCGGGAATACCCTCCCACTTCGTAGTTTTACTCAACCGGGAAACTCCCTCGTCCATCCTTACTACAGTATTATAGAAGAAGTTTATAGACGAGCGGACGCTGCGAGCGAGAAGGATTCATAAATCCAAATAAACGTAGAGCCTGCAGTAAAAAGGGCGAATGCGCTGGGGATGAGCGAATGTGTACACCTCTTTTGCCGGTCTGTAGGAATTGTTTGGTATTTTTTTCTTCTTTTTCTTTTCTTCTCCCTTTTCTTTCCCGACGTTTCCCCGATCCACCCGGTAATATATATATATATATAATCCCTTTTTGCGAGCGCTCGATGGACTTGGTGTCGCGACGAAGTTCGCACCTCGTTCCGGAGAATAGCGAAGGCGGGATATTCTGTATCGTGATTGATGGCAGTGTTGCCCTTCGGTTTCCGAAATCGAGAGACGAAGGAATCGTAAGAGAGTCCAGGGTTTCGGTGGAAAAGGGGGGGGGGGGTGTAAAAGAATGAGAGAGGTGGGATAAATAGATAAGCATGCTGAAGTGCCGCGGATAAAAAAGAAATAAAAATAAAACTTGAAAAGAAAGGTCTAAAAAGATAAGAAACGAAAAAAAGTATAGTGTGACAGGCAAATATAGTAATAGACGAAACGTTGCTCGACGTCATTGCGTTCGTTTCAACTCCTCGAGCGCTAACGCAGGGAACTCGTTTTGTCGAATATAATTATTTATTTCAATCGTTATTTCACGTGCCGTCCATAACCAGATAACCAACCGTGGCACAGGCAAACAAGTGCACTCGCTTGCCTTCAAGCTTAGCTGTTTCCTTGCCATAATAAATATGCCTGCGTTTCGTAAAAGCAAACCGTAGAAACGAATGCGCGTTTTTGGATTTTAAATTTATTTGAAAATTGTGTCAATGCTGAGGTTCGTTTAAGTGTCGATATATCTTTCTGCCGTTAAAGTATTCGACCAGAGCCCTGTCAGCCATTGACGAGGCCAGCGCTAGGTGGGACATTGCGTCTAAATAGGTAGTCGAAAAGTATGAATTCTCCACAGGCATCAGCCGACCGATCTATGCCGCGCAAATTTGACAGTTCACGAAGTCGTTCGATGGACATTGGCTTACCGTCTTTCCGAAAAAGCGAATATCAAATGACGTCGCGGAATCTTGGCTCGCGAAATTTATCGCTGGTATTTCAGCTTGGAGAAGTGAAAGCTCACGTTTAACGCGCCTCCCCCTCGGATAAGCGAGGTTTTACTCTTTATCATCGATACTCGAAATTTGAAATTTTAAAAAATCCCTTACAGCTTTGTTAGTTATCGTAAACCAGCTGCCACCCAAAGGAAATTGATAATAATTAAAATCGCCAACCAGAGCCCGGTCAGCCATTGACCAGGTCGCGCCAGGTGGCACATTTCGTCTAAACATATCGTCGAAAAGTATGAATTCTCCACAGGCATCAGCCGACCGATCTATGCCGCGCAAATTTGACAGTTCACGAAGTCGTTCGATGGACATTGGCTTACCGTCTTTCCGAAAAAGCGAATATCAAATGACGTCGCGGAATCTTGGCTCGCGAAATTTATCGCTGATATTTCAGCCCGGAGAAGTGAAAGCTCACGTTTAACGCGCCTCCCCCTCGGATAAGCGAGGTTTTACTCTTTATCATCGATACTCGAAATTTGAAATTTAAAAAAATCCCTTACAGCTTTGTTAGTTATCGTAAACCAGCTGCCACCCAAAGGAAATTGATAATAATTAAAATCGCCAACCAGAGCCCGGTCAGCCATTGACCAGGCCGCGCCAGGTGGCACATTTCGTCTAAACATATCGTCGAAAAGTATGAATTCTCAGCACTCATCAGCCGACCGATCTATGCCGCGCAAATTTGACAGTTCACGAAGTCGTTCGATGGACATTGGCTTACCGTCTTTCCGAAAAAGCGAATATCAAATGACGTCGCGGAATCTTGGCTCGCGAAATTTATCGCTGGTATTTCAGCCCGGAGAAGTGAAAGCTCACGTTTAACGCACCTCCGCCTCGGACGCGCACGTATTGTCCAGATTTTTGTAAAAATTTATTTCCTCCTCCTTCCTTATTCCCTCGTCCTCGTGGACGAAGGAGTGGCCGAAAGCGAGCTCGGTGAATTCGCTCGGATTTACCTCCTGTCCCATGCCAAAAAGAGGGACAATGCTGCAAGATTTAAGGGAGGGACCTCCGCAGAGCCGAGAGACGTCCCGTTACGGTCGTCAGGGGGGAGGACGAGGTGGCCGGAAAGACGAGAGCGGCAAATGACCGAAAACGAAACGACCCGGCCGACCCGACCTCGACTCGGACCACTGACGCGTGTCACACTTCGTGCCGGCGGAAAACTCTTTTTCCGCCGTAAAAGGCTGAATTCGTTGGTATCCTTTTTAAACGGCGTGTCGACTTTCCAGTCGGGCGATCCAATTCCGGGAACATGAATATCCGGCCACTGCAAAATCCACCGGAAACGCCCAAAACAGGATTCCCCTTGACGCGCACATTTTTCGCTCCGACGAAAAATCGTTGAAGCATTAACGAGACCACCGAATTCGCGGACAAGTTTCAAACGTCGGCTTGCGACGAGACCGATAAATTTTCCATCGCGTCACCGCGACGGAAAGTTCGGGTGAGACAAGAAGACAACAAAAAAAACCGACCGATTCGCGGACCGGCGATACAAATGGCAGACGAAAATCATAATTAATGACGAGGATAAATCGTGAAACTGCGTTTCGTCGGTCACGCGACTCCGGCTAGACTTTTGACGGTCGCGAATTTTAATGATGGATCGCATTTTCGTCCGCTTGTTTATTCATTTTTCGATTTCGTCAAATCTTTCGCTCGCGACCGCAGCTCGAACTTCGGTGGGGGTTGAACATTTTTTCTTTGTTTTTATTTTTATCCGCGGCGTGACGAGAAATGACGCCGAGATGCATAATTGAAATGCGTCTGGCCGTAATGACGGCGCATCTACGTAATAAAAAAAGTTATACTACCATAATTTTATTTTTATTTTTTTTATCTAGTTTCTTTTTTTTAATTATTTTTTATAGGACAGGACATTTTAATAAGAGACGCTCGGCTCGTCCTTCGCATAGCGACGGGCGCCGCGGCGTTATTACTTCGAATACCCATAATACTCGGGGAGAGATCGAGCCGCGTGAGATTCCTCGGTGGATTTTCGAAGTGTTCGAGATCCTCATTTTCTATGCTGTACACCGGGGGAGGAAAGGGAGTTGCATATATATTCCTTAGTACAGCGCAGAAGTGGTCGCGAGGGCTTCGTTCCTTCCCGTGTACTCGTACTTCCCTTGCTCGTGGCATATTCATGTTTGCACGGGGCTTAGATTCCTGGAACGAAGCTCGATATATAAACCGTTGAGTTTTCAATCGATGACCTGCCTGTGGGCCAGACCGAGGACATTGCAGTGGACGTCGGCGACGATCACGACCAGACGTTCAATCATGATTATTCAAACACTGCTTTTGTCGAACATATCGAACAGGATACTTCATTCATACGGAGGGCACGAAAAGACCGGTCGAGAGCTTTTGCGAAAGTAATTCCTAACTGGTGTTACATTAGACATTTTGTGGAATGTATTATTCCACAAAATGGTAGTTCTTGCGAATAGTGTTCACTTCGCATAACTTTCAGAGAAATGAGAGCAAATTACAAACACTTGTTGATGATATGAAAATCTGAAGAAAAAAATCAAGAACATTAACGATGCTGAAAAGATTAATTTTGCACAATAATAATTCCAAAATGTTATTAACAAATTGATGAAAAATAAAATTGTTCATCAAATATCCCGAAAAGCTAATTTTTTTTTTTAATGACAATTATTCGTTCATTTTTTTTGAATACGTATGAATTCTTTCAGATTTTTTATTCACTTTGATTTTTTTTTTTTTTTTTACAGTACACGTTTTACAGTACTGCATACGTGTACACAGTGTACACGTATGCAGAAAATTCAAAGTGAATTTGAAAAAAACTTGAAAAATTTCATACGTATTGAGAAAAATGAACGGATAATTTTCATTTAAAAAAAAAACTTTATGTTTCCAAGAGATTTGTTGAACAATTTTATTTTTCATCAATTTGTTAATAACATTTTGGAATTATTGTTATGCATAATTAATCCTTTCGGAATCTTTGATACGCTTGATTTTTTTTTTCAGATTTTTATATCATCGAGAAGTGTCTACAATTCCCTCTCATTTCTCTGAAACTTATGTGAAGTGTGAAGTGAACACTATTGACGTACTAGCAAGGACTATCTTGTATATATCTCGCTCATTGCCGAAATCGATTTCACGATTAAAAAAAAAAAAAAAAAAAAAAAAAAAAAAACGATTACGTGCAACGAATTAAAAATGTGTTGTTGTTGTTGTTTGTTTTTTTTTTTTTGTTTTTATATAGCGATACGAGCACTCAGTCCTGCTGGACCATTGTACTCGGGCCCCGTGGGGCACTCGCACCGCCCTAATTGTCCACTTGTCCACGTTGTGTTCCTCAGACGCGGAACACAACCGACAGGCGTCCCTCGTGATGTCATTGACTTTTTTTTTTTTTTTCGCACCTACTTCTGCGACTTGACACCTTTCTCATTAGGGATTACCGGTTGCTCAGGGTATCTTGGTCAGTCCCGCGGTCCCCAGCAACCCTTCGTGGGCTTGCCGGTTGCTCGGTGTAACTTGGCCTATCCCCCGTCTCCCAGCATCCCTTCTCGGGGTTGCCGGTTGCACAAGGTATCTTGGTCAGTCCCCCGTGCTCCAGCAACCCTTCGTGGGCTATTACCGGTTGTACAGGGTATCTGGGCCAGTACTTCCGCACCACCGCATCCCTTCTTTGGGTTGCCAGTTGCTCAGAGTATCGTTGGCCTAGTCCCCCGTCCCCCGGCATCCCTAAATGTAGTCATGCTAGGGATATCATTGTCGGCCTCCTCAGAGCCCCAGGTTAAGGAGGCAAGGCTCCAAGTATTCTAGGATAGTCGCCTGGTATGCCTAGAAGCATCGTTATGATGCACCATACCCCGGTGCCATGAAGCCCGAGCACGATAGCTTACACTCTGGCCAGGGATAGCTATTGCGGAGCGTCGAGTCTGATACACAGACTCGGCGTCCCGGGCGATGGGTACGCTACGTCCCCTACGCCGATAATTAAAAATGTGTAGGAAAAAAAAAGAATCGCTAAAAAATAAAGAAAGATCGATGAACTTATTCACCGTGAAACAACGCCGGTGCGGATAATTTTATAATAGATGTGGGTTTATAGCTCGTATGTAGGACGATATCTCTAACGATCGTTCATTGCGGGTGTTCCGTCAAAGAGAAAAGCTCAACGATCTGAACGGAACAATGTGGAAGTGGTGGAAATAGGGGAGGGGAAACGCGCGACACAGGATGTACTTCCGGTTGACCTGCGACAGCCTATGGGCTGCCCAAAAAATTCAGATAGTTTTTTCGGAGGCTGAGGTCGCTCGGAAACGAGCCGGAAATTCACGTTGGTGAGATCGATATTCGCGTATAACTCTTCTTCCTCTGCAGCGTGTCCCTCTTTCCGTTCTGCTCTGTCGGCTCGCCTCGCCGATTCGCTTCGGCAACACCAACGCGGCCCGGTATAATATATCAGACTGTACGAATGTACGAATGAACCCCTTTTATCCCTAAACGAACCACCCCGTATGCATCATCCCCGACCGGTCACGCATCAGCGTTCTCTCCACTTGGACGACATTTTTATCGGTGATAACGAGCTTCGAAAAAATATGATGAAATTTTCACTACGCAGCAAAAAACGTTTGTACTTTTTACAACTTGTTGTCCACAAATGGCCATTATCTTTTATTCGTTTAATTTCCGATCGGAGCATCCGACCACAGTTTTACAAACTAAAATGTACAAAATAACATTGCCAACGACGCGGGAAATAAAGGGACAGGTTCGCACATTCACACCTGAACAAAAGAGCTTGTTGTTCATTTAACAAAATTATTTTTTACGAAAATTCGTATTCCGGTTTTACGAATTTTTTTTTTTTTTTTTTTTTTTTTTTTTTTTATTGTGAGCGACCTGAATTGCAAGCCAGATGAATCAATAAAAAAAAACACGTTGAAAATTGAAATTTTCATATTGTTTTCTCATGATGTTCCATTATTCGCAAAGCTTCTTCTATGAGAAAGCCTTTTCTACATTTTATTTGGTTTACTCATAGAGGAAGCTTTGCGAATAATGGAACATTATGAGAAAGCGACACGAACATTTCAATTTTCAACATTTATGAGGAAGCCACATGAAAATTCCAATTTTCAACGTTTTAAAAAATGTTAAAATAATGTAAATTATGTTAAAACAACGTCGCTCTTCACAATATCGGTTCTGTCGGCGCAAAAAAATATATGGAAATATGCGATCCTGAAGTGTTTTTTTTTAACTACATTTTTACTCAAGAAATCCAAACGATACCTTTTTATTAAGCTTTATCAATCTCGACATATACTTGATCTTGATCGCTATTGAATTTGGTAAGAATCGGTCGAGGGCTTTCGATTTCCGGACATGGTCAATTTTTCGAAAAATATCATTTGCACACTAACTCTTATAATTTTTTTTTTAGATATTTACCTAAAAATACGCGACAAAAAAAGGTTACAATGGGACCGATGCTTTTAACAGTGTGGACTTACTTTAAAATCAAAACTTAGGGAGCTAAATTGGAAAAAATAGAAAATTCTACAAAACACATTAGCTTTTCGGGGATTATTCAATTAACATTTTTGTCAGGGTTTTCTATCATCCGATTATTCTGGGCAAACGCATACTCAGTCCGAAGTTCGGTGACCGCTCACGAGTAAAAAAAAAATTAATGAATCCTCGAGCTCCGTCCGCGCGACCGTCGGATTACATAGCTTCTGACAAGTGAAAATTAATTTCAATGCGTACGCGGCGCTTCGGTAAATATGTATGAGAATGGGATACTTCGTGAAAAAAAGAAAGAAAAAAATAATAAAGAGTGCTGGAGCACCGGAGTCCTGAGGTGGGCCGCTATTTCGTGGCGAAGAAAGCTTCGGCTCTCTCTCTCTCTCTCTCTCTCTCTCTTGCGAGCTTTGTACGAAAAATGGCGAGTGGAATAGGAGGTACGCGAGCTGCCGCCGTGCTGCTGCGGAAGGCATGCACGTGCGGGCCGTAAGATCGTCGGGGGAGCCAGAAATTCGGGGCTTCGTCTGCGGTCTGCGAGAGAGCGAGTTCGCCAAACGGGCCTACCTCGAATTTCCCGTAGGAATATATAGAATTCTTGGCATTCCACCGGGCCAGACTCTCGCTTCCCTCCGGCTTATGCGCCGGCCTCACCACTTCCCGGAGGCAAAGAGTGCACAGTGTCTTGTACTCGAGAGCCGAACGGCGAGCTCGAATCGACTTCACTCCAACGAGAAAAAGTCTATCCGACGGATTACTCTTATAGCGCTCTGCAGACGAATTTCTGGTAGAGTTTGCAAACTGCACCCAGAGAAATCATTTATTTGACGGTCACCGTTTATTTAGATTAAGTAAAATATTTATTTAATTTAAATAAATATTTATTTTAATCAAATAAATATTTTACTTAATCTAAATAAACGGTGGCCGTCAAATAAATTATTTTTCTGGGTGTGGGCCTCGAGTAGGATGGTCCTTAAATTGAACGTTTTTGAATTATCTGGGAGCCACCCCGTATCATTGTCTGGTGTAAAATAAAAATGCGATGTGCAAATGGTCCTCGAAATTAGTGCGTTTCAGAGGTCGCTATCGACTATTTAAAAAATTAGAAACTTCGGAACATCTAAATTTAAAGTCAAAATGAAAAAATTCGAGATTTCCCTCGGAGCCAGCCCGCACTGCCAAAGTATAGCGTATAAGAAAAAAAAAGGTGAAAGTTCAGAGTTGTTAGCTGGTCCAAAGTCATGCATTTTTTAAATAGCCGGTAGCGACCGGCTAAGAATGCATTAATTTCGGGGACCTTTCGCACATCGCATTATTACTTTATACCTCACTATAATACGGTGCGGTCTTCAAAGATTTTACAAATTTTTGATTTAAGGACCTTAAGGTCTTGAGTTTCCTCTCGTGGAGAAAATATTTTCTGTCTTGACCATCCTCGTGAGTTCAATCAGAAATATCCGCCAGTAGTCGAGGTCAGCGTGTGGCTCAGCCGGGCGCAAGTGGAAATAGACGAATCCGTAGTTAATAGTCAGACATGCAATGACAACAAAAACGGGGCAACGTAATTTAGTTTCGCCGATATTTACGTACGGCCCTATGACAGGCATCGAGCCCGTTGCGGAGTCGAGTAAAATTTGCAAGTGAATTCAGTCTATTTCAGCGAGGCCGGTATCGAAAGAGTAAAAAATAAAGAGAATTTCAAAGGAAGAAAATAAAAATTTAAACGGGAGCGCAACGAAAAGTATAAACGAGAGACTCTCAAGTTTGCGGCGAAAAGTCACCGAGGACTTTGGGCAGGGATTCGCGGGGGCCGCAAAGTTTCGTAACTAAATTTATTAATACACTCAATCATTAAAACCTCCAGAATTTCGAGAAGTGGATTGCGAACTGTTTTTTTTTATGCGAACTTCTGTCAGCCGACTAGCTTTTGTCCTCCCGTCCCTGTTTTAATATAGAACGAAATCGTACGACGAAAATAACGTTCGACGTGACACGACTATATACAGGCGAATACACAGAAATACAGACTTGAACGGTCCGATCGCTGACCAAAATAAAATTGCAGCCAAATTTTCCGGATTGACAAAAAAATTTATTAAAAATCCACAACTCACCCAATTCCGGGCCGCAGACGCGCGGTATGATTTGAAGAATGGCGCTGCAAGACGCATCCTCGAAGCAGAGTTGTCTGGCGTACAGACAGTTTAGTATCGCCACCGGAGTCTTGATATTCGAGCCTGTAACAGATAAATATGTTCATTAGAAAAAAAAAAAATATTAGAAAGAAATTTGAAACTTAGGATAAGCATTGGGACCGCGAACAAGCGCAAAACGTTTAGGCGTTAAAAATGAAGTATTGTCGTAAAATGTAAAATGTAAAATGTAAAATGTAAAATGTAAAATGTAAAATGTAAAATGTAAAATGTAAAATGTAAAATGTAAAATGTAAAATGTAAAATGTAAAATGTAAAATGTAAAATGTAAAATGTAAAATGTAAAATGTAAAATGTAAAATGTAAAATGTAAAATGTAAAATGTAAAATGTAAAATGTAAAATGTAAAATGTAAAATGTAAAATGTAAAATGTAAAATGTAAAATGTATATGCAATGAGCATCCAATAAATTATTATTATTATTATTATTATTATTATTATTATTAAATGTTGAATTTTAATCCAACGACTTTACGATACACGATGTTTTATCGAGTAATCAAGCTTGTTGCAGCGATGTAAGCAAGGTCGTCTCACCGGCCCATACGGTTCGGTGGCCAAGCCAACGTGGCATTAATATCGCAGCCGATAGTCGCTAAATAAAGCACTCAGACGTCAAACATATATGAATAATCGAGGGTAACGTGCAGGTCGCGAGATCCTCGCGGCACGCACGTTAAAAAAATAATGACGATGGAAAACGTCGCTCGGGAGATTCGCCCTGGCCGGGTTTGCGCTGAATAAAGGCTCGGCGTACCGCACACACACATACACACACTCGCACAGACTCACGGAAACACATAGTGTTCAGCGGAACGAAGAAAGTGGAAGACGGAGGCGAATGAGACTCCTCACGTGATTTAAGACTCGTCGGCCATAAACCATTCGTTTTATTAACGTTATAGAAAGTTGGCCATCTCGCGGATAAATTATGCGAGTCATCCGGGTGAGTAGAACGAAAAATAATTGTTATTACTTCGTAACACGTGAGGCATATATGTGGAGATTAAAGAGCGACAATAATCTACTAGCGAAAGATTTTTTGTTCTCTTCTGATTTTATTTAATTTTGGGTGTTTTTTTTTTTTTTTTCTTTTTTTTTCTTCATCAACCGGAATCGAGACCGAATGCGAGCGGAATAAGTACAATTTTCGATGCTGCCGCTGGTGCTGATCCGCATTGTCCCGCGTCGAAAATCGTTGCGAGGACTCTTCCGAACAAAATGAAATAAAAGAATTGAATCGGGACGAAGCGGAGAGGCGGAGTTGGAGAGCGCCGCGGATTTTTACGAACCACTCGCCGAACGGATGCCGATAAAAGAAGCTCTCGGACCAGTAATTAATTACGAAACGTTCGCCGTCGGCGCAACGGGCTATAAACTACAGTGCACAGCACGAACGAGCGGAAAAGCGCGGGCCCCCAGCGTTTTAACCTTGTACTTTGCGAAGGACAGAAAAATTTAAGCTACGATATATTTAAAAACCGGAGAGATTTGCATTGGGACATTTTGATATTTAACTTAATAATCATTTTTATATCTATAATACAATACTTATGTAATGTAGATAAAAATTTTTAGCCGCGTACTTTGCGAAGGACAGAAAAATTTTAGCTACGGTATATTTTTTAAAACCGGAGAGATGAGAACTGGGACATTTTGATATTTAACTTAATAATAATTTTTATATCTATAACACTTACATAATGCAGTTTCAAATGCTTTATATTTATCCCCCGACCAATTACTGTGAAACAAAAAAAAAAAAGAATTGACCTCTCTCCGAGCGACCGAGAGCGATCTTGAGGCGAATTCATGCGAAAGGGAGTCGCATGGATTTCGCGACGGCGCTGTATCACGACAAGTACAATTCTTACCGACATATAATTTCCGGACTATCATTGAAGAAGATAAGGGAGAGAAAAGTTGTAAATAGGTGTTCCATTATTGCGACGTTACTCCTCGTTTTATATCCTCAGTATTGAGTTCGACCGATTGAGAATGGATTGGATGGGAATCGTGAACTCGATTCCCCGGTAATTCGAGGCGGAAGATGAGTTCCGGGAGGCCGTGGCCCGACAGAAGACGGGACGACAGAGATCGGCTGCGATTTCCGGAAAGCTCACGGAGACGAGAGAAACGAAAAGAGCGGAGAGACGAGGGCGAGCAGCCTTATTGACTCCTGGAACCGTCCCCGTCCATCCCAGCCTTTCCGATTGGTATTTATGAACGATGGTCGATTATCATCCGAACCCAAAACGATTTCGCGAACCGATCACCTTTCGATTCGTCTCCTCTTGTTTTCTCGTCGCATTCCGACTGCGAGACGTAATTTTTGTTTCCTCACCGTGAGACGCGCCAACTGACCTGAAACGTAACAGGTCGCGTGACTGTCTCGTACGACAAAGATGGGGCAACATTTTTTTATTTAATGTTCTGTTTGCCCGACTCGAATTTTCCATGCCGCCTTGCCGCAGTGACGGTGGGCACACGCGTCGAGCTTGGGAATCTACGCGGATCCGAATATCGGAGAGACGGAGGGAGATTTATATGGAAAGTGACTTTTACTTCGGTTTCTGGGACGAGGCCGGGAAAACGAATGAATACATTTAGTTGGTTCAATGCCAGAGGAGCGCATAAGTAGATTCTCATTATTGATTACAGAGAGGCTTGGTCGTTCAAGGCTCAACAGTTGCGATCGAATAGCTATTTACTTCACTCGTGGCAAAAATTGCAGTTTTACGCACGCGTCGAGCGTGCGTAAAATCACCGTTTTCACGCTATGGGAAGTAAAATTTGGTACGACACTCGTGCGAAAAACTTTTTCTCAACTCGTGTGATTGTGCACACCCAGAACAATAATTTACTTGACCGTCAACGTTTATTTTGTTTATTTGATTCAAATAAATATTTATTTCATTTAAGTAACTATTTACTCAATTTAAATAGATCTTTACTTAAATCAAATGAATATTTTACTTAAACCAAATAAATGGTGGCCGTCAAATAAATTATTTTTCTGGGTGCAACACTCGCCTTCGTGCTGCAAACTCAGACTCGTCATAAAGAGTTTTATCGCACTAGTATCGTAAACTACTATTGTATGGCAAGGGCTTGGAAAGGGAGTTCTTGCGCTGAGAAAAAAAAATGGCTGGATTAATCAAGGTGCGTTCCCCCACGTTCAAAAGCGTTATGTAGTTGGTATAATAAAAAAATTTCTTTGAATCGCAATATTTTGAATCGACTGAAGCGAATAATCGTTCAAAAAATTAATGATTTAGTTGTACCAACCAAATAACAGATTTGAACGTGCGTGACCGCGAATTTGGTTAATCCACCATTTTTTTTTCATCGGTCAATAATAGGCTATTTTCCGCCCGTATTGGACGCAGGGAATGTGATTATTTTAGCGCAGACGGAACATTTTTTTATTTAAAAAAAAAAAAAAAAAAGAAATTAACGACCACCCAATGGTGACCAAATTTCCAATTAACCCCCTAAATCAGTAGCCCCCTTCTATTTATTTCAACGATCAAATTGGCGGGGACGCACCCGCACGGATTCCCTCGTTTTCCACCACTGTGGAGTTTAACGCAACGGCGAGGCGGGACGTGCAGCTCGATATGATCACAGCTATCCAGTGTGCCGACGGCAAAGTTCGAAGTTAATCGAACGAGTGCGGTGAGAGGTTAAAGAGAAGGAGAGACAGAGCATCGCAGTGCATGGATATCGGGTATGGAATGGGATGGTTAAAACACGGAGAGGGAGGGATCAGAGCCACTGCGTACTGCGTAATTGAATTCCGTCGGTCAGAGGTCGATTCAATCGGAAGCTCAAGAGTTCGCGCACCCGCGCTCGCCCGGCTATCTCGAACTATCGGGCTATTGAAAAATATTTGATGACCCGAATAGGGTATCGAATTTTTATATTTACAAGGCCCAGATACTGCGACTATCGACCCAGGCATGGCCACTAATACAGAGGAATCGAAACGCAAGATCCCAGTACGATCGTGTGTGTTTCGACCTCGTTTCTATTATAATTCGTCGTACGACGTGATGGAGGGGAGAGCGGGGCAAAATGGGACGGTGGGGCAAAACGGGATAACGGGGCAAAACGCAATTTTCCAATAACCTTTTGGATGGTGGCGAAGGTGACGAGTGGAACAAAACGATTTTTAAAATCCGGATGTATCGTTGGGACAAAATGGGACATCCAAAAATTATTGGAAGATTGAGTCTTCACCCCACTCGTCCGTTTTGCCCCACTGATCCATTTTGGCCCGCTCCCCACAAGTCAGATATACTTTAAAGAGAGAATTCGAAGAGCAGCAGAGTTATTACATTACGAGGGAAGAAGAAAATAAAAAAATAAAGTGAAATAAAAAATAAAAGATACACACGTTGGATAGAAAATGAAAGGGATGCGAGAACTTGCGAAAATGAAGCGAGATAGTTGCGAGTTCTCCGCATCAGCTCAACCGTACGGGCCATTATTTTTTTTTTTTTTTGCTTGATTTCCCAGGGCGATGTTTTCATGTATTTTTCAAACATCGACTGGTCATCGAGCCTCTCCGTCCCGGCCTCGCCGCGGGACTAGCTGGCCATGGAGAGATATCCATTGAAACGGGCTCGCATTTGAATTTCGAGGGTGGTAAAACGAGCGGGGTGAAAAGCGGAGGATCGCCAGCTGGTAGTACGGAGAACGCGAGAGAAAGAAGAGATTTTCTCGACCAGTGCCTCTCAAGATATCAATGTCGATTCTGCTTCCATTCGTCGAAACTGCATTCACCGAGCGCTTGCGAAATGCATCGAAACCCAACAGTTTCGATTTTTCGGACAGTCATTATTGTTTAATTGTATTTTTTTTTTTTTTTTTGCCGTGCCACACAGTAAAAAATAATTTCGTACAATCGGCGTACGAATTTTCGTAAAAATAATTTTGTCACACAAGTGCCAAGCTCGTTTGTTCGGGCTTAAACATACAAACTTGTCTTTTTATATGCCGAGTTATCGACAATTTTAGTTTGTACTTTCGTTGGTGAAACTACGAATAAAGAATTGTCGACGCATGTGGACAATTAAGTTGTTGTAAAAAGTACAAACTTTTTTTTACCGTGCACTGCCCAATGGATTTCTCGGAATAAAGTATATTGATTAAAAACGAACGCACAGTTTATAAATTCGAAGATTTTATTATCGAGGTGAAATTTATACACATAAAATGTTGCGTTTTTCACTGTCTCGTCGGTATTCCGCGAAGGTCGGCTTCCTTGAAAAGTGCAACGAGGGACTCGAGGGTTTCCTCGCCTGTTGGGACTATCTGATTAGCCGGAAGATCGAATCGGTATATGCCGTTGTCGCGTAGCTCGTAAGTATAGACGAGCCGAAGATGGAATGTTCCCTTCACCCAGTCCGTCGAGCCTCCGGCCGCGATGTCTGAACATATTTGTTTTTTAATTCCATTAGTTGCGTACTGTTGAAAACAGTCGTTAATTCTAGTTCTTAATTAATTAATTAAGTAGTAATTAAGTAATTATTTGAATCAATTAACTTTAACTCAATCAATCAATCGCTACTTAATTAAGTATTAATTAATTAACTAATATCTAGTTCCCTATAATTCTATACAGATCGTCCATACACTAAAACAGGCTAGGGTAGCTGTTCTGAAAAATAAAGATGACTTCCCAATCAACTTACAGATCATTTCACCGATGTTTCCCATAGTGTATTGAGTGCCGTATTTTCTTGCGAGAGCTTTTATCGCTGCCTTACCGATTGCGCGCTAAAAATGTTTAAAAAAATGTAAATAAAAGATAACAATAAGTCGTATTTGTTGTTTTTTAACGGGAAGTTAATATAGCGACGCGAAAGAGTAAACACTTGCCTCTTCATCGTAGTTGTCGAGGTGTTCCTTGGTGTATCCGTAGGGCATGCCGAGACGCTGGGAATAGCTGTGAAAGGCGATGTAAGCGTAGATCTTGTCGGAAATCGAAGTTATGTATTCCGAAAGGGTTTTCGCCTCGATATCGGAGAAAGGAGCGTCTCCGGCATAATTATTACGGCAGGGATCGGCACTCGCTCCACCCTCTAGGAGATAAATAACAATAAAAATACAATTAAATTGAAACTAAAATATTTTAATGCTTCACATTTGAAAATAATTTTATTTTTATCGGCGTGCACGTGCCCATCCATTTGTATCCCCAATTGCGGTTGAGGTCAGTGCCGTAACACCATTCGTAGGTCTTTCTCGTCTTTCGCCAGTAACGATCCTTACGGAACAAAAATAATGCAATAACTATAGTTGTGTACCCAATTTTAGTGATCAATTACATTTTTCATTCTCTATCCAATTTGCCGAGCGGACAAATCGTGTATTGCATCGGATCTTACGTCGGTGTGGCTGTAAACGTATCCATCAGGATTGAAAACCGGGAAGATGTACCAATCGTTGGTCTCGGCGAGTTTCCTGACTTCCGGTTTCTGACTGGTCAGTAATTCGTTTAGCAGGTAAGTCACAACAGCCGGTGAGATCCATTCGCGAGCGTGAATTCCACCCTCGATGAATATTCCAGGGTTGTTCTTCTCGAAGGATAACTTGACTCCTCTGATGTCGCGGCCCTCGTAGCTTTTGCCACCGACGATCACCTGGGCCTTGTCGGGATAAGTTTCAGCGAGTTCGTCCAGAAACGCGTTGATCTCATCCAAATTGTGATATCGCGTTAAGTTGAAGGCGTTGCCGCCGATTATGGACTGTGAAAAAAGCCGACAGTAAAATTGAAAATTTTACTGGGGGAGTTATTTTTTTGGCACGAGCGACGATATAGCGAGAATAAATAACTCACCTCGTCTGTAACCGCAAAGATTAGGAGGATCACCAAAATATTCGATTTCAGCATGATGTCGCTGTAACAAAGTTATCGTTAAGACGTTAGAGTTTTATTTTTAATATTTTTTTTTTACCAATTGTTAGAACAATTGGTTAAAAAAAAAAAAGAATCAGTTCATCACGATTAATAATGCGACATCGAAAGCTTCCGTCAGTTACGAAATTTGTTCATAATTCAAACATCACAGTGCACTTATTTGAAAGAGGACTTACTGTTTGTTGAATGCGACGAGAGTTTCTCTTGTGTTCATCGGACTTTGCAGTTCTACTTATATCCACGCGTTACTCACTTTGTTCACGACACGACCGCAAACCCGGAAATTTTTGTACACCATGGAAACAGAGAGCCGACAGTGAGTCGTACCGTCTATCGAAAGTTTGCAGTGAAACAATAATAGTTCGAACACCTGTGAGAACACTTATCGGTTAATTGTCACGGAAAAGTAATTAGGAAATACGTAAAAGCCGCCGATCATATTAAGCTGAAAGTCGTTCAACGGCAAATCATTATAATTATCTTTTTTCTTTTTCGATCATAATTCACATGATTATTATTTTTTCAATCACAATTCTCATGAGTTTCTGAACTCGTGTGGATAATGGCAATTCTATAACCGTCGTACATTTCGCGGAATCAATTTTCCGCCGTTGAGAAACAAATGAGGTGAGAGGAAGAGGGGAGGAGGGTTGCTCCATTATTTTGTCGTGACGTGGTTACTTAGTTCTCTCGGAATAGTACAGACCGTTCCGCTGCAGAGATCATGAGCTTGCACAGATCTTGTTAGCCGTTGTAATACGTCGTACGTCTCGTGACAGTCGCCAAGCATACACTCACGCATACATATACATGTGTCCGTATACATGGAACCTCGCAAATTCGCTGCAGGGTAGTAATAACGCGGTTACGATGATACCGAGCGAGCGCTAACATCTCATGATCAACTTGACAGGTAGTATCTCGATCATTAACCAACACCAGTCCATTACGCCCATTGAACATTCGAATTATCCCATAAACCTATCAACGACTCAATAATTTCGCCATCGACATCCGACCTTCTGTCTTATTGAAAAAACGATTTTACTCAACTGTTTGACACTGTCCTGTACCGAGATACATGGAATGTTTCCCATTTTCTTAAAAGTCCAAACCTAAAGTGATGAAAAGCTTTAATGAAATTCGGGTCGAAAGACAGGAAGATATTTTCGAACTCCGCGTACCCTTTTTCCATTCGTTAGCAATGTCAATCCGTCTGGTAAACTTTTTACCAAAATCGCTCACCGCCGAATCGGTCGACCGATATTCATTGTATCGAGGAAATTCAACGTCCTCCGCATCGGTCTTAATTCCAAAGTAGTGCATTTCGTCACAGTACCACCCGGAAATCTAAACATTTTAGGGACACGTTCTTTGTAGGATATGTTCCCCTTCGTCACGACACCTCAGCAGACAAACGTATGATGTATTCACTGTACTGTCTTTTTCCCGTTTCAACACTGTACTGTCTTTTTCCCGAACAACGATTGGTACATCTTCCCGGTTTTCAATCCTGATGGATTTATTAACACCCACACCGCGGTCAGATACGACAACGATAAGGTAAGGTAGGGGTAAGGTAAGGTAGGGGTAAGGTAAGGTCCGATAAGGATAAGGATAAGGTAAGGTAAGGGTAAGGCAAACGGGGTAAGGTAAGGGTAAGGTAAACGGCGTAACCTAAAGTAAGGGTAAGGTAAGCGGCGTAACCTGAACTGAGGGTAAGGTAAACGGCGTAACCTAAAGTAAGGGTAAGATAAACGAGGTAAGATGGCGATGGGTAAATGTGGCAAAGTGATGGCTGGACACCTAAGGGAGCAGTCCAACATCCCGGACATGCATGAAAAATCGTATTTCCATCTCTTTTCGCACGGCCGCTTTGTCCGGCCACTGGGACGTGTCCCGTCATTGGGACGTTTACTGTATTCGATCCCGAACGATATCGTCACGCACACACACGAGTCCATGACGGCAACATGCGCACACATAGACCGGTAGAATTTTGGCAACGACGCCCCATCCCGCAACGATAACAACTCATGATCCGCGATGACAGGTTACACGAACGGGAACGAGATCCCGTTCTCCCTCGACCCTCGCGTTCCTCCGCACTTTGTCGGCTCACGGAATGCACGCTCGGCGATGAACCGATAATTGAAAATCATTGTTCCAACTGGTCCGGGATATATTCTGTGTCGATCGATTGGTTGTCGGAAATATCGCCGGTCGAAGTCCCCACCGTGCGTGTCCCACCGTTCATCTCCGGCCCGCCAGGCACTCTGGTCCAGTCGTCTGTAATACTATTATAACCCGAAAACCTTTCCGCCACTCGTCGTCGTCCACCGTACCGGATAGCAAACGGTTACATGCTGACGCGCCATTTGCGCGTTACATTTGCCGATTTGTGTCGAGGGCGCGGAAGGGAGTGGGATCGTCCCGATTCGATGAGTACACACTGTCCGTTCGCCATCCATACGGGGCGTTTGAGTTACGCCGGCCGGACTGGAAGAGGGACACGGTGAATCAACGATTCGGAAAAGCCCACTTATCCGAGGAAACAACATCGAAGCGGGGTAGTGTCGAACGTTCGGTATCGAACATCACTCGTTTTTCTACTCCCGTAGAACTCGCGACAGTTATGTTTTCTTTGCTTTTTTTTCGTCGAAACTTTTTTTTTTTTTTTTTTTTTCCCTGGATGGAAGCTGGGAAAGCTCGAACGCGACTGTGATGAAAAATGGCCGTTCGGCGGAACGAAACAAGAGAAGAGACACGCTGATCACGAATCTGACACTTTTTTTATTGATAGATGAATATTTAATATGGAAAAATGCGTCTCGAAATAAAAAAAAAAACAAAAATTGCATGAAATTCAACAAATTGAAAATGACATAAAATTTAAACGGTTTGGTCGATTCTCTCGAAATTTTAATGGGATCTTTGGGTGATCGTGTTCCATATGTGTACGCGTTTTTGGACCGACAGCTAAAATATTGTGAGCGCTGGAGTGTGTACAGAGATTTTCGGAGAAATAAAAAATGGCTTTAATCGCCATGACTCATAACGCCATAACGCCATAACGCGGTAAAAACTGAATATTTTTAGATGAAATTTTGCATGAACATTGACTATTAACCACACATGTTGTGTGCAAAATTTCAGCTTGATCGGCCGAGGTGTTCTCGAGTTATAGCGGTTTGAATTATTCGCGTCCGATTCACACACATACATACATACAACCAGACATTTTTTTTTTAATGTGATTTTTCGATGTCTTAGAACATTCTGAACACGTTTTCATTAAAAACTCGATTTTTTTTTTTTTACCATAACAAAGCTTCCTCTATGAGGAAGCAAAAATGTGGAGTCATTGGAATGTCAGCCGGATTGGCAAGCTTTTAGTCCTCCACGACTGTCAAGCTTCGACATGTCTTAAAATTTGAGTATTTAATGAGTATTTACGACGCGCTTCGACTATTTACCCTTCTGTCGCGCCGTAACAGCACTCGGCCTCGCCTCGTGCCGTTGTAGCGCTCGATCCGGCTCTTGCAGCCACTTGCCAACCTTCGCCGAAAGTCCGCTTTCACGCACTAGTATCCGAAAGTACTATTTCGTGATTGATATCGCCTTTAACAAATTTTTTGTCTGTAATTGAAGGAACTCAGCTTGTACCGCAGATGCTTTAATAAAACACCGACTCTCCTCGATGATTCGTTAATCCTCCCGTCGAGAAAGTTTATTTCTTGATTAATCGTAACCGTCCGATGTGACGGAACAAAATTAGAACCGATTAAGTCTCATCATTCGATAGTTAATTCATCCAACGGGCCGCAAGCGGAGCATTGAAAAGTGTCGCGAGCAAGAGGTGTCGACAGGCCTAAAAGCCGGAATCTCTCGACTCGTAATTTCGAATGAGAAGAATGAGGGAGACCCGGTTCGGTCGAGCTTCGCGGACGAGGAGGCGGTAACTCAATGGGAGGTTTTCACGTCGGATTCTCGAGGCTTATCCAGCCTTTCGCCTCTTAACCAGCCACCGGGCCGACATCGCCCACGACGCCGGGGAGGAATGCTGTGTGCCGGAGTCAAGAGCCTCGTGAACCACGCGGAGGCTGCCCAGGCGTCACGTCCTCGTGTTTTCCCTTTCTTTCAAACCTCCCGTACTCTTTGTCACCCCCCACCGCATCCACCCACACACAGACGGACACAGACGCACACGGACGCACACGGACGCACACGGACGCAGACACAAACCCCCCTTATCTCACCCCTCGCACACTATCGTGTGTTTCCACCGTTTTCTATCTCGCTCCTGGTCGAGCCTCGTTCACCCTGGCCAATCACGCCACGGATAAGAATCGCATCGCACACACGCGACATCACCCAGAAGCATGCTAGTGCCGGCCAGGAGACTTTAATTGCGAGGCACGGGTCGATTTGTCGCCAGCGCACCTCGAGGAAACCCTCGTGCACGCACCCTCACCCCCTCCTAACCAGCGGCGAGAACTCCGCGCTCGCCGTCTCTTTTCAACCTGCACAATACCGTTTTCTCCCCCGCACCATGCAACGCGTTGACTTTCTTACTTAAACTTAGAACCGTGAGCCGCGTTTTGCCGCCGCTACATTATTTTCTTCCCTTTTTTTTTTTTTGGTTGCCTTTTCTCCATTCTTTTCGCCTTCTTATTTTGTTTTCCTCCGCATCGTTCATTCTTCGGTACGATGGTTGCTACTTTCTTTTTTGTTTTTTTTTTTTTTTTTGGTTTATGCAGCGAGTCTCGGCTTTCCGAGGTCGCAGCCTGGAAGTCACGAAAGAGCCATAACCAGGCCTCCACACTCGTCCCGTTCGACTTGCCGCCCACGTCCACCAAAGCGCGCTTATACTGATATGCTTGCGACCACTTCCTTGCGTGGCCAACGATTGGTGCTGACGCTACGTTTTTTTTTTTTTTTGCGTACGTATTCGAGCTTGCGAGCGATATCACCATTGCCCAAGAGCTTCGACTCTATCGCCGCCGGCGAACGCACACGATAAAAGGCACGAGAGGTCGGACACAGCGAAGCTGTTATATATATATTTTTGTTTTCCTCTTCAATCTAAACCTGGACAAAAAATCTGAAAATCCACGGAGTCTTCCTGCAGTTCGTTTTGTCTCTAGATCGTTTATTAAAAAATAGGGGTATCCAAAATCGCTACCGTGATATCGATATTTGACTGACCCACAAAAATTCCCATTGCGGAGATGATTCAAGCCACTTTTAATTTTTTCGTTTTTTTTTCCTACATTTCATTTTGCCCCTCGATCGTCTATTAAAAAAATAGTGGAACCGAAAATCGCTACGAGATATCGAAAGTTTACCAACCCACAAAAATTGCCATTGCGGAGCTGGTTTGAACCACTTCGGATTTTTCCATTTTTTCCTGCAGTCTATTTTGCCCCTCGATCGTCTATAAAAAAAAAAAAAAAGTGGAATCCAAAATCGCTACGAGATATCGAAATTTTACCGTCCCACAAAAATTGCCATAGCGGAACTGGTTCGAACCACTGAGAATTTTTCCATATACAGAGAAAAATGTACCGACCAGTCGAAATGGTAAAAAAAAAAAAAAAAAAATCGGAAATTTATTCCAGAACAACTTCCGAAATGTCGATCGCGCTAGGGAAGCGAGTCTTTCGGCTTTCTATTAGGCTCGTTTCACGAACGAACGATAATATCCCCTCGCCGAAGGCAATAATCCACCGCTGGCCGCACCGACAGTAGTCGCAGAAGCACCGGCAGTTCAACGTTTAGCCGTCCTCCGTTGGGCCGGAGGCGAGACGACCAAGCTCCGATCATAAAAATTCTCTTTATATCCGGTCTGTCTCGGCTTGGGAAGGTATATACGAACCCGTCGACCCTTTCGGCCCTGGGAGAAGAGAATCGTTTGTCCCTTGTCCCTCCATCTGACCGCCGAGAGTTTGCCCTCTTACGCACGTCTTCTCTTTTATCGCCGCCCTCTGGCCACGCACGTTCGCGAATGGAGACTCTCCCGGATATGGCCGTGAGGGTTGTGCATAACCTGCGTCCGACCACATACGGAATTTATTACCGCGTCTGGCTTCAATCACCCGACCAGAAAAAATCGACCCGCGACCTTTGAGAAACTTTCAATTAATTTCGGTGGGTTGGCAATATTTTTCTGTGCCGGAGGCGAACTCTTAAAGGCATCGAAAAATCTGACGATGGACACAACCGAAGAGCTTTTTGCCCAAGGCTGAAAAGCACGCACGAGCCGGCGGACGAGCGGGCGAAGTAGAGATCGCAAAATCAGAGTCGAGAAAAGAGCCGATAGAAGCTACCGACATTGGAGTATCTGACCCAGTCCCGAGCGGAGAACGAGTTCGGAAAGCGAGGAGATCCTTTGAAGCCTTGGATAACGCATCGCTGCATCGACCATAAATTAATTGAGGCCCTACGCGCATTCAACATATTCCTATACGTTTATCTTCCATCAAAGTGGATCACACACTGAAGAATCTACAGAACCAATATGTATAATTATCAAATGTTTTTGATAACGGCGAGTGCTTTCGGCCGGATAGTTCGGAATTAATTAAGAGTCCCTATTCATCGCAATTTTTCAGATAGTCTCGTCCTGCTAGGAAGTCAAGAAGCAAGAAGCAAATTCATTCGTTCACACGATTTTTTAATTATCCAAACTAGAGTTGGGAGTTTCAATATCAGACCTACTGCAACCCTGTCCGCGGACGAGTTCATTCGCTAACCTATTCCTATTCAGCCATCTCCGCTATTCCTATTTACGATGGATTTACCGTCAAACTTGTACCGGGGATGCCTGCAAGCTCGCTTTATCCATTCCCATGCTCCGCGCTTAGGTATTCCACTGAAGTTTCCGAGAAAGGGAGAGAAATTTCACGGCTTCCCTCTAACATTCAAGATACACATATATACACGGAAACAGCTATCTCCGTGACGGAATCGGAGACACTGGCTTCCCTCCGTCCCACAACTGCACAATACCAAATGTTTCTCCTCTTGTAAACGGCTAGAGTCTGACTATCCCTTTAACGAGCGAACTGACTTAATAAAGTTCGTCTTTCGTGAGATCCACGAGAAGCCGAGGAATTACAGGAGACTCCACGGCCATGCTCCGAGATCTTCGATGATTTAAACTTTGGTAATTGAAAGTTCAACCGTACTTTCCATCGTGTTTCGACTGCAAAGCTCTTCTATTTTTAGGCTGGAAGAGTAAACACATTATGGCACGTCGATCTTCGTCCAGGTGTTACCCCATGTAAGGTGAACGGATGAGGTCGCCGATCGGGTCAACCTCGAAACCCACGGTGCCACGATTGGCATACGAGCTTGACACGATAATTTGTATCGAGCCTTGGATGATAAACCCGGCTCGATGGTGGCAGCTTATATTGGGCCGAAAGTCATTCATGATTCTCAGCCGATGATTGGTTTTCAATGTAGGTCCTCTATAGGTTACCGGAGCTGGACAAAAGCTACAAGTACCTACTACCTATACTGAAGAGGAGAGAAGACGTCAGGTCCATCCACCGCCAGTTAGAGCTCGCTAGCTCTGTCAGGTGAAGTATATACCTCACTGCTTTTCACGCTCCCCTTCAGTACAGGTAGTAGGTACTTGTAGCTCTTGGTGAACTCTGTAGGTTACTTATACAGGGCGCGAATGGTTTTATCGTATACTTTTTTGAATATTGTAAGAGTTGAACAAGCCCTATCCCTTTTTTATGCTTTCCATGACTGTAAGAGATTATATCTTATACGTTTTCTCTTGCTAGAATTCTCAAGGCGATCATACTTAGTCAATGTATTGTGTATTGTGCCTTAGTCATTCTTATTGACTAAGCATTTATTGACTATGGAGTACGGAACCCAAAAATAATACGCATCTATAACGAGAATCAAAAAACGTGTCATTTCCTATGCTCTTATATTGACGCTCGGGTACACTTTGACTTGTGAGAAATAACCGACGATTGGCGGGTCGATATTCGCTCGAACATTAGTCTAAAGGCAGCAGATCGATGGTTCGTCGTCCATGCATCAACAGAGCAACGGTTATCGAACCGATCTTCGGCTGAACATTGGCCTAATATCGGCAGATCAATATTGGTAAATTCATGCCCGGCCGCCATTGTCCTCAAATCCACAAATCAACAATTGGCGAGCCAATACTCGGTCGAACATTGGCCTCAAATCCACAAACGAACGATGGCCAAACAAATACTTGGCCGAAGGTAAGGGTATTAATATCGTCAGGCCAACACGGATCCGTTGATTGGCCGTGTTCGTTCAATCGGCAAAACCTCCATGGTACTCTGCCGGAAACTGATGTTTCTTGGCTCGTCGACAGTGTAATCGATGCTTCGGGAAGTAAGCAAGCGAAGCCGAAAGCAGTTTGCCAATTTCATTCTCCCGCGAATTGGCGTCCCGTCCGAGCGACAAATTGAGGAAAAGACCTTTTTTGAGGGAAGGAAAAACGAAAATACGGTAGCTGAAGCAGAGAGAGCTCGAACAGTTTGTCGACACGCGCTATCGGCCGCTTTTCTCCTCTAGTAGAACGGATCGAGCAGCTGTCAGACTGTTCGGTTCACCGGGCTTTGCTCCTCACAGCGCCGGGATCGTTTGCTCGCGGTTGTTCTATCGCCAATCCGCGTCTCGATCTCGTCCGTCGTCGATTGATGAAACGTCTAAGCGTGGCACGATGTTCCATGACGATCTTTTGTTTTTTCCGCTTTTTTTTTTTATCGTCGACGACGAAAGACGATAGAGGCGGTTGGGCGTGAAACGTGGCTGGAGTGTAAGGGTATGACGAATATAAAGGGTGAAGAAGGAGCCGGGCAGAGAACGTGCCAGAGGGGAAAAAAGCTCACGGGGTGTAGACGCCGACGATCAATCTTGTCCTCCTCGTGTTCGAAATTATCGAGAGGCTCGATAATGGTGGCGAGGGACAGAGAGGCGACACCGCGGACGTACAGTAGACAGGAAACGGAGACTCGTGCTCAAAGCCGCACGACAATCTGACGATTTTTCTTCGATCGTTTAGAAGACGAAAGAATAGGAAATTTGCTCCAATCCGTCAGTATTCCTCGGCGTTTCGTTTCTCTTTCTACCGTCTAGGGCGAGGACACGATTTCTTGTACGGTGAATACAAGAAAAAAGAAAAAAAAAACAAAAGAGGGCGATCCAAAGGCGGGTCTCTTTTGTCTCGTCAATCTTCCACGCACGATCGAGGGATGAAGCGCTGTGCGGCCTCCTAGCGTATTCCGTCCCCGTCGGGGATGGTACATGTAGTTTTTGTTATAATATATATTAGCTGAGAACGAGGACGCTGGAGGCATGAGAAACACTGATTCTTTGTTGCTATAAAAAAAAATAGCGAACTAGATAGACATAGAAGTAAGTGAGAGGACGGACAACTGGATATCCCTTTTCTTCTCTATTTTTCGCCGAAAGGGTTCTATACCATTAAAACGAATTGCGGGGCGTACACCCAGAGGAATAATTTATTTGACGGCCACTGTTTATTTGGTTTATGTAAAATATTTATTTAAATTAAGTAAATAGTTACTTAAATGAAATAAATATTTTACACAATATAAATAAAGGGTCGCCGTCAAATAAATTATTTTTCTGGATGCACTGCATATTTGTTTAATGCAGTGCGACCCGCAATTTTTTTTTTTTTTTCATTCTATACAATCGTTTCGGAGAAAAATGGATCCAAATTTTAACTCTGTCTCTCGCACTCTCTAACTATACATATATAAACATACATGTTTAGACGCACCTTAAGGGGGGGCTAAAGGTCGACATAGCCTAAAAATATTTCGAAACCATTTAGTTTTTAATCGTTTTGAAACCATTTGTCTCCGAAACGGTTTAAAAAAATTAAATTGCGGGTCGCACTGCCTATTTGATTAACGCAGTGTGTTGCGCAAATAATTTTTTATTTTGTAGAATCGTTTCGGAGAAAAATAGATTGAAGATTTTAACTCTGTTTCTTTCGCACTCGTACATGTTTAACCTTCTTTTAAACTGTGTCGTACCGTGCAGCCTATTTAAAAAAAAAAAAAAAAAAAAAAAAAAAATAAGGGAAAGTGAAATCTCGCTTTCACGATAAACGCAGGATCGAAGGTTTAATAATACACGAGACATGGGTTGCATCGTCTACGATTAAAACCCAACGTATTCACCGTTTCGCGGATGAACTCGTCAGCTCGCTGTCTCATTATTCAAACGTAAATCATCAGCGTACTCAATTTTCCTCTAATCGTCCGCCGAAAAGGGTTCCCTGTCAAAAAAAAAAAATATCATCCCCATCTTTTTCCGTCGCTCTTTTCAATTAGTCTCGGACAATCTCGAGAGTACATCGTACGGTATTTCGTATCATATCTCACCGATCTCCGGGCAGGAAGATCGGGAGAGGGACCGGCACGAAAGGGAAGAGAGGCAGGAAAAGAGATCCAGGGACTTCCGTGAGAGACGTGTGTGTCTCCATCGAGGGGATCGAACCTTTCGATACTTTCTCTCAATTTTTTATTTTTTTTTTTTGCCTCTATCTCTCAATGCCAAGCGAGGAGACAGCAGGAGGGACAAAGACCGCAGGAGCAGCATCAGCCTTACGAACGTTCTGTGTCGTATCGCCTGACAGTTGAACCCCCGTAGGAGCATCGGGAACGCGTCGCGGAGATCTAGACGTCGAACCGCGAAGTGAGAGACGAGAAGACGATGCAGTACGGTGTATGCGGTACGGTGTATAGATGTATATATGTATGTGTATGTATGTATGTGTGTGTATATATATATATGTGTGTGTGTGTGTGGCAGGTCCGAAGATCTCGCTGCTTTCCACGAGTCTCGCGATTCCAGCCAATCAATCTTCTCTCGCTTCGACGGACGATATCGACCCTCAGCCATTTCGTACCTATATATATGACTGTCTTTTTCTCTCGTGTACCGTCGGCTTTTCTCCTCGCAGGAACCGTCCCTATGAGCGCGTCACAGTTTCTTTCAAAGTTGGATTTCTGTGGCAGGGAAGGCACGCCGTAGTCGGACGAATTGACGATTTTCTTATCCTTATTCTTTTTTTCTTTATCAACCGCTCACATCGAGCTCACATGTTACATCGTATATAGTTCGAACTTAATTTCCTGACGAAGAATTTCGAGTCTGATAGTCGTGTGGCCTGGAGAACGCGCGGTTTAATCGAGTAGTGTATTGATTCGCACAAATAGAGTTCTAAATACGGTAGCTGTCCGAGTAACGCGATATTCCGTTGAATCTCGAAACTTCAAGACCTCGAATAGCTCGTGTGCTTGGTTTTTCCGGAAATGCGCTCGATCAATATAGCTAATTGTCATTTGATCGGATTACTCTGGAGGGTTATTGATACTCACAACTTTGCAAGACTTTTTGCCGAGAACTTTCTTACTTATTGGATGGAAATTGGTTTGAAATCCCTCCGTTCGGTAAGTACCTCAACAGGCAACTGTATACAAAAGAAAAGCTTTGGCAACCTATCAGTCGCGCTCACGGAAAATGACTTTGAATCAATCCAGATGCATTTAAATAGTCTGCACCGTCGTTGAAACAATAAAACTGGTGTGGTTGTATCAATTGCGTATTGCAGTTACTGCGATTACAACGTTGTTTCAAAGTGAACCAAAACTGCATTGAATCAACAACTTTTTTTTCGATTCAATCGTAGATACTGTCACGATAAAGAAGGTATATTATTTTGACACGAACGTATGTTTGGTCAATTTGAAAAAAAAAAAAAAAAAAAAAAAAAAAGTGCTTCGATGTGTTCGTATATATACAAACATTCGTCATATTGAAAATGATTTTATTCAATTAGGCAAGACGTCAATTTAGTCATTTACGAACATTACACCCACAATAAACAACTTTCAAGTTGTTTCGATGTTTCAATGTTAAATCATCGAAGTTGAGTCTAAGTTAATGACGGAGAATAACTTGTATACCCAATTCAATATTGCACATATCAATGAGCGATTGTAGCGTGGTGGTAAGGTACTAGGTCAGGATGCGTTAATTTCGGGGTCCGAGCCGCGCTACACAGTAAAAAATAATTTCGTAAAATCGAAATGTTAAATTTCATAAAAATAATTTTGTTAAATAAGTGACAGACTAGTTTGTCACTTATTTGCATAGATATAAGAACATTTTAAGAATCCTTTCAATTCCCGTGTCATTGACAATTGTAGTTTGTACTTTTGTTTGGAAAACTAAAAAATTAACAAACAACAAATTGTGGACGTTTGTGGACAATAAGTTCTCGTAAAAAGTACAAACTTTTTTTTACTGTGTAGGATATATCGAATGTTTATTTGTAAAAATTGTGTTATGTTGATAAGCAACGATGTACTGATAACAATTGAGCATATTAAACACGATGTAACCGTGTATGGAATTAATTAGTCACAAATAACGTAAATAACAGTACAGGGACCGAGCTGCAGATTGAGTTGGGCCAAACTTTTTTTTTTTCCTTTCGGTGACTAAATACTTGCTCCAAACAAAGTTTCTTTAAAAATGTATAATTGCCTATTCTGTTCGATCAAACATATTCTTGGTTAGGACAATGAAATGATTTTTCTTTAATCCTGATGGAAATTTTTAATTAACTTAACTGAATATTTCCTTCGCCACCCGCGAACGGCGGATTGGGTTGATTCAAACAAATCGTGTTTGATCTTACCAAACCTTTTTTCAGTGTACAACTTTTCTCTATGACTTTTTAAGTAAATATATATATATATATATATATATTCGATTTTGGCCTAGCCATCTTTTTATTTATTTACTTTTTCTAGATACTTTCTAACGGTCGCGTAATTTTATTGCACGGTTGGTTTTCTGGGGAGTTTCTAGGCTTTTACTAATTGTATCGAGAGGGAAAGAAAAAGAGCCAAGCAGTCATTCTCTTTATCCGTCTAACCGGAATTATCGTTCAGTCTCTCTCCTCAAAGTCCCTCTCAGAGCCGCACCCCCGTTTATTGTTGTCGTTCTCAACGAATAATAGCCTTTCATAACCGCTTATGAGAACCATTTCCTTAATTACTTTCGAAGCGGGAGAAGCTGTGCCCGGTGGTGGCGCTTGTGTCGCTCGGTGCCTGTCGCTTCTGTGCTAAAGCTTCCTCTCTCTCTCTCTCTCTCTCTCTCTCTCTCGAGAGAGAGAGAGAGAGAGAGAGAGAGAGCGAGAGGGGGACCGACGAAATTCATTTAAGCGAAGCCAAGATAGCGTCGACTCTCGTCCCGATGGCGCACTTCGCAAATAATATAAAACCCGAGAATGCGAGAGAAAGAGTGATAGACAATTCTCGGAGCGCGACGGTAAACGGAGTAAAGACGAAAAACTGCTTTATCCGCCTTTCTCGCTTTCCCCCCTTTCTTTCCCATTTATTCTTTTGATGCGCATCAAAGCAATTACAGCATCGTACCGATAACGAAGCGTCGGGACTGAAATTATATCAGCGGAAGAGCTATAACGGAGCACGAGCCTCTTGCAATTATTATTTTCACTCGTATAGAAAAACACGCTGATGCTGATAATATTGTCAAGTGACTAAAATCAGATTAACGTTTTATTTCGCTGTATTTGAGAATATGGAAATCAGTTTGCATTCGGGGATGAAACAACTGGGAATTAAAGACTGAGCAAACCTCAGTGTAGGAAAACGTTTGCCGGAGGTCGTTGCCATTTTAATTGTCGAAATTGTATCGTCAAAATTACACTGATGAAAAGTACGGTTCAATCAACCAAAGACGGTCAAATCAATATTTTGTTGGTACAGCTAAAAGATTTGTTAGTTCAATCGGATTTTCGATCATTTTACCAAAATATTTTTGAGGCATTCTGAGCTACGAATGGTAGAGTCTGAAAAAGAGAGGGATCATTGTCCACTACTATTCATATCTCAAATGTAGTTTTCAAATCGTTTTTCTTTTATCTTAAGTTGTAACTATATATTTTTACTTTTAAAAGAGTCTAAAATCGGATAAATGTCAAATGGTGCTCCGATTTGTGTAACTTTAAGTGTCGATTATTATTTATTTAATATAACCAAGATCATGAACGAGAGCTTACGGCTTCGGTCGCTACTGTGCTCGGCAAGGTGCCAACGTTATGCAACAGGTCCAATCCGTAAATAAAGAAATAGACAAATAAAAAAAAATTAAGATATTTTATTCGACCAACAAAATATTTATTCGAAGGTCCCTTTGTCCCGAATCTTTAGTTGATTCAACTGCATTTTTTTTTTGTCAATGTAGAATCAACGGCCGAAAACTACTCTGGCAAAAAGTACTCTGGAGAGTACTTTTGTTTTTCGGTACTTTTGTTACCGGCGCTGCTTCACTGAGAAACAAAAAAAAATCAATATTTGGAAAAAATGGACTGCCGTAAGCCGCGGGCGTTCAAATGAATTTTTATTTGGTTAACCTTTGGCAAATTATTTCGTTAAAGAACTCCGGCGTCGTTCGATCAGAATCTATTTGTCGCAACAAATAAAATGTTGTTGCACATTGTAATTAAACATGCGCTTGAACGTCCGCGAACGTCCAGCAGAGGATTTTTCGAGGTATGCGACAAATTTCCGTTTCGTGTTTATTTTATTTTTTTTTACGATACGGATACCAAAATAAACTCCAAAACTATATTCACATTGGTCTCGATGTTCTTGTGTACGGTATCGAAAAAATAAAATAAAATAAAATAGAAAGAGAGGCTTCCATCGCGTTGGATGGGCCAAACGCGATTGATCAAATATCGAAAATATGTATCGCTAAACTAAATCCCGTGAAAATCGGCGAATTCCGTAGCTGCGAATGGGGAGATAGAAGAAAAGAGGAAGAGCTAGCAGAGGGGAGAGAGATAACAGAGGACAACGGGCGAAAAGGGGGTGAAAAATCAAAGGCCGGTTTGTGTGCGTACCGTTTCGGACTAGAAAGGAGGGTAGGAAACGCATAAGCCGCCGGCTTTGCGAGCTTCGGGCACCTCAGCCGGGTGAGCGTCAATCCAGAACGCTAACGCTCTCACACCCCAGGATAACGTATCATCCGCGGTGTGTCTCTCGTATTCTCTCGATTTAAAAGCTCGCCAACCCCGAGGTGAACGCAACGAAGTTTTTTCCTTTTTTTTTTTTCACGTAGCACAGGATGAGTCCGCTCCAGCGTCCTTTATTCCAGTTGAAACTCTCTGGGCGATAGCACGGTCGACGCGCCTCGAAGTGACAGCGTAGCGAAAGGGACAAAGAGCAAATAGAAGGACCGCGAAAACGATGTAGTCTCGATACAGTGAAACTTTTCGAGCGGGTTTTTTTTTTTTTCTTTTTTTTTTATTAACCAATTTTTTTCCCGATCCTTTGTATTGCGACCGATCGAGCTATACATAGGAAGCTTCGAATGGGGGATCGTAACTTAATCCCTCTTTTTTACATCTTCCTGTCCGGTCCGAAACGGAATTTTACTGCGTTCCAAAATCTCCGTTGCGCAGTACTGCACGGAGAGATTGGAACGCTGCTCGGTGTTTCCGATATTCTCTTTTTTGTCTCGGAACAAAACTTATTCTTCAATTTTTCATCCGAAAAGAGAGCATTTAATAGCTGATTAGTGCAGCCATATTTGATCGAAGATGGAGATATGTTTTTCAATAACTGCGTCGACAGGCAAAGTGTAATTGTGTATTATCCGTATCACACACACACAAAAGGTTTGGCAATATCAAACTAAGCTGCGGTTGCTGGTGGCGAAGGAAATATTTTGTCGGTCGAAGGAAACATTTAGTTGATTGAACGAATATTTAGTAGTATGACCTAATATTTAGTTGCCCAATCGAATTGTTCAATCGACCAAACATTTCCTTCGCAACCCGCAACCGCAGCTTAGTTGATATTACCGAACCTTTTATCGGTGCAGCGAAGCAGTAAGTTAATTTTTTTTTTTTTTTTAATTAATCCATTTTTTCCCCCGTTTTTTTTTTTGCATTATGACCGACCGAGATGGGAAACTTTTAATAGGGGATCGTAGTGATCGAAGTGAAACTTCGATCGGGTCTTTTTTGTTTTGTTTTTTAATTAATCTATTTTTTTGTTCGCCGATCCTTTGCATTGTTACCGATCGAGCATGGGAAGCTTTGAATAGGGGATCGTAACTTAATCCCACTTTTTTACATCTTCATGTCTGCTCCGAAACGGAATTTTACTGCGTTACAAAATCTCCGTTGCGCAGCACTGCACGGAGAGATTGGAACGCTGCTCGGTGTTTCCGATATTCTCTTTTTGCTTCGGAATAAAACTAATTCTTAAATTTTTCACCCGAAAAGAGAGCATTCAATGGCTGTTTAGTGCAGCCATATTTGATCGAAGATGAAGATATGTTTTTTTTTAATAACTGCGTCGATAGGTAAAGGTTTAATTGTATATTTTCCGCATCGCACAGAAAGAAAGGTTTGATTGAACGAATGTTTAGTAGTTTGACCTAATATTCAGTTGCTTCAACGAATAGTTACTTGAATTGAACGAACATTTCCCTCGTCACCCGCAAACGCAGCTCAGTTGATGTTACCAAATCTTTTTTTCGGTGCAGCGAAGCGGCAAGTTAATTATCTTCTCGCAAATCCGCGCTCAAAAGACATCTGAATACCGCAAGATAATGAAATGTACAGGGCAAATAAGGACTTGTGTACAAGGCACACAAATCCTCGCACACGAGTACACGAACTGGGCAAAACGGCAGCGTGATTACTTGTGGCTGCGATTACTTTTGACATGAAATGCACTGCTACGCTAATTTTTTTGTTTTTTTTTTTTTTTTTCCCTACACTCACATCTCAACTCCGTTATCTGCAGGAGAATTAATTACGAAAATACGGATAGAAGCTGCGGAAAAGCTTTGTGTTCCGCGGCGTGTGGGGAAGATATGGCTACCAGCATCGCGAAGCGCAAAGTTTAGAGCGGATGAGCAGATAAACAGAGGAGCGAGAAACCTTTGGGGTAATCCATCTCACCAGTCCTGATATAATGGACCTGCCGATGCTCTTCGCCCCATAATATTCTGCTCGGAATTTACTTGAGCTTGACTGACGCGCATAGAAATTATTTAATTAAAACAAAAAAATTAGAAAACCCACAAGAAGAAAGAATTCTATGAAATTCTCTACGTCCACAATTACTTTTTTCGTGATCCTGTGTTACGTCCGGTCCAACTCACGAGAGTGTGAAGGAGAGAGCGACATCGTCAGCTTCTCTTTTCGGGTCAAGGCAGCCCCTTTGTTCACTTAGCGTCAAAGAGCGCAATGTAGATTAATTCTTGTGCGAAATTATAATTACACACGCTTTATACATTCGTTGAAAATATCGTTGAAAATAACTCGAATAATATAGTATATCGACGGATCCCCTCAAAGGAGCCCTTTTTACACTCAGAAAAATAATTCACTTGACGACCATCGTTTATTTAGATGAAGTTCAATATTTATTTGATTTTAATAAATATTTATTTTAATTAAGTAAATAGTTACTTAAATGAAATAAATATTTATTTAAATCAAATAAATGTTATACCTCATCGAATAACTTTTGAATGAAAGAGTGAGAGACAAAAAGGAGCAGAAAATTGGAATGTATCAATGGGGCAAAATGTCGCATCGAAAAATTATTGGAAAATTGCGTTTTTCCTCATTGTCCCATGTTGCCCCGTTCTCCACTAATCATCGAACGATGCTTAAATGAACTGGTTATCGTGAGCGCGGTTAGCGCAGGGTTATCGGTGACTTCCGTCGAACAGAGCTTCGCTCGCTCCGTGGAGTGCAGTTGAAGTGTTGGAGCGTATGAGGGTAGTCGAATAACTGAAGCTTTCCGAAAATGGCTTAGTTTACATACAAGTTGGTTCCCTATTGTTCCTGTGGTTGAGCATGTACCATGGTAGGGTCGATGGGATTTCCAAAATATCGTTTCAGTAATGAAAATGTGCATAAGTGCATTTACGCGGCACCTTTGGTTTAACAGAATTAGTATCAGGTCTTTGGTAGCATTGCCCTTTGATAACGGCGAACTCAAAGTGCTCCGTCCAACGCCGCGGCGGCAACTCTTGCGTGTAGCCGATTAAGCCTTCAAGTACCGGGAACTTTTTGCTAATCGCACATGGCCATGCCTTCTTTTAACCATAAAAACGATACGGATGTTCGTAATAAATTTTCATCCGCGTTATCAGAAAAACAATACTTCAAGGTATGTCAGTGAAATTTTTTTCAGTTTTTAGCACGTTAACTTGTTACTCGAATCGGTCGAATGTTGGGTATTGGCAAATTCCATTGTGTCGCTGAGCGAGACACCGGTACATGAAGGGTTAGTTACGACTACCAAAATATTGTTCTAAGAAACTTAATGTAAGGAAAATATGCATTAACGCTAGAGAAGCTGTTCAAGAAGAGATAATCCTTGGATGGTTCCTTATTTCTCCCTCCATCCTTGGCACCCGGAAGAAAATCCCGTCTCGAAGAAAGGCTTGGCTAAGTCTCGGTGAACAAACGCGAGGATCGAAAATTGCGCCACACAGTGAGCACACGTCTATATTACGTTACCGCACAGAAGAGAATCCCTGAGAAATTTTCGAGGATCTCCCATGAAGTCTCGCTTTCGATATCGCTCGCTTTCCACTTTACCATTATCTTACCATTATCGCTTCGGTGTCCAACTCCAGGCGCCTCTCCGATTTATGCCCAAGTCACGTAACTACGCCTACGCGCGGCCCATATTCGAACGCTTAGCCTAATATTTAAATCAACGGTGCATCGAAACTCGGCGGCCTTTCTCGGTCTAGCGCTACCACATTTACTCGTCGATCGTGCCCGTCAGGCAGCGAATTAACCTGTCGCGGTGGGACATACAATGTTCCACCTTCATTCATCGAGTTTTCAATTTTTTAAACTAATTTCTTGACATAAAATACCAAGGTTCTATTCCATGGTGTCCACTAAAAAATCTGTATGAAATTCAAGGACATTCAAGGACAATTTCCAGGACATTTCCGGATTCTGTTGGGACATTTATAAAAAAAAAAAAAGGAAAATATGCACATCGCGTGCAACGTACTAAATAACATTTTCTTCGACTTCGATGACCATTTTCGTTTACCTTGGAATCGGTTCAGAAAAAAAGCCACTCGCTATGCACGTATGTATACATGTGTCTCAGCGAAACTAAGAAACACATTTTTTTAGGATCATCGGTGGTGCTATAAATTTTGAAAGAAGCTCAAATTTGCGGAGAAACAAAAAATTCAAGGACGTTAGGTGGAATTCAAGGACATTCTAGGATTTTTTCAAGTACAGGCAAAATTCAAGGTCAGTTCCAGAACTTCAAGGACTTCAAGGACCGCTGGACATCGTGTGTTCTTATAGTGCCAAAAAGGTATGGCTCAAAGGGTTAAGGATCCCCTGCGAAGAGGGCGGAAATAGTACAATCGTGCAAGCGTTACAAAGAGGATGCGAAAGCCAAGGCCAGACACGAGCCTAGGCCAGAAAATACCACCTCACAATATATATAAGAGCAGATTTAGTTGTTAACATATCGAAGGTTACATACGATGTATGTAACACTATGACGAAGGAAACCCAAAATGTGAGGTTTGAATATTGCACTGTTTCCTTGGTTTTCCCATAGGGTAAAAGTGGGGAATATGGATCGGTCCATAATTCATTGATTTAGGTGTTAATCAGGGTGGTCCATATTCACCGCGTTTACCCTAACTATTTACCTGCTGTGTCGACTAGCCGTCACCGAACCTAGTCACAATGATGCGAGACATACATCTGATCGCGAAGTATGTCCGCCCTTGTTTCCGCTCCAGTAAAAGCTGACATACAATAACATGTTGAATTGTATTACAGTATAATTTTTGAGGAATGAATTCTACGCTAGACGTTACACCTGAGAACTAATTGGTCCTGCGAAAGTCATATCCCAAAAATTCACACCCACGATTGTCCCGTTCTCCAATCGTGGCCGTGCTCCTTCGAGGAGCAAAACTCGCTGGCGACGATGGAAAAAAAAGTCCATTCCGAGAAACGAGTCCCGACGACGGATACCCCACGAGTACGTGGCGAACGTGCTCCGGACCCGAAGGCGGATGGTACATAGAAAAGAGAGAAATGGAAGAAGCGTCGTGTATAGAAAGTCGAGACGATGTACGCCGCCGAGATGGAGAGGGAGATGAGAAGGAGGAGAGGGCGGGAGTATACACGAATAGTCGAATCAGAAGAAGAAACGACGGTAAGTCGGACAGAGTATCGCGTGGTATGAGAATGCGGAAAGATGAGAAGAAGCGCGCAGAGAGGAGGACCAGCAGCGGCAGCAGTTTGGAGTCAGGAGTTCGGGACGAGCCCAAATCTAGGGGAAAATTTTATCGTATATTCAAGACGTGTTTCGACTTACAAATGCGCACCGATAGGAACTAGTTTGGGACGCCTCGACGTACAGCCGGACGAATACCATAGCGATGGCTTCTCAGTCGTACCCGTATTGGTGGTAATCGTGACACAGAGGATACCGACTATGGCTGGGAAGTGGAGGGCCCGCGATGCTTCTCTCCAGGGTGAAATAGTTGGTGAGGGGTGTACCGGTGGAGGATCTGCAAGGATCGTTCCGGGTTTTATCGTCGGAGGGGGCAGTCGACCGAACGGGAATAGGGTAGAACGGCCGAGAGTAAAAGAGGGAAGCCGGCAAGCGGCACGCAGCCAAATTCACGAATTCCAATTGGTTCCCTACATTTCGATTAAACGAGCGCCACGTGATATCACTTCCAATAATCCAATACCGATAATTCCAATCACACCCGATGACGACCATGTCGATAATCACCCGACCTTGCTCCACTGCGGATTCCCGGCGTATCGTGAATGGTTCGCATACTATGCGTTAGCCCTTAACAACTACGCAGGTACCGACTCTTTTTATTAAACCCACTCGATCGGCCTGAACTTTGACGACTTTAAACGCTTTAAAAGCCCTTTAAAGATCTACCGAGAGCTGTCACGACTAAAATGGATATCGGCTATTGGACACTATGAGGTTTATTTTTTAATTTTTGTTGTATACAGTAGAACCTCGCTTATCCAACTTTCGATCAACTGATAATACGGATAACTCGGATAAAACGGATAAAGCAGCAATGCCCATGATCACCCGACTGAGGAGTGGACCGTAACAGCTACTTTGTTGCATATGCGCTTAAACTTATAATCAGAATTATAATAAAAAATAACTACATTATCTAATAAAGTTAATGGTTACATTAAGTCGTGTGTTATCTTTTTAAATATATAACAATAGTGTTATCCGAGATTTCACTTATCCGACGTACGCTCTATGCACATTACATCGGGTAAACGGAGTTCCATCTTATAAGGTAAACGCCCCTATTAGTGCCAGCTTAAAAATTACCCCACAGAACAAAACAAATATTCACACAACTATACGTATCTGGTAATTGAAATAGGATCTATCGGGGGAGGACACTTTTAACTAACCAAAAACCCCCTTAACGTAACTAGTTATGTACTAGTTCCCTTTGAAAGATATGATTAAAAAAATAAATATGTGCCGTAGCTTCCATTAGTGGCACGCCAACACTGACTTGCATCCATTAGTGGCCACTCGTTCCACCGATTTATGGCACCGTCAATACTGACTTGCATCCATTAGTGGCCACTCGTTGTGTCTATCAGTGGCGCTGCCAACACTGACTTGCATCCATTAGTGGCCACTCGTTGTACCTGTTAATGGCACCGTCGACACTGCCTTGTACCCATTAGTGGCCTCGCGTTGTACCCATTAATGGCACCGTCAATACTCACTTGTACCCATTAGTAGCCACTAGTTGCACCTGTTAATGGCACCGTCAACACTGACTTGGACCCATTAGTGGTCACTCATTGCGCCTATTAGTGGCACCGTCCAACACTGACTTGCGCCCATTAGTGGCCACTCATTGCACCTATTAATGGCACCGTCAACACTAACTTGCACCCTTTAGTAGCCGTTCGTTGTAAACTAATTTGTATTCCCCAAGTCGATGATTTAGAACATTTAGACTGCTGTATCAGACAAATGAAATACCAAGGATAATTTTTGTTTTTAAAAAGTATCGCTGGCGTGTCCAAATACATTGTCATAAGAGGCATAACGTCATAAATCTGCCACTAATAGGAGCACTGCCACGAATAGTAGCATTTGCCTTATATATTTTTTATAGCGTGTAGAAAGGAAACGACAAAATATTGAGCAAGAAGCTTACGCGGCATAATCTGACGTGAGTCGAGTACGCGCGGATGCGATTTCTGAGAGGGTTGCAAATGGGGAGGGGCAGGAAGAGGGTTGACGAGGATTTCGGTGTACCGGGCGAGTGAGCTCCGGAAATCCGTGATATTCCTCGGCTAGATGCCCTTCTAGTACGTGAGACGAGCCCTCTTCGACGCGTAGGTATTCCAAGATGGGGTGTGAGCCCTCCGAGCTCACGGGACACCCACGAGGATGGCACAGTGGAGGAGGATGCTACGTCGTACCGCGCCGCGACGACCTGTCGGTTCCGCTTTAATCCCCCGGCGGCTTACGGAGGCTAACTGGAGCACCAAAGGGCAGATGAGACTGGCGAGGGGATCGAGAAGAGAAACGGCGATGCCGGGAGCATACGGAAAACAAGGCGACGACATGGCGTATGGAAAACGAGGCACGAGCATGCGAGGAACTTGAAATATACGGGAGTTTCAAAGGGCTCGAGATATAGACGATCAATCGTTTTCATTGATTTTCAATTAAATAGTTCAAACGCTCCTAAAACACTGCTATTTCTCACTCAGCGAATGATTCAACCCTTTGTCGATTACAGTGAAATATCTCGGCTTCGAACAACTCGACGTTTTAGAGTTAAATCATTGTAATTTTTATTTATTTAAATCATTTATGTTTTTAATTGTTTAATTATATAATAACGGGCTTGGCTCCGTTACATGGACGATAAGGAAACCCATCGCCCAATGAACAATGTGATCGGTCGCTTGTAAATTGAACAAATTTATCGCTAGTACATATGATGTATAATGTAAAATGTACTTTTAACGGTATCTCAAAATTATAAACAACAATTTTAAATGCATTTTAATATCAAAGGACGGACCCGCTTACAAAAATGCTGATACCATGTCGACTAATTGATAAAGTCATAAATAAATTGTAGGATCTACTAATGATATGAAAATGTTCCTGTTAAGGGAACATTTCGATAAAATAATCATTGTTGAAAGTCGGGCCGTTTAGCATGCGAACACATTTGCGGAGTCGCATTCAGCGAGACGTAGGCAACGTCGTTATATATTTTTCATCTTCATCGATTAGATACCGTTCGAAATAAATAATCAAAATGTGCCCTGGGCTTAAGGAGGTCGTCTCGTTGCGCATTACCAAAGAGTGCGATTCACGTGCAATTCACAACGAATTTCGACGCCTTTGTGACGGAATAAGAATCTGAAAGAAATCAACCATTTTGAAGGAGCTAAGAAGATTAATTTTCCATAAGAATAATTCCAAAAAGTTATTAACAAATTAGTAAAAAAAAAATCATTGCTCAACGAATTATCCGGTAAACTAACTTTTTCTTGAGCCCAAATTGACTCAATAATTTTTTTGAATACTTATGAATTTTTTGAGAATTTTTTCTAATTAAAAAAAAAAACACATTTTCTCATATTTTTTATAGATAAATGACGAATTTTTGAATTGCACATGAATCACACTCTTTGGCAATACGCAACGAGACGACCTCCTTAACAATTCTGTATATCTCATAAAAACGAATGATATTACGAATATGATGAAGACTTATCAATTATCCTGAGCCTTCGTGCACCCAACAGGAGGCGCTCCGTTTGCCCCCTCCATTCGACGCGCTCCGACATCCTTAATCAATTGGAAGACCTATAACAGCCCGATAACGATACGCGGCAAGGTTGATTAGATTTGGAAGCTACTTTTTTTTTTTTTTGCCGAACGTACTGACGGCTCAAGCCAAAGAAATACCTTCGACGGACTCCATTTCCGGTCGATCGAATCGGCGAATAATTTGCCTCCTCCCCCCTCGCCTCCCCCTTCCCACGGTCATTGAGCCGAGAATCGCGGGGTGTAGTTTAGCGTGCCAAACTATAATATATAATGATAGAGAGATATACGTATATATACACCGTACTATATAGAGAGGGAGCCGTGAATTACCCCGGGAGCTTTCGAAGCTTTACGAGATTCGAAGCAGAGAGTCGCGGGGGATGCTGCGCTCGACGGTACCCTGAGATTTTACGAGCCACCCTACCGGCGACGGTGCGGAGCTCGCATCTCGTATGTGCTCTCTCGGCGCTCTCGGTCGAAAAGCCGGAGCGGTAGAGATAGAGGAGAGGCCAGCGTCTCGTTGTGCATCGGAGGTGCGCTCCAACTTTCGAAACCAGGCAAAATGAGCTCTGCGCTTCCACGCTCACCGCGCGCACCTCTCTGACGCCGACCCGCGACCCACTTTATTTCGGCACTGGTCAAGAGACCAACGGAAACTTTACACATATTTAAAATTTTTGTTTTCGGTTTTTTTTTTGTTCGTTTTTCTCCTTTTCTTCTTTTGAAAGCGCTGGATGTACACTGAGAGAAGGATCTCGTAACAATTACCAATCATTTAAGAAAAGTTACCATAGCGCATAGCAGTACGACGCCAGCGCGTCAATGTCAAAGATTTATTATGTTAAACGAATGTAAAAGGGATTTTCCCCCCTATAAATAAAATAAATAAAATAAATAAAATAAATAAAATAAATAAAATAAATAAAATAAATAAAATAAATAAAATAAATAAAATAAATAAAATAAATAAAATAAATAAAATAAATAAAATAAATAAAATAAATAAAATAAATAAAATAAATAAAATAAATAAAATAAATAAAATAAATAAAATAAATAAAATAAATAAAATAAATAAAATAAATAAAATAAATAAAATAAATAAAAAATTCTTATATATCCGGTACTTCCTAACATAGGTGGCGCCCTAACGCTCTACTACTATGTGACACAGTAATGTCTCCCAAGTGACAGAGTAATTTTTACAAGATCCTTCTCTCAGTATATGAAAGAGGCGTTACGCAACTCCGTATCCAGAGTGTCTCCGAAATCTGAGGCCCGGCAGGGTCACTCGACGCACTGCAACGGCAGTTTACACCCGGGCCTCATCCGAATCGGAAGGTGCTCGACAACCCTACACCCAGACAAAAAGTTTATTAATCGTCAATAAAATTGGATATTAGAATATTTTTATTTGAATTAATTAAATTTTTTATTTGACTCAAGGATATTTTTACTTGATTCAAGTATATGCGATATTGAACTCTAATAAAATTCATTAGATTTAAATAAAACTCTATTAAGCCCATATTTAAATAAGCAATTTTATTTGGTTTGAATAAATTTTTTTTCTGGGCGTACATTTTTCCGTTATTATCCTACATTCGAAAATATAATTTATTTGTGCGGCACCCATCGTATAAATATATTTATTTGGTTTAAACAGATATTTTTATTCATTTAGATAAATATTTTAATTGATTTAAATGAGTACTTATTAAAACAAATAGATATTTATATAAATCAAATAACTATTTATTTGTGGGGCGCCCGACAAATGAATTATTATTGTGAGTGTAGCAACTTCAAGAACTGTTGTTTTTTTTTTTTTTTAGAATAACCTGTAATAACCCCAAAAATTACGGTAGCCCTAAGTCACTTTTTTATACATAGAAATAACGAAAAAAAAAACCGTATTTACCGCTGCGGTCATTTACTGGTTACTCAAATTAAAAAAAAAAAAAAAACACCGTTTGCAAACACAGCCAGCGTGAGCTCTCGCGTGTGCGCAGAAGTTGAAATACGGATATTTTTGCGACAATTTTAACCGTAAAAAAATTTACCTGAAATAACCCTAACTTCCCCGGTTATCTTTACGATTGCTGAAGCTGCAAAGATAATTCACAAAAAAAAAAAAAAATGTTACCATATAAAAAGAAACTATATTTACAGCAAGTTCCCCGACGTAAAGAATTGATAAAATATTTCTACACCGTACGGCGAAAAACATCGCCGAAGTAAATTCGCGCTATTCGAGCCCGGTTTGGTAAATCGAATCGGTTGATATTGGCTCGGTCGATCGGGTCCGATAGTCTGCGGTCTTTCGCATACGGCGCGAAGCCGCGAGATTCTTTGAAACGCGTGGCGCATTAACGCGATCCAGTAACGAATGGATTATGATGATCGCCGTCGCTCGTCGAATCGCCCCGTCCATCGAAACGCACGGGCAAACACGCGTTATGGGAGAACATCGAAAAGCTCCGGCGGTTCGTCGACACGTCGGCTCGAAAATTCTGTTGTACAGTCGACGTTACGAGCCTTTAAAAGCCTGTATCATGGATAGGGGCGCGGCCTGCTCGTTATTCGAGTGACGAAACAACACACCGAGAGGGTGGATAAACCGATGTGTGTCCACTCGACCGGCCAAGTCAAACAGAGATAGAAGTGGGAGGCCGGGACACGGCGAGAAGCGCGGATAGAGAAAGCGGGAGGTGAGGTATGAACACGCGTGGACCCCGTCGGAAAACGAATTATGCATATGCGGAGGCATAGAGAGCGTATACAACGGAAGTACCGGAAGTACAGCGGTATACGCGGGCGCATACGGCCCGGTTCGCGAGCGCTGCGACGGTGTAATCCGTGCCGTTCGCTCGGGCAAACTGACTCTCGACCGCGCAATCTACCTTTTTCATATCGTCAACGCTCGTCGGTCCGGCACGCAGTAATTTATTTAACGATCGGATGTATATACCACGCGCATGTAACGCGCAGAGAGGTACATAGTACATCCCGCAGAATGTGAGCCATAGAGAACGGGAACGAGAAAAGATTTTTTTTTTTTATTAGTGGCCGTGATGCAAAAGAGTTAATTTTGAAGCTTCGTGTATGGTGGAGCTTTTTTTTTTGGTTTTTGCGGGGGAAGCTCGTCAAAGATGTTCGTATAATTTCTTTTATTATTCATTATTTTTGCTTCCTCGTGGAGGCTTTGTTTTCATGAAAAGATTTTTATCGAGATTTTAATAAAAATTTGTTTGGAACTTTTCGAAGAATGGGAAAATCATAATTAGAACTAAATTCTGGTTTTATGTGTCTGTCTCAGACCCGAGCAATTGAAACTCTTGTGACTTGAGAAATTTATAACTCTCATGACGTAAGAAATTTATATCTCTTATATCTTAAGAAATTTATAAGGTAGGTAGATTGGTGAATTCTCAATGTTTGGTTACGTTTTTAACAGAATGTTTTCACTCATAAAGATGTTACGCTCTTTTGAAGTTTTCTGAAAAACTCTGTGCGCACGTTAGCTCTCACAATTTTCGAGCTATCGTGGCAAAAAGTTGTACACAAAAGGGACTATTACCGACCAATGATCCCTATTTAATTTGGCGAGGAACGATCTAATCATTAAAATTTTATGAAATTTTGAATTTTTTTTTTTTTTAATTTTACGAAAAATTAATATTTTCTTTCTGAAGCGAGTTTTCGTATCAAATATTGAGTTAAGACTAAAATAAGTTGCAGTTGCGTGATCAGTAGTAAAAATAGGTTAAATGTCACTGAGCGATGATTGAAGTAAACAATTTTTTTCGAGAATTTTTATAACCAATACCGCAAAAATGAGTGATTTTGAGTATTGTCAGACAACAATTTCTTTGCTTCTCGATGGCATCGCGGAACAACTCAGGTGTTTATCATGTTCTACGACAAGAAATACACGAGATGTATGTGACGCGATAGATAAAGTCAGATAAAGAAGTACGATTTGCCTTTATTGAGTGCACTGAGAAAAAAAAAAAAAATCAATTCAGTCAACAAAATGTGCGCATACGGGTGGCGAAACTAATTCTCAGTTGATCGAACGAAATAATTGTCACAGTAAGTGAAGAAACATTCGATTCAATGGCCTGTCAGTTTAATCAACGAGGTGATCTTCACGATCAACCAAACATTTATTTCGCCACCCGTGAGCGCACACTTTGTTGACTCAATTGATTTTTTTTTTTCTCTGTGTAAAAAATCGAAAGTGCCAAAAATAATTCAGGTGCGCATAATTCCATGCATGTTTTCGCGTCGATCGCAATATTTTTTGCGTTGAACCTGAATCGGTCCGTCGTTTTCCATAAAAGGGAAACACGACGTTAAAATTGAAAGAAATTGAAAATGTCAATTTTCACATCGCTTCCTCATAAAAGTAGAAAGTTGAAATTTTCATATTGCTTTCTCGTAACGTTCCTGTATGCGCTTTATTCGCAGTTTATTCGCGAAGCTTCCTCCACGATGAAGCCAAAAATATAGAAAATGCTTTCTCACAGAAGAAGTTTTGCGAATGAAGTAACCATAGAAGAAAGCCATATGAAAATTTCAATATATATTTTGTTATTATACGATGAATTTATCCTCGCACAATCTTAACAAATTTTTAAACAAATGTCTACTTGCCGTACGTGCCCTGCGCATACGGAGTTGAATTCTCATTGTGGATACATATGACTTACCTGTAACAGAAAAAGAATAACTGTCGATTAGTAAAGCGCACGGATTTAATTACGGCAGATTAAAATTTACGGAAATTTCAGAATGCTTTCGACGAGCGAACGATCGAACGGTGTGAAATGAGTATCTTTGCACCATTATGCGATACGAAAACCTGCTGGTACTTCGGTGACTGGATCGAGTCTCCGGCGATGGAGAGCTTTATATAGAGACGAAGTGATCGAGGACCCTCGCCAGTTTCAACGATAATATTTGAGAGATTTTCCCCTCGCTCTCCCGATCATCGCACAGTTCCGCGGATCGCGCCCCCGTGCGCCGACAGGAAGGGTGGAACGAGCCGCACGGGGCAAGACGACGTAATCGAATGGGTGATTCCAATTTTCTGGCTGCCTTGGCGCTCGACACCCCGTGGCTTCGATTTCCACCCTCGCACCCTCGATCTTTCTCCCTCGTCGATTTTTCGATGTATTACCCCGGGCTCTCGATATAACCGATAATTATGCAAAAGTTTAACCGACCGATCTCTTCCACCAGCAAACCGCCCTCTTCCTTCCCCCTCCCTTCCGCCCTTCGCCAACCAGCGGCGGCGGCGGCGGCGACGTGTGGACTTTCCGGAGAAAAGATAAGAGGCAGAAATTTAGGATTCTCCATTAAATTTTACTTTTATTTTACTTTCTCATGCCGCAGTTAGGATAGGAATGGAGCGATTTTATAGTTTCGCGAATCGGCGAGACGGTTTCCACATGTTCCAGACAAAATTCGTCCATTGCCCTCGCGATCCTCCCCGTTCGCTGCTTATCGTTCATTTTTCACGAGAGCCAACGCCGCCCGACGCGTAAACGCCCCGGCGAGACTCCAACCGGACCGGAAAACCTCCCACCGATTTTTCAGCAGCCCATAAAACTCAAATTTCTCGGCCTGTCGGCCACCACCCCGGCCATCCCGTTTCCCATACGCTCAACCCGGCGGAAACCCCGCTCGATTTCTGGATCCTCCACGCCGGGGAATCCCCCGTTCCACCGTAGGAACGTCCACGTTACGGGAGGCGTCGTCGTTCGGATGCGAACCGCACAAACTTTTCCACCCTTCCCATTTTTATCCTTCCCGCACATATCTGCATGAAAAATTTACCATTCATTTCTCTACTCTTTTTTTTTGTTTTGTTTGTTGGTTTTTGTTTCTTTTTTTTTCCTTTTATTTTCGTTCGTTCCTTTTATTTTCTATATCGTTCGCTCGAATCGTGTCGCGGGATTTTCATGGATGATTTCATTTTTTTTTTTATTTTCTTTTTTTAATTTATTTGTTCCTTGCAAAATGTATACATATAATCGGGCGATGTATTATTGGGGCAAATCCGCGGTGGAGTCTCCCGAGGCGTCGAGCCGCGACTGCACACACTCTCTTACGTTCCGTCGGTCGAATCGCGAGTGGAAAATTCATGCATAACTTTCACGGTGATTCGCCTCGGCGAATTAAATCGCGCTCCGCTCGATGACGCAGTGCGAAGCTTGAGAACGTAATGGTATCAGGTTCAATTCTCGGCACCGATGTCGCGGCAGACCGGAGGCGATGTATGCACATTTCGCGACGACGATCGATTTTCTCAAACGCCGCTCACAAGCCGCACTGAGGATATAATATATTGTGCAACAAGGGTCAAAAGTTGGCGATTGCGACGAGTGCGAAGTTCGCCAATTCGATCCTCGTTACACATCATATTTTTTGTTACCCGGTGCCATGAATCTGCGGCACTTGGAGTGGCAGTCGCGCGAGACGAATACTGAAAAGTGACGTTATGGTTTCAGCGACGAAAACGTCGAGAGTAAACTCCCAAGGGATGAAAGTGAACGAAATGCGAACTGCGCATGCGCGACTCTGTCATATCAGCGCAGGTTCACAACCGGCATGCAATGGGCCACTTTCAGCTCGCAAGACTGCCATGCAAAGTGCCGCGATTCATGCACGTGTGACAAAAAAAAAAATTGATCGATTCAACTAAGTAAGCGCTCAGGGGTGGCGAAACAAATTTTTGGTCGATCGAAACGAAATAATTGTCGTGGCGGGTAAAGAAACATTCGATTTGACGACCTGTTAGTTTGATCAGAGCAAATAAATATATTCGCAAATTCCACCTAGCATCCTGCGCACACTGAGAAAAAAAAATGATCGAGTCAGTCAAAATGTGCGCTTACGGATGGCGAAACAAATGTTTGGTTGATCGAAAGGAATAGATTTCGATCAACCGAACATTCGTTTCGCCATCGGTAAGCTCGCGTTTTGTTGACTCAATCGTTTTTTTTTTTTTTTTTTCTCGGTGAACGTAGGATGCGAGGTGCAATTTGCGAATATATTTGTTCGCGGCCGAACAGGGCCGCGAGCTTTGGCCAGAGGAGGCGATTGGCCCGGTGCTGGCCAAGCGCCGGCCGCCACTGGCCCGGGATTTGCATCCCCACTATGTTACCCTACGTAACGATTAAAATTTTTTAATCGGGGCCTTGCACCGCGATTCTCACCGTGTCTGCACCCGTGGTCGCACGCCGTTATTAGCCACAGCTCTATACTTCCTATGCACGGTAGAAAAGAAAATAAACGAAAAAAACGTGCACCCCGCCCGGATATCGCGCGGTCGGTGACAACCAGTTTCAATAACGGCCCCGTTAATCAAATCCACACTTTCCGGGGTTCGCTGGAAAGGCTAAGGGGGTGTGAGAGCTGTGTGTGAATATATATGTACATCTATATGTACATCTATATGTATATGTATATGTACATGTATATACGGGCTGAACGAGGAGGCGGAGGAGGCCCGAGAGTGGATATGACGTCCGGTTTGGGAATTTTTCGCTTCCTGGCAGAGAGAGCCACTCTTTGGCGGTGGTAGGGTCGCCCCGATGCATAGTCACCGGACCAATCCCTTCACCCTCGTTCGTCCATGGTTCTCATCGTTTTATTCGATCAGTTTTTCATTCGGCGTTGATTTACTGGCAGACAACGTTGATCGTTGCAGCGCGCTCGACTGCCTGTTCTAAACATTGTCCTTCTCCACCGAAAATTTTTGATGGGTCGAAGACACCGTTCAGTGCGTATTTGACACCGTCAAATGCATATTTGAAACTTAAAGTTGTGGTTAAAAGCGCCACTTTTTAGACATCTTATCAGTTAACACAGGGTTGTGTTGTTGCCTATGAAAATAACACCATGAAGTGAGATCGTGGTTCATCACTGAATTTGGTGATGGAAGTATACCGCGTTACCAGTTTACCACGTATGTATGGCGTATTTTTCACTGCGATCAGAAAAATAATTTATTTGAAGGCCACCGTTTATTTAGATCAAGTAAAATATATATTTGATTCAAATAAATATTTCCTTCATTTAAGTAACTATTTACTTAATTGAAATAAGTATTTATTTTGATCAAATAAATACTTTGCTTCATCTTAATAAACGGTGACCGTGAAATAAATTATTGTTTTGGGTGTGGGATAATGTGTTGATTTTAACTCCGGTTATTTATCACTCACACCGTCGCCGTTTACACCGCAGATTTATTGCAGTGAAAGAATCGCAGATGAATCTTGAATCGTACTTTCGTTGATGAAATTAATGATTTGCCAAAAATGACATGAGACGTAAACAGCAAAGGGCATTACTCAATCAATAGCAACGAAACAGTCATGAAAAAGAGAAAGAATCGCAGATGAATCTTGAATCGTACTTTCGTTGATGAAATTAATGATTTGCCAAAAATGACATGAGACGTAAACAGCAAAGGGTATTCATTACTCAATCAATAGCAACGAAACAGTCATGAAAAAGAGAAAGAATCGCAGATGAATCTTGAATTGTACTATCGTTGATGAAATTAATGATTTGCACATTAGATGCATTGAATACTCTGCAATTCAGGCACGCCACACCCATCGAGTATTGCGATAGATCATCGGTAGATATCCTCCTAACTACAAACTATCGGGTATTACCGCGCCATTGATATGAGAACCTTCGTACTTCGCGTTAATCGCTTGATTGATGAAGCTCATCGTCGTGGACACGCGGTACCGCTGCAGCTACACTGCTACAGTTGCAGCAGGTGTCGGGGAGAAAAGAGACGAAGCCTCGACAGGATACGAGTTGAACTCTCCGGATGTTCATCGCCCAGGTTTTCATCCCTCGTTCTCCCTTTCTCCTCCTTTCAGCAGCAATTAAACGAAATTCCGCTAATCCACCTCGTCTCGTAAATCCGAGGAACGGAAAATAACAGCTGCGATCTACGAAGAGGCAGAAGCCGATCGGAACGAATAAGAGAGATCCTCTCCGCCCCTCCCCCCCCCCGACCCTCGCGCGAAGCTTTCCTATCGAATTCTACTCGCTCCGGGGAAACGGAACGAAGTGCCCACGATACACACGATACTGCTAAGAGCGCAAACCCGAGATCGGGCACAGAGTCTGATACGGAGAGAGGAAAGTGAGAAGGGTGTAAAGCTCTCCGTCTCACCTCTCGTCCGCGACGAGACATCCCCCCAGAGAAAAAGAAGTGGATTCCTAGCGGGGATTCTACGATGCTGCATACTCGTAAAAGCTCCGCTCGTAGACACGCGTACACTTTGGACGAAACTCTCGCGGGGCTCCATCGGGCGGCACGTTCGATGAATCTGGCCGAGAGTTCTCTACCTGCCGATATCCTTTTAACCCGCCATCCCCCCCCCCCGCCCTCCAATCCCCCCCGGCTATCTTTTTTTTATGCGCTTCCGTTTCTGTTCTCGTCTGACAGAGAAAGAGGAATACGGACCAAGAGCCGATCGGCATCGAATTGAACTTTAATGCCTTCGCACCGTTTTACAACTGAGCGTTATTTATTCACGAACAAACGAGGAATCCGTCGAGTCAAACGGATAACAAAATTCCGAACTGGAAGGGAAGGAATGAAATTATCCGACGGAGAAAATCACTCGTGATTCGATGAAATCGGATACTTTTCAGGGGTTTAATTTCGAAGTCTGACCGTTACAGAGTCGCTACTTTTGTCCGAGCTTGGATTTATTTTTAATGATCGGTAATAGACTGCAAACAGTGCATTCAAAATGATATTGGAGGACCGAGAGAAATGTTCAACGAGAAAATTCGCTCGGATTAATTATCCACTGGGTCAATTAGAGCCGAATTAATTTATTCGAGAACAAGAGAAGTCGTATTAACGTTCGGGTGAGAATTGCAGAAGGAATTCTGCCACAATACGAATTCCCGGTGTGCAATAAGCAGCACGTCGGTTAACTCGTGATACGATGCGAGAGGGTGGACGAAGGGAAGCGAGGGGTTGTTTTTGCGGCTTGACCGGCACGGAGATACACAGGTATGTGTGAGAGCAGCTCAGTATGTTGTGGCCGACTGATCGAGCATCCACGGACGAACTTCTCGCACCAATCTCGTGTGCACTGTACCAATGAAAAAAAAAAAAATTCTCCACCTCGAGAATGAAACGTCACACTTCTGCGAGGTATTTTATTTAACAAAAGATTTTCAATTCTGTAATATTGGTGAAAGAGAAAGAAATTGAAAGGCCTTCGAGATCGGAGAAATAATCAACTTCGGATTATCAATAAGACTACTGTTATTATCAATTAAGGCAGTTCTTAGAGCACTTTGAAGTCACGTGGAAAACTATCGCTATTAGTGACAGATGTGTGTAATTTCTCATATCTAGATTTGATTAAAATATAAGAGCTATCTTAATAAAACGTCAAACTTCTGCGAGGTATTTTATTTAACAAAAGATTTTCAATTTTGTAATATTGGTGAAAGAGAAAGAAATTGAAAGGCCTTCGAGATCGGAGAAATAATCAACTTCGGATTATCAATAAGATTATTGTTATTATCAATTAAGGCAGTTCTTAGAGCACTTTGAAGTCACGTGGACAACTATCGTTATTAGTGACAAATGTGTGCAATTTCTCATATCTAGATTTGATTAAAATATAAGAGCTATCTTAATAAAACGTCAAACTTCTGCGAGGTATTTTATTTAACAAAAGATTTTCAATTCTGTAATATTGGTGAAAGAGAAAGAAATTGAAAGGCCTTCGAGATCGGAGAAATAATCAACTTCGAATTATCAATAAGATTATTGTTATTATCAATTAAGGCAGTTCTTAGAGTACTTTGAAGTCATGTGGACAACTATCGTTATTAGTGACAAATGTGTGCAATTTCTCATATCTAGATTTGATTAAAATATAAGAGCTATCTTAATAAAACGTCAAACTTCTGCGAGGTATTTTATTTAACAAGAGATTTTCAATTCTGTAATATTGGTGAAAGAGAAAGAAATTGAAAGGCCTTCGAGATCGGAGAAATAATCAACTTCGAATTATCAATAAGATTATTGTTATTATCAATTAAGGCAGTTCTTAGAGTACTTTGAAGTCATGTGGACAACTGTCGTTATTAGTGAGAAATGTGTGCAATTTCTCATATCTAGATTTGATTAAAATATAAGAGCTATCTTAATAAAACGTCAAACTTCTGCGAGGTATTTTATTTAACAAGAGATTTTCAATTCTGTAATATTGGTGAAAGAGAAAGAAATTGAAAGGCCTTCGAGATCGGAGAAATAATCAACTTCGAATTATCAATAAGATTATTGTTATTATCAATTAAGGCAGTTCTTAGAGTACTTTGAAGTCATGTGGACAACTGTCGTTATTAGTGAGAAATGTGTGCAATTTCTCATATCTAGATTTGATTAAAATGTAAGAACTACCTTAATAAAACGATCATATACTATACGATACATAGACAACAGACTCGTCCCTAGTTTGGAAGCTGCACAAGTCGATAGCAGGATCGATGGGAGGTGAATCTCGACTCATCCCCCGAAAGTTTCGAGGACGATGCCAAAAGTAGACGGGTCGACTGAGCTTGAAAGGGCTTCACTGCGCCCTTTTGAATCACGCCAGAGATTCTCTCATTTCAGCGAGAAGCATTATGTTGGCATTAGTTAATCATTATTTTGAAATTATCCGGCGAATGTTGGATCTCTTCCAGCACGAAGTGAACAAAAAAAAATAAAAAAAATACCAATTCTTGTGTACCAATAAATACCGAGGATGTCTCTCCGCGAGGAATAATCTTGAAATTATTAGGCGACTATTGGATGTCTTCCAGCACAAAGTGACAAAAAAGAAATACACTGAGAGAAAAGACGGGGATGGAGCGAACATACATGAGCGTTTGAGTCAGCCCGAGTATGGTTGGCTCAATGACGATTCAGGTGGTTCAACCACCGAGAGGTTGACTTTAGCGACATAGGTTTCAATGAACCTCTCGGTGAGGTTAAATACGGCGAAACTGATGGTGAACTTGAATCAATCAACCTCACGGAGGTTGAGTCAACCTCAATTTGAATGAATCAACCTCACTGAGGTTAGCTCAGTCTCGATGAGATCTATTGATTCAAGTTCACCATGAGTTTCGCCGTATTTAACCCCACCGAGACGTTGAGCCAACCTCATATTGTCAACTCAGCATCTCGGTGGTTAAGCCACCTAAATCGTCATTGAGCCGATCATATTTGTTTAGGTTAACTCCTCACGTGTATTCGCCCCAACCCCGATTTTTCTCTCAGGATACCAATTCCTGTCTACCAATGAACACCGAACACATCTCTCCGCTCGGGCCCTTATCGGGCCTCATCAGGGCCCGATGTAATGCGCAAAAATGTCTGCTCAAGATAATAATCGTTTAGAAATTATCCGGCGACTCTTGGATGCCTTCAAGGGCAAAGTGGCCGAATAAAAATACCGATTATTGTGTACCATTATATACCGATGGTGTCTCTCCGCGACGGCGCAACTGCCGGTCGATCGGATGAGATTAGTTATTAACGTCGGTAGGACGGATGACAGGGCGGGGCGGCAAAATAGGAGCGAGAGAGGGACGAAGAGGTTTCGCTTATGGTAGGGTAGGGTGACTTGATAGGATATTAACGAACCGATTTGCAGAGGACTCGCTGCCGGGTGGGAAATTAGAAAATTACCTGACGAGACTTTGTTGACGGGGATCGGGGCGGCGGATCGCGGCCTCGTCCTCGCGGGCCACCGCCCTTCCACCGTGCCCGGTCTAGCCTCTTTCACTTCCTGTGCACTCACGCTGTGTCTGAACCGGAAAATATAACGAACTGCTCGCACTCGCGAAATACCGGGCCGGTATGTAACGAGCTTTTCGCAGACAACTTCTCGTTTGATTGGCTACCCCGGGGAAAAAAAAAAAAAAAAACATCATTGCCGAATAAAAATTCAACGGAGCGATAAACGGGACGACAAATCGCACAAACGTTGGAGGGGGAGCGAGAGCTCGACGTTTCCGAGCCAAAGAGCGTTATTTTTTTTATGTATTAAAAAAAAAAAAAAAACGCATCCGACTGATTGTTCGCAACGATCTTCCGGCCATGCGAAAAAAATCCTCAGGCAGAGATACAAAAAAAATTGTGGAAAGTAGTTCGAAGCTTTTTCTATTAAAAATAATAATAATAATAATAAAATGCAACTCCCACAATTTTTAATATTCGATTCCGGTGATTTTTTTAAAATGATCGCAACACCTTTATGAACGATCGGTTGCGTCCTATTTATCAGGCGATTTATTTTATACACCGAAAAAAATATCAACCAAGCTGCGATTTCGGTTGGCGAATGAAATGTTTCGTCGATTGAACAAAATGTTCGTTCAATTCAAGTAACTATTCGTTGAAGCAACGAAATATTAGGTCGAACAACTAAATATGCGTTCATTTAACTAAATATTACTTTTAATCGAGGAAATACAGTAGAACCTCGATTATCCAAACCAATCGCGGCCGAGACCAGTTCGGATTAACGATTATTCGGATAATCGAGTTATCAATAAACAAATATTATAATAATAACATACGTAATGAATATGAGTTTTTTAAAATGTAAATCCGCATACAAACATTTTATATATATATATATACTTTGGAACATATTATTAAACGCTTACTTTAAGCATTCTTATTGATAAAGCCGTCAATTTTTGGTTGTATAAGCGAATGATACAAACTTCCACACGCCTGCAACAAACTAACGCTCGACGATACGTAACAATTAAATATTGCGGCATGATTCGAATAATAAAGGTTCGGATAAAATAAATTGCAGTCGGATAATCGAGGTTCTACTGTATTTCCTTCGCCACTCGCGACCGCATTTTAAAATTTGACATTGCCAAACCTTTTTTTCGGTGTATCGATAAAAAAAAAATATATATATAAGACAATTATTTTGTCCAAAAACGCCGAAACCTTTCATGAAATCTAAGAAAAGAAAGTCCCGACTCGTTTTATCTATCGATGTCTCGGTGACTACGAAAAAATATATATGTCTACACTTTCACACGATATTAAGATTTCACAGACGGATAAGTGGCGCGACGCACGAAAATTTACAACGCTCGACGTATAATGGAGATCGCGAGATCGAGAAAGGGAGGGGGGGGGGGGGGGGGGAAGAGGGCGAAGCAGCGACGGTCTCGCAGTGATATTAATGCCGACGAAGGGTGCGCGAATTGGAGGGATTCCAAATGAATTATCGCCGAGGTATAGCTTTATCGGCGGGATGGGACCGGCAATAATCAGCGACGAATCTCGGACAGACGGATAGCCCGCACGAAACTGGGCTAATGTGGGCCATTTACGAAATTTACATCACAAAGTCGAGGAGGCGAGAAGGACGAGCGGCACTGGCGGATTCTCGTGCAGTGGTCTCGGTACTGGCCGTGTGTGTTTCCGTGTTACTGCCTACTCTCGACCGCCTCCCTGTACGTTGCCCTCGCTGCACGTCGCTCCTTCGCCACTCTCTCGCGAAATCGTCTACGTTCGCACTATCGTGTTACGAAACGACGTGACGCCGGCTCGAGCTCTGCCCCTCTCTTTCTCGTGTACTCCGCAGCTTTTGTCCAGCGCCCTGTGTAAGGGATCGCGGGGTAGCCCTGTATACCGAGTAAGGCGCTTTAGGGCGAACTAACCCTCGGCAAAAGCCCGGGTCGATTCTCGACGAGCACCTTTTCGCGGCCGCCACGCAATCCGCGTATCAATCAAGTCACTCTCAGCCGCTGCCCACTGTCCGAGACACGAACCCAACGCCAGAAATTACCCGGTTCATGTGTGCACATTAATTTTTAGTCATTTTTTATTCGACGCCTCCGAGTAAAGCTCGGGAACTCGCATCTTGGAACGACGAATTGTCGAGCGCGAGGAACGATCGAGTATGAAATATTGTGTTTAGAAATTTTGAGAATTTCAAAGATATTCATTTGCAATGTATTTTTTGGGGTCCGCTGAGAAAAAGGACAGTACTTCTTAGCGCAGTAATAGTACGATCAACCGGGCTCAGATTAACCGGGAGGTGGATTAACCATGCATCTTTCGAGTTTTTTCTTTTTTTATGTGCGGAAAATGGAAGAGCTGACAGACGAAAATCGAAGGAAGTGCAAGAAGCAAACCATAGTCAGTGAGTAGAAAAAAAAAAAAATACTAGCTTATGTACTATTAATGAAAAAAAACGTCCGAAGCTTTCCATTCTAGTTCACACTGTTTAACAATTAAGTGCAATGTGTACCAAATGTCATTATAAGTAGAACCTCGATTATCCGAACTGCAATTTATTTTATCCGAACTTCTATTATCCGATCTGTAATTTATTTTATCCGAACAGGAATTTATTTCATCCTAACCTTTATTATTCGTTCCATGCCGCAAAATGTTGTTGTTTCATATCGTCGAGCGTTACTTTGTATCATGCGCTAATACAACAAAAAATTGACGACTTTATTAAAGAGAATGCTTAATGTAAGCGTGGTAAAACTCATATTCATTACGTGTGTTATTATTATAACATTTTTTTTTTTTATTCATAACTCGATTATCCGAATAATCGTTAATCTGAACTGGTCTCCGCCTCAATTGGTTCGGATAATCGAGGTTCTACTGTAATCAAAATAAAGTTGTATCATTAGCCATTATTGACTTATGTAATTTCGCTGTCTAGTTCGGATTAGCCGGGAACTCTTCGATCCCGAGCATCCCGGTTTGTCAAGTTTCTACTGTATAACGAATAGTTCTCAGGGAGAATGTCTATACAGACAGTTTCCGACAGAGTATATTCAATTGGTTAAACAATAATAATGATAGCGACCATGATTTTTTGTCATTGTAACTGTAGAATGTAGACGTTTCCCTTGGGAATAACGTTTTTACCGTACAAAGTCAGCACTGTCGCTTTTATTATGTAATTTTTTTTGAGCGTAGAACTTGTGAAGAGAATCCCCACGGAGCCTGGCAAACATGCGTCCGTAAAGCACGCCAGGACTTTCACCCGGCAAAGCTTTATAAAAAGGCGCATACGTTGTACACAGCTCAGATGTGCATATCTTGATTATGGGCACTTACGATGCATGAACATAGCGTTTACGTACATACATGCTATAATGCATATGCTATTTTCTTGACAACCCTGTCAGCCTCATCAAACTCAAGTACCCCTCGTATAACTCTCTCTCTCTCTCTCTCTCTCTCTCTCTCCGCTAAGAATTCAAATATAGTTTATTATAACTATTCTGTATACAGTGTACACATATAAACCATTAATGTGACCCATATTATGCGTTTCCTCCTCGAGACTCTCGAACGGTAAAATGTTTATGTTTTTTCAGAAAATTCGACCGGTATTACACATCATTACGTCGGGTACTCGACCTCTCCCGGGCTTTCGTAGTTCTCTCCGGTAATGACCTAATGGGACGCGTCCCAAGTAATTTGCCTCTAATAGCCGTCACACGACAAACTTCGATCGGAGAACACGTTACGCTCTGTATATACACACACGGATACCACATGTGTATAGGTGTATATATATCTGCATAGCACGGACGAACTTATGTCTATACGCTATTCATGCTGGAATAATAAGTCGACGACGTCGTCGACGTCGACTTCGTATTAGGCTTCACAGGGTTCGCACAGAGACGGCTGACTTTGATGGAAAGTTTCGGAGTTCCGAAGACGACGATGATTACGAACTACTATACGACTCTAGTGTCTCGTGACCTCCTTGCAAATTTGGCAATTATCCGGGCCTGGCAATACGTCCACTGTACGTGCAAGCTCGAGACACTTTTTATAAATATTAATAAAATTTCCGATAATTTTATTATAACTGGAAGATCATTTCAAGCCGATATTTATCCACATTTTACTGAGTGTCAACTATATCAACTGAAGGAGAATAATACCATAGTATATAATTAATCGAATTCAGGCAATAATAATTTTAAAAAAATAATCGCAGGAGACGAATTGAAAAAAATAATAATAATAGCCGAGCAGAGGCTCGAGGACGTACGAGTCTAATTGCCCGAGGCTAATTTCGACGGTACATTTTTTTTCGTCACGTGTTAATAAGAAGATTGCTCGAGATTACCATTAAAGATCGGATCGAAAATTGAGCCTCCGCACGAGAAAATCAGCGCCCAACATTTATAAAGCGGTTTTCCCGTCTCTCACTTTTTATGTATATATGTATATATGTATATATGTATATATATATATATATATATATATATATATATATATATATATATATATATAATGTGACGGTAATATAAAATAATTGCGTGATAATCCTCTCATCATGAAAATTTTTTGCAGCGTCTTAATTCCATTATTACAGCGAGTCTACGCTCTACGGACGGTGTATATAGTGTTTTTTGTTTAGTCCGCCATAACAGAGAGCTTTATAATAGTGCACTTGTTTCTGTACGAGAGAAATAACGTATTGCGTGCGAGTGTGATATTTATCGAGGTCGTGAGCGGGTCGCCTCGCGGCTTATAGTGGCAATTTTCGCGTCTTAATGATGCACGTCACCCTCCCATTCCCTTACGCCGCCGGTATAGTCCACTGCTCGAATAACCCAAGGCGCAAACGAGCACCCGAGATCCACGGTCTCTCCCCAACACACTGATGCCCCGGTCGATCTGCGCAAGCAATCGCTGTACACCGACACACTAACGGCGGGATCGTTAATGATTACCGGTAGATAAAGTTTGTCCTAGCCGAGTTCTTTCATTCGCGTTCGAAAGCCCGCGGTATTTACAGGACACCACACAAAGGTACATAAATAGTGCGGGTAAGCTTCGGAGGGCTTTAACTCGCCCACGAACGGACAAACGTACACACGGACCGGAGGCAAAGCAACAGCACCGACGCGTGACGTTATCGGCGAGATTAATCGGGAGATCGGAATCGTCGAGGTGAGGGGGAAAATACAAAAGAGCGTTAAGGGCACGAAGGGACTCTCGCGACTATCGTCGGGTATTACGCATTAGTGGCGCTGGCGAACACTCTCGAGCTGAGGGATTATTAATGGTCCGGCTTGAGTTTATCGCAACGCCCCGAACCTCTCGTGATTCGTACACACGATACGGTAATTCGAAACGAAACTCTAAACCGAACGATTCCGAATTTCTTTTTCATGTGGCGCGTAGACCCAGATAGAGTTTTGCCAATATAATCCGCCAACAAATAGGCGTACCACCGAGAAAAACAATTTACTCGACGGCCACAGTTTATTTAGATTATGTAAAATATTTATTTGATTTAAATAAATGTTTATTTCATTTAAGTGACTAGTCGCTTGATTCAAATAAATATTCATTTAAATCAAATTAATACTTTACTCAATCTAAATATACGGTGGCCGTCAAATAAATAGTTTTTTTCCTGACACATGCACGCGAAAATCTCGCTTTCCGTTGCCGTGAAGTGTGAGCAGAAAGGCACTTTGTCGCATCGCGTGCGGGAAAAATACTGCGCATGCGCACGAACGCAATATGGTATTTTATCCAGCTCTAAAGCGGAAAAGTGCCTTTCTACGTAGAGTTCCTTGAAACGAAAAGCTCGATTTTCGTGAATTTGTTAGGAAAAATTATGTGGATGGCATGGACGGAGAAAAGGTCGTTCTGACTCGTGTGAATGCCGCACTCGCCTTCGGCTCACGCGGCATTTTCACACTCGTCAAGAACTCCCTTTCTACGCCCCTTGCCATACAAATAACTATTCTGGGTTTATGTTCGCACGAGAGGACGGCAAAATTGTGGCATGTGCGCGTCCGCATTTGTATGTTTTTGCCAGTATTCAATGCCGAAAGTTCTCAGCAGCGTACTGTCAGCAAGTTGTCAGCAAGGCTTGCTGTGCTTTGCGTCTCACTCGAAGATTAATTTGCTTGAGTCACGATTATGTTGGATGAAATTTTACAAAATTCGATTTCTCATAAAATTTAAGTGTCTCTGTCGATTTTCACAAAAATTTAATTCCAAGGATCGTTAGTGCTAGGCCATTTGTGTGTCCTCTTTCACGGCTGCTAAGTATAAGAAATTAACTTGTAGCAACCTTTGTTGAATTTTTGCTACCAATATCCTGCGATCTCGCGCTGGAAACTACCGTTGCAATATTGCTGGCAAGCAAACAGCAAAGCTTGATGGCAAGCAATCATCGCTGTTCGCCTGTGCTAAGTGTGGCTATCTGGCGATACGTGCAGCGAAAAAAAATTTTGGTAATATCAACCTCACAGCTGCGGTGACGAAAAATTGGTTTCAATCAATAGAGGCGCATTTAAATGGGCTGCGTCGTTGTTGAGACAATAAAACTTATGTACTTGTGTCAATTGCGTATGGCAGTTATTTGGATTATAATGTTGGTTCAAAGCGAATCAAAACTACATTAAATCATCGACAAGTTTTTTTTCGATTCGATCGTAACTACTGTCACCATACAGAAGGTTTATTATTTTTACTAGAATGTATATTTGATCAATTTGAAAAAATGTCATTCGGTGCGTTCGTCTATATACGAACATTTGTCACCTTGAAAATTATTTTATTCAATTCGACAAGACGTCAATTTACACCGAGAAAAAAAAAATTGATTGACTCAATGAAATGGGCGTTTACGAGTGACGAAACAAATTTTTGGTTTATCGTGCGAAATAATTGTCGCAGTAAGTGAAGAAGCATTCGATTGAACGGCCTGTTAGTTCACTCAACGGGGTATTCTTTTCGATCAACCAACCATCTATTTCGGCACCCTTAAGCTCACATTTTGTTGATTCAATTGATTTCTTTTCTTCGTGTAGTCATTCACAAATATTATACCCACATTAAACAACTTTCAAGTTGTTATGATATTTCAATGTCAAATCATCGAAGTTGAGTTTAAGTTACTGACGAAGAATAAGTTATATATCCGATTGAAGACTACGCATATCAATAAAAAAAATTGTGTTATATTCATAAGCAGCGATTCATAAGCACCGGAAAACAATTGAACATGTAAAACACGATGTAACGATATATGAAATTAATTAGTAACAAATACCGTAAATAACAGTACTGGGACCCAATTCTATATTGAGTTGGTGCAAACTTTTTGTTCCTTGGCGTGACTGGACATTTGTTTGGAACAAAGGTTTTTTTTTTTTTTTCGATATAATTGTCTATTCTGTTCAATCAAACATATTCTCAGTTGGGACAATGAAATGATTTTTTTAATACTGCCGTAAATTTTTAGTCGATATAACTAAATATTTCGTCCGCCACCCACAACCGCCGAATTTGGTTGATTCAAACAAATTCTATTGATCTTACCAAACCTTTTTTTGTTTTTTGCGTGAGTGCAGGAACGGGCCAAGACGGACTGTTTTTTTTTTATTGCGGGTCGTGAATATATATATTTTTTTAACTTTCACGCTCGTAGAGTATAATTCCTCTTGGCAATTGTGAATTTTCAGAATCTCTTTAAAAGTCGGAGAGCCGGGGTGGAAACGAGACTGAAACGATAGCCCGCTCGTGTAACAAACTCGGGGGAGTATAACGATCGTCCGTCGCGCTCACGAATTTCCGGTGAAATCGAGCGCGGTCCTGCGTTACGAGAGATCCAATGGTTTAAAGAGTATATGTATGTATATACAAGCAGTGGTATACGCCCTCGTCATTCCTCTCGAACCGTGGTCCCGAGGGTTTCTCCGGGTTTGCGAGTCTCTACACAGCGGTGTAAGTCCCATTGCTCTCGTCAGAGCGGCGAAAGAGCTCGCACGTTACCACCACCACCACCCCCCCCCCCCTTCCCCCTTCCCGCACCGACGCCGAACAATTTACGGTCCTTTTGACGGAACTCTTCACCAACTTCCCGCTACGTGTACGTGCTCCCAATGGGTGGCGGTGCCGAGAAAATTAGTAGTTAAAAATGTAGATAAAAGAAACACAAACTTCAAGGGTAAATTAATTTTTTTTAAGGTTATTTTGCCAAGCCACGAGAGACCCGAAAATAAATTGATGCTCCAGCAGTTACTGTCATTAGGCAAGAGTCACTGAAATCTGTGCGACTTTCTTCTGAGTCTGTGCGACTTTTTTTTTGGGCGATCAATGACCGTCATCCTCAGCATCCGGATCGTCAATTGGGAGCATCCGATGACGTGGACAGCTACCGAGTCGAAGGAATTTCCGGGGAATCCGCGAGTCGGCAGATGGAGGTAGCTTTCTCAGCGTCGTCTTGGCGAAACGGATCCAGCTCGGGAGAGGAGACGCGGACCGAGGAGAACAGCTGAAGTGGCGTCGCGAGAGAGTGCGGTGACGACCGACGCGTGAAAACGAGCGGAGTGAACGACGAGTCAGTGATCCGGGACAACGAGAAGGTATTCAGTCCTCGGACGGAGCGCCGGAGGGAGAGGGAACAACGAGAAGGTGAGAGAGCAGGGGCGAAACGATCCCGAAGGATTAACGAGGGCGGAGATTCCGGAGGGTTGCCGGGAATGGCTTATACGAGCGGTCCGTCAGGAAGAAGAGCGAGAGGAAACCGGAGAGACGAAGGAGACCCGGCAGGAAGGGTGGCGAGACCAAGAGGAGGACCAAAGACAGAGAATGGATGAATCAACGCCCCAAACCTCAAAACGCCGACGGAACAAGAGCCGAGAACGCACGAACGGAGAATCCTGTGTACAGCTATCTCCTAGAGGATCCACGATGAATCTGTCTCGCGAAACGCGATCGTCGTGGGCTCCAGAGTCGTCATTTTCTACCTCGCCCTAGTATTTCCGGGAGTGAATCGCTCGGGAGCTAAGCATTCAGCATTGTACATTTAAGTTAAGCACTGCTGTTCATGAGTGCCTGGTTTTTCTGATTTTTTATCTTCCTGGATATATTGCTCTATGTCTTCGTGGAGTCGAAGATATCCAGCAGGACATTCGGCAGGACATCCGGCAGGACATCCAGCAGGACATACAGCAGGACATACAGCAGGACATACAGCAGGACATACAGCAGGACATACAGCAGGACATACAGCAGGACATACAGCAGGACATACAGCAGGACATACAGCAGGACATACAGCAGGACATACAGCAGGACATACAGCAGGACATCCAGAAAGATATCCAGCAAGATATCCAGCAAGACACTCAGCAAGATATCCACCAAGACATCCACCAAGACACAAGGAAATCCAGGCATTCATGAAAAGATTCCGGAAGGAGCAGTGTACTTGCGCAAATCCGAATCGTCGATCATGCGATCCTATGGAGGTTTTGCCGATTGAATGAAAACGGCCGTTCAGCGGGCCAGTATTGGGGTAACGATATTAATACCTCATACTTCGGCCAATGTTCGACCATGTATTAGTTTGCTAATCACTGGTTCGTCGATTTGAAAGCAATGTTCGGCCGAGCATGAATTCACCAGCCATTGGTCTGCCGTTATTAGGCCAATGTTCAGCCGATGATCGATTCGCCAACCGTCAGTCTGTTGATGCATGGGCTGACGAACCATTGATCTAGCGATTTTAGACTAATGTTCGGGCAAATATCGACCCGCCAATCGTCGGTTTGCCGATATGAAGCCAACACTGGACCATCAACCAGCGGCTTTCGCCCCTAGATGGCGCCGATCCAAGTTATTTCTCACAAGCGAAAGTGTACACGAGCGTCAATATAAGAGCATGTGAAATGACACATTTTTTAATTCTCGCAAAAGATGCATATTATTTTTGGGTATCGTACTTCATAGTCAATAAATGCTCAGGCAACACATTGACTGAATATGATCGCTTTGAGAATGATCGCAAGAGAAAATATATAAGACATAATCTCTTACAGACATGCGAAGCGTTAAAAAGGGCATAAGGATATTTCAACTTTTACAATATTCAAAAAAGTATACGATAAACCATTCTCACCCCATATAAGTAACCTATAGAGGGCCTACATTAAAAACCAATCATCGGTCGAGCATAATGAATGAGTTTCGGGCCAATATAAGCTGCCACCATCGAGCCGGGCTTATCATCCGAGGCTCGACAGATGATCGTGCCAAGCTCGCATGCCAATGGTGGCACCGTGGGCTTCGAGATTCGTCCGATCGTCGGCCTCATTCGGTCACCTTACATGGGCAGCGCTGGCACTCTTGTCAGAGTTCTCACATTCGAATCGAGGGATTGGTCAGAGAAATTGCGTAGAACGTAACAGTGTAATTCGAACCCGATCGCGTTTGCGAAGTCCGCCAGCCCGAAGCCGTTAATCGTCGGGAATATTCGTCACGTTTACGCGAAGAAAATAAAATTAAACGGATTGTCCCGAGGCCGGAGCCTCTTAGAACTCCCAACTCGATTCCGTAGACGCTAATCTATCCGACAAACGACATGATTACGATTCCGAACGGAGAGATAGGAAGTTAACGACGGGGGCGAATTTCGCCAACTCCTTAGCGGTCGGAAATCCGAGATTTTGTTGTCTCTCGTCGGTGGTCCTCGGGTTCGTCAGTGCCCGTCCAACTTTTCGCGAACGAACTCGCAAATGTTCCGCGCTAATAGAAGAGACTGTTGTTCAACCCGTCCCGAGTGCCGAGTCTCGAGAATGAGATTACAGTTAGTCGCGTCGTGACAGAGTCAAGACGCAAACGCGATGAAGAAGTAGCGGGGAAGAACGCCAGGAACGTCGAGTCGGAAGGGAACGATGCGAGATCGCGGGTGGCTGCTCGAAGAGGCGGATTGAAAACTGTGGGAACCCTGGTGGGATGAGCGAGTCGAGTACCTTCCCACAAATTTCACCGAAACTCAAGAAGAAATATATATTGTTTCTAACAATAGCTCCCTCGTTAGAAACCAAACTAATTTCAATGACAATAAAAAGCGTCATTTCGCTCATCTCTTTCTCTCTCTCTCCCTCTCTCTCGTAACGTTAGCTCGTTGGTTGCCGTCGCTTCGGTGACGCCGGGTTTATTAGTTCTCGTGTAAGCTAGATAAAATCGACTTCCCGTCTCCGCTCCGATGTTCCTTTCGACGCGAGTTACCTTCCGGACCGGGAATACCCGGTTTCTGTACTGGTTTCGCGTTTCAGTACACGTCGAAGCGTTAGCGGGAGGGACTTTTGTATTGGATTTCGATTGCGATTGTGCCTCTCCGCTCTTGCGAGAGATTCGTTCGACTGTACAGTTGGATCGCTCCGCGGCACCCTGTGCCGAGCAGAACCACTAGGTGGTCCGGGGTGGCAGGCGGGGTTGCACACCGGAGTCCGCGAAGTATCCCGGGAGTGAATCGAACTCGTCGTGCTATTGAATCTACATTTGATAAGAGACCGAAACGGGAAGAGGAGCGACGGTGGGAACGGGAAACCAGACAACAATCGTAACGGAGATCCGGGACCAAGGTGCATTTGGGTCACGCAAGTGATGCAAGCGAACGAGCGGGGAGCAACGAAAAGTTGCACGCCAACCGGTGACGGGGGGAGTGTAACGTCGGATACCCCGTGTAGCACCACAGTGTTATTTCACTGGAGCGTGGGGGGGGGGGGCATTGTTCGATTATCGAAGACCGCGGAAACCCGATTACGTCGACATCATCTCTTTGGCTGTTCGCGCTCGGTCAATGGAAAATTATCGGAAACTCGACGGTAGCTAGAGAGAGAATCGTGGGAAATGAAAACAGCGCCTCGAGTATCTGGAAACCTGTCGCTCGGGAGCCTCTGGAGGTTTATTTATTTCGAGGAAGTTTCAATCCTGGCGGAGCCGAGTACGGAAGCGCCATCAATGGACTTGTCCAATAAAGGAAAACAAAGTTCTCACATTTGAGAAAGAGTTTTCTTGGTCGCGAAGTATATTCCGCGTGGTTAGCGACAAATTTTCTAACCGTAAACCAGTCAATAACTGTAACAAGCGCGGTGTGCAATAAAACAAAAAGTGCTATCGGGAAAAGTACATAGCGCAAGTATAGTGCAGTGCGATGTATAATTATTATCGTCGATATTTGAATATACGGGACGAAAGAATCGATCGGATATCCCGACGTTTAGGAGAGAACCGCTCGGACGATTGATTGCCTCCGATCCATTACGAACCACCCACGTCCACGTCCACCCGCCTCGGATCTATATCAACCGTACTACAACGTACCCTCGGATCGTACTTTTTGTTTTTTTTTTTTTCCGGTTTTTCAATTCATTTTTCTCTCACTTCATTAGTGCAGGTCACCGACGCGATGCCTCACTGTCATTCGACTGTCCCAATAGCCGGCCATCCTCGACAGCATTTCCACTCCGGCTCTCTCCCTCACTATCTCCTCAATCCTCATAAAAGCACCAATGATTGATTATACAAATTTAAGCCAGACAAAAAAAAAAAAAAAACCACCCCCAAAGACCACTCTAAAAAATTACATAACTAGCCTCCAACATTGAATTACAAAAAAATGTCCTAGGCGGGGAAGTTCCCTCCTTCAAAAATGATTTCTCATTATCCTCTAATGTATACTTAACCGTTTCCATTCGGCTCGGCAGATCGCGAAAGCCGAGTTAACGACCTGCACCCGGCCAATTTGAAATTTAAAGTACAGGCTTGGGAAACTTCGAGGGACATTGTGGCAGCGTCGCGCGGCCGCGCGACTCTCAAGTTTTCCGGAACGATGGTTGTGTGGGGATGCGTCGCGGCGCTTTCATCACCGGCGGGCACAGGAAAACAAAGTTTTGCCGACTCGCGGAGCAAAAAAGAAAACAAAAAACCCAAAAAAAAAAAAAAGACAACTATGTGGAATGACGAGCGAGAGAGGTCGCAGGAGTTTCTCCGGGAAATCCGGTCGAATGCGCAAAGGAAAGATGGAAGGAGAAGGGGGAGGGAGCGAGTGGCACGCGACGGAAGTGAAGTCTACCGGCGTCCATTAGCAAAAGGGTCGAGAAAACGTTCCGGACGAGAGAAAGACCGAGGGCCGAGGGGGGGGGGGGGGGATGAGAGTCCGAGATATGTATATATAGAGGTGGGAGAGAAAGAGAAACGGAATAACGTTCGACGCTCCAGTTGTCTTGTAAAGTTACGCAAGCAGTTCCTGTAGGTGGGCGCCCTCAGAGTCGGGCAGCTTTAAAGCGATGGAGTCAAGTGGCCCCGCAAACTATTCGAATAAAGAATGCAGCGGAGCTTCCGGGCGTCGCGCTTGGCACGAAAATAAAATAGCCGTGACAAAGTTTCAACTACGGTAATGCCTACTGCTGATAATATATTTATGGTACGAAAGTCAGTGAGAAGGGAGGAAAGGAGAATATCGAGTTAGGTGCTTGACAAGTCGAGCGCATTCGGGGGGGAGAGAATCAAAAGGGAAGAATTAATAAAGATGAGCTCTAAATAGAGCGGAGATAGCTTTGCGACTCGAGTAATTTCAAATACGAAGGTTTTTAAACATTTTGTTGCTGATGGGGAAATTTTATTTGGAGTTACTTTGGAGGAAGCGACTTGGAGGTTACGGAACGATGTTTAGTCATCGAGTTCAATTATTTCAGGAATCATTTTCATGAGGACAAGGAGTTTATTGTAACGAATGTGTAACGGACTATTCGTTAAGACACTCGATGGGCGCGTTATTCAGTCGCTCGGTCGTTACAATATATACCGAAGTAGAAAGCGAGATGCAAAACATATTTCGAGAAAATAATAATGATTTTATGACTTTTAGTTTCAAGTTGTATGGATCGCATGCGGCGTGATGGATCGCTAATGGCCCGCAATGCGCTAAAAAAAGCATTTCAACAAACATCGTTACTCCCTTTCACAAATCGCATGTTTCGACAGACGTTCATAATTTCGTCGCCAAAAAAGCTTTTAAGCTATTAATATTTAACGCGCATATGGAAAACTCCAATTGTCAAAATAATCCACCCTCTACGTCGTTTTGTCGCGGAAATGGGTCATCATCACCATTTTCCGATTTTTAAACCCATGCTGCTAGGTTTTCCAGAGTCGTTACTCGTTGAAAATTTACATAAAGTTCTCAACTTTACCATCCACAAAATTGAATCCTCACAACAACCCTCGCAAATCAACGTCCTCAAAGTCCAATTTCTAAATATCATTATTCGTCGTCGTGTTGATTAAGCTTTCAGTCACAATAAATCCCCTCAACAACCGTGAGGCGTGATTCGACAGACACTCATAATTTCGTCGTCGAAAAAGCTTTTACGTTATTAACATTCAACGCGCAAATGGAAAACGCGCAAATGGAAAACTCTATTGTCAAAATATTCCACCATCTACGTGGTTTTGTCCCGGAAATGGGTCACCGCCATTTGCCGATTTAAAAACCCTTGCTGCTAGGTTTTCCAGAGTCGGTACCGATTGAAAGTTTACATCAACTTCTCAACTTTCCCGTCCACAAAATTGAATCCTCAAAATCAACAACCCTCGCAAATCAACGCCCTCAAAGTCCAGTTCCCAAATATCATTATTCGTCGTCGTGTTGATTTGGCTTTCAATCACAATCACAATCACACAGTCTGGATGGAGTTCTCTGAGACCAACCGCACCCTGCGGTCCTACACTGCTTTGTCGTGGCAGTGCGTGACCACCATTTTCCGAGTTTGAAACCCTTGTCAGGTTTACCAGAGTTCTTACCAGTCGAAAGTAAAACCAATTCTCCCATGAAGTGACGGTCTCCGTTAGAGTCAGTTGATTCCTCGACGTCAACTTCTGAACCTTTCCATCAACAGAATTTAATTCTCACAACAAACAACTCCCACGAATCAACATCCCTCATCCGGACGTGATTGTTCGTCGTCGTGTTGATTAAGCTTTCAGTCAAAATAAATCCCCTCAACAGCCGTGAGTCAAGTGTTTCATGATCCGTGGCTGAAGCTCTCTCGGGCCGACCGCACCCATGTGGCGGACTCGAGCAGGGGGTTGGGAGGAGAAAAGGGAAGCGCAAGCACATCCAGGCGAACTAGAGTGGAGCCAGACTTCCCAACAGCTTTCCGGAAGTGATTAGCGCTCATCCTCCCTCGAAAGGAACTTACGCGTGGGAAGGGTTGGAAGTGGTGCTGCCCGCGCGAGCGGAGGGCCAAAGCATCGCCGAACGGAGTGCTCGAGTGGGCCCTGGTAGTAAGCAGCTGGCCCGATTCGTTATTTCAACCGCGTAGCAAACGAATTAGCATGCGCTGAAACTCTGACGGTTGGTTCTATGATGCAAAGGGTAGAGATATGAATTAATTAAGAGAAACTCGGGTCTCTCCTGTCATGGTTATTAACAAGAGCCGGGAGCGTCTACGGGCGAACACGGGCGAGTGAGAAATTCGCAATACTTCGGGCCTGCATTACCATCCGGGTCGTCTGTTGTCGCAGGCTTACCAAAGCCGCAACCGGAAAACGGTCAGGCCTTCGGAAAGCAAATCTCGCCATTCCGTCGGCATTGCATTGCCTGATATATCGTGTTGTTGCAAGACAGAACTTCGGAGCCGACTTAGTCCGCCCGAGGCGTTGAATCTCCGAGGACCAAAGCGGCACGGAGAATGCCGCATCTCTAGTCACATCAGCATCCCTTTTCACCGTCTTCGAAAAGGGATGCCGTTTCTCTCAAATGCACTCGCAACTATGTTTGCGCCAATTCCCCCTATTCAAACTCTCGAACGATTTCGAAGCGGCAAAGGTAAACAGGTGAATTAACGGGGGAAATTGAATGAATGAGTGGAGGGCGAGTGGAAAGCTGAAGTGGGAGACGCTGAAAACGGTCACGACTTTGCTTTGCGCTGGTTTGAAGAGTAAGAAAAATATAGGAGATGAAAGCATCGAGGAAGGGAATAAAAAAGAAATGGAGATCGGACAGGTGAAGTAGGAAGGGTTGATGTTGATTCGTTAAAGAGCGTTGTGCGTCACTCGGAAGGTTGACAGATTGGAACGGCGGGAATTGGACGAAGGAACGAGTGAAACGAGAAACGGTGGAATTGCCGGAGGGGAGAGGAGAGCCTACAGGCGTCGTGGAATCAACCGCGGGGAAAGCTCTGATGTCGCTGAACGACCGACAAAATATTTGACTTTCTAATCGGGCTGAAGATTTCCCGCTCGCCAGAGGGCGAAGAGAATCGCTCATCTGCACGCAGATGATAGGGCGTTCTGTGTGACGGTCGGACGGAGGAACGTCAACGGGAGTGGAGCGCCGGATCCATTAATCATTGCTGTGGTACTTATGCGCCGATCGAGACTATCGATCTTTCGGTCGACTGTGATACCGGCGACATCGTGACGTGTTACGATTGGACGACACGTTATTTAACTGAGGATGATCTGAGCGGAAAGATAGGGCTTTGAAACACCCCCAAAAATTATAAATTTTTAACGTTTTCATTCATGATTTATCTGTTACAAAGTTCCTTCGGCAAAAAAGCATCTCCTGCAATTGTCTGGCTTTCTCGTCGATAAAACTTTGTTGAGCAAAACATTAAGGAATCATTTCAGCGAAAAAAATATAGGCTATCTGTTTATTCCATGTACGGTTTCTCCAAACTTTTACAAAAGCCCTTAAGTGTTACTTATTTTAGTATCACATTTCCTATTATAGTCCATTAATACTTATTTTCTTTATAGACTTTCTGTTATCATAGTAGTTAATAGAAGTGTTTTTTACTATACGCTTAAATATACTTAGCATTATATTAACATAGCTACGGGATTTATTTACTAATGATCATAGGTTTTCATTTGTACTTTCCTTACATAAATTTCCAGAATTTCCACTGTATCCAATCCCTTTTCCTTCTAACTGTCGAAAAAAATATATCGAGTGACGTTATATAACTTAGGTCCATTTGAGCGGAACGATACTTATTTATTTTATTTTAATTATTTATCTATTACAAAGTTCCTTCGGCAATAAAAGCATCTCCTGCAATTGGTTTGTTGCGGTGTTGAGGAAACTTTGTTCACAAAACATAAAGAAAATATTTCAGCGAGAAACATATGTCGAGTAATACTTATTTAACTGAGAACCATTTGAGCGGAACGACAGGGTTTTAAAAGACCCCGGAAGATTATAAATTTTCAACGTTTCAACGTCAACTGAGGATCATTTGAGCGAAACGATACGGTTGCGAAACGCTCCCAAAGATTACAAATTTTCAACTTTTTCATTCGTTTTCTACCTGTTACAAAGTTCCTTCGGCATAAAAGCATCCCCAGCAATAGTTCGACTGTCGCGTTGAGGAAACTTTTGTTGACAAAACATTAAGAAAACATTTCAGCGAAAAAAAAAATACACCGAGACTGCTGGTTTCATTAAAATTAAACAAAGACTGTAAGTCAGTGCAGGCTTTCGTCTGTCGCCATCGGCGGTTGCGGCGACGAGCTTGCAACTTTGCCGCACCCTTGCACACGAAGGGAGCTCGGCTGTTTGAAAATCACTCGTCGGAAGTTCGAGTGGATCTGCCCCTCTCGGCCTCTCGATGACGGAGTAGCCCGTGCACCGATGAATCAAAGCAGACGAAAGACAATAGGGGTGAAGAGGAGCCACGCAGAAGTGGAATAAGAAAAAAAAAAAAAAAAACCGGGAAAGGGTGAGAGCACAGCAAGGGAGACGGAGAACGCGGAGGACAGCGCACCGAGACACTGGATCGAGCGTCCGTGCAACGGCGATGGTGAAGCTCCGGGAAAAAGAAGAGTGAGATACAGCGAGGAAGGTTTCGTTGCCGAGAGGGCGAAAGGGCTCACGTGAGAGTGGAGTGTCCCAGGGGGAGGGTCGAACTGCCAAGGGCGCACTAGAGACAAAGTTCGTGCTACTGCAGTCTAAGTCGCATCTACGTGAACTCGGGCCGATCCGAGTATGCAATAGCACCGGAAGTAATTTTTTTTTTTTATTCTTTGCCGGTATTGTCATCCAATAGGGTGGTCCTTAAATTGAACACTTTTGAATTTTCTAGTGACCGGACCGTATTATCGTGAGGTATACAATAAAAATGCGATGAGCGAAGGGTCCCCGAAATTCATACGTTTTTAAAGGTCGCTACCGGCTATTTAAAAAATTAAAAACTTCGAAATATATAAATTTAGTCAAAATTGAAAATGCGAGTTTTTCGGTTATTTTTCCGCGGCGGATTTTCACTTTTTACAACATTTCGTAACTATTAGCAATAATTGTCGGAAACTTTGTTCTTTTAATCCGCGGTAGCGACCTCTAAAAATACTTCGATTTCATAGGGATTTGGCGTAGTTTGGTTCTTACACGTTATACTTTAGAGGCGAGGGGTGGCTCCAAGGAAATCTCGATTTTTTCATTTTTACTTTACATTTAGATGCATCCAGAAAAATAATTTATTTGACGGCCACCGTTTATTTAGATGAAGCAAAATATTTATTTGATGTAAATAAATATTTATTTAAATCAAACAAACATTTTACTTAATCTAAATAAACGGTGGCCGTAAACGAAATTATTTTTCTGGGTGTTTTTCGAAATGTCGTATTTTGTAAATAGGTGGTAGCGCCTTCTAACAATGCATTAATTTCGCGGCCCCTTCGCACATCACATTTTTATGTTATACCTCACGATAATACGTGGCGGCCCTTAGAAAATTCAAAAATGTTCAATTTAAGAACGACCCTACAAGTCTCCAGAATCAGACTCTTGCCATATTAATTTCGTTCAACCGACATAGCCGTGATGTCTGTCCGACCGTTCGCGTCACAGTTAACACATCTCCAAGACGTGAAGTCTCGTTCGAGCCCACGAAAAAGTGTTTAGCGATGTCAACGATACATTTCCCCCCGAGGTTTGAATTGGACTCACCGCTACCGAATGCTACTCGCGAATCGTTGAATGTGTTATCCAATACTGCAATTTCCCCCAACTGCAATGGCACCGTGCTGCGCGTACTCCGAATCACTTACATCGGCAGGTTATGCCTCGAGTTAGACGAAAGTTGTACGATCAAACCGATCACGATCTCGGCATGAATATTCCCCGCTACACGATAATCCTGGAAACTAGTCATCCTGTCTGTGTGTGTGTGTGTGTGTGTGTGTGCGCGCTCTCGCGCAAACCCAAGTTTCAATCTCTCTTTCTCACTTCGGAGCTTCCGGCTCTCGCGGTCTTCCTCCTCAGCCGGCTCACTCCAGCCCAGCGTGCCGCAAACTTTCCCCAAAGTGGGTTCGCCCTTAACGTTCTCCCGAGGATCTCGACCCACCTTTTCCTTGCCTCAGACCCCTCCCAAAACAGAATCTCGCGCCCTGCTGAAACGACGCGGGTAGGGGAGGGTGTACTCTGCCACGGAGCCCCACAGCGCCCGGTCGCGTTATCCCGTACGGTAACTCAACCCTGCAACTGCAAACCCAACCCGGACCCTGCATCTCCCCTGCCTCCTGCGCCCTCGGCAAGCTCGCCAAGCACACTCGACGAGTACACTCGGCGGTCGTTATCGTTGACCGATAACGGCTACGGTAACCGTGTCGTCGATACCGCTACTCGAGGAGCTTGCGGGACACCGGCATAGCCCAAGGTGGAACGGTGAAGGGGCCTAAATATCGCAGAAGCTTTCGGGGAAAGTGGAAAGGGGTTGGCTTATATGCAGTCACGGGACAAACAGCGCACCGCTCGGAATAACGGCTAACGCGAGACCATGGCGAAGATGATGAGATGAAGATGAGCCACTTTGTCGAGAGCACATAGTCATCTGGGGCCAGGGCTCTATCGCGATGCGCTCTTCGATGAGTTTAACCGAGGAGAGACATCCCGAGGTATCGTTCGGGCAATGTTTTGCCTCAAGTTTAAGAATTTCGTTCGATAATGTTCGGTAAATGGCAAACACCGAGGATAATCTTCCACTCGCTTCCGGTAAAGATTTTCACAGTGAATGTTGAAGTGGCTAGGGACGCTTTGAGGATTTCTCATTGCAAACTCTTCCGAGGATGTAGATTTCGTTAATAAACCCACCTCGTCGACGAGAGGATTAGAATATAACATCGTGAGTGAATGGGCGACGAAGCTGATGTCGTGCCTTCGATATCCTTTCGCTCGTCTCGTCCACTATTATATCGAGGGGACGATGCGTTACCGGTGTTATTGCGTTTCAAGAATTTCGTTCGGTAATATTTAGTAAATGACAAACACCGAGTATAATCTTCCACTCGCTTCCGGTAAGGATTTTCACATCAAATGTTGAGCGGGCTACTAAGGTTTTGAGGATTTCTCAATGCGAGATCGGTTTTGTTAATAAACCGATCTCGTCGACGAGAGGATTAGACTATAAGATCGCGAGTGAATTGGCCACGAAGCGGATGCCGTTCCTTCGATATCCTTTCGCTCGTCTCTCCCACTCTTGTATCGAGTCTCGATGTTACCGATGTTATTAAGTTTCAAGAATCTATTTAACATCGTCAGGCTGCTATCGTACCTCTGGCCCTCCCTCTCTCGGGGGCTCGATGGCGAACTGGTGGTGGGATTCGGGTGGTGTGGGACAGGATATAGGAAAGCCGCGAGAGGTATAGATGATCCTAAGAGAGAACGTGAGAGAGGCAGGGAGAAGGGAGGCTGCAGCAGGTTTGTCAGTTCGCGGCTCACCGCCCGGGCGCACGTCGCATCCGTCTTCCCCGGCCCCGATCGCACGCGGGAACCTGCCAGATCCGTGGCACAAGCCACCCCCAACATACACCACACCCAACCCCCTCTTGTTCGAAGCCGGCTTGATGGATACTCGGCTCAGTCTCGAGTTCGCCTCGGTGAATACCAACTATTCCGCACCACACCGCTACGCCCGCTATCCGATACCACACGCTTCCATCTCTTTCATCTACCTCTCGTTCTTATACGCGTACGGTCGCGCCCGCGCGCGCGCGCGCACACACATATTACACACTTTTCAACCCTTCGCATCGCCATCCCACGACACGGCATTCGTCTCGTCGCGCTGACATATCCGGACCAAGTTATTCCCATTCGCGACAGGAGTTGATAACGGCTTTCCATACTCGAGCGATCGAAAAATTCGGACAACAAGTAATAGAGAAGCAATGGCAAGTGACGAGCCCAAAAAAGATGGTTGCGCGAAATTGGCCACTGACACGAAAGCTCCGTGATCGTTCCATCTCCCGTTTTACAACGGAATGTTGCCGGGTTAATCCCTGCAGAAGTATTCCCGATAATGGATTGAGTGACGCGTGTCGATGGCGTTGAACTAACGTTTATTCCCTCCTCTCCGCATCCTCCCCAACTTACGGGAGATAATACGACGGGTATAAACCCAACGAACGCCCACGAAGCTTTGCTCACTGCTGCACCGTGAGATGCCCAGGATTCGCAGAGCCGATCCTGCTCCGCGATCTCGGGAGAGCAGGGAAGATTCGCCTTAACTGCGACGCACGGTCGATTGAATTTCGACTTAATCCCATTAGGGAATCGATCTTGAACGAGAACCGAAGGGAGTGCGTCCTGTACACGTTGGGGGATCACGTAGGCAAACACGAGTACACACACGGAGAGGGATGAAGGACAAAGACTAAGGGAGCGAGTAGCGAATGGAAGTCCCGTCGAAGACACAGAGAGTCTTCGCACAGTGCTGAACTTCACTACCACGGGGCGATTCGGTTAGTGCCTCGAGGTTCTATATCCTTTCGGGAGAGAGAGAGAGTCTATATCTCTCTCGCTCGGTGCTTTAGAGGCCAATTTTCCAGTCGCTGCGTACATTCGCGCATATAATCCGCGGGAAGCTCTCTCCCTCCCAATTCCCGCCCTGCACACCATTGCTCGTCTCTGTTCGTTCGTTTGCCAGCCGGATGTATATCTCTCCCGTACACACGAACGCTTCGATTTCGAATTCGTATTGTGGTTTCCGTCAGTCGCATCCACCATCTCTGAATACCATGATTCTAATTTCTGTCGGAGGAAAACAATGAGGTATACGCCACTAATAGAGACTAGCGGGGCGCAGTGAGAGCACTTTTTACTCCCAAATGCCGGATATGCGTTTCACTGCGATCCGTCTTTCTGCAAGGGTCACTAAACGTTCGAACGGCAAGAAATTAATTAACAGATTTTGGTATACTAAAACTTGATCGACTGCTTGATGTTTGTGACAATGCATTTGTGAGCGGAGATATGAACTCATGGAAATAAATCATAATTAGAGAAATCCTGTTAAAAGTTCACCGTGATACATCGTGAGACAGGCTTCTCCCTCCCAATTCCCGCCCTGCACACCATTGCTCGTCCGTTCGCTCGTTTGTCAGCCGAATGTAAGCTAACCCGCCCAGTTTTTGACACTTTTAGAGCAGCGGTATAGGTTTTCTATTAATTACGAACACGTGACATTGTCAAACTGAAAATGAACTGACTCAGCACATACATTAAAACCTTCTGAATGAAATTCACCTGTTACCCAAGTAAAAAAAAAAAAAAAAAAAAATCGATTATTTTAATAATAATATTGATTTAATAATGCTTGTCCACCGCCGGGGGTTTCTGACACACTGTGGTCCCACCAATGCGTTTTTAATTTTCCTGACACAATCGAAAAATCACTCAGGCGATCCCCACTCTTGCCTACAATCTCAAATGATGCCACGAATTGCTATTTATTTATAATCGCAGCGTTTTTTCGTGTTTTTTTTATTTTTTTTTTATTTATTGTTCTGAGGTTGAATTTTCTGTACGATTTTGATTCAGACGAGGCTGGCTTCGAATCGCAACTGAACAGTGTGCCTGCTTGTGTCTGCTGATTGCGCTGTTGATTTCCTAGCTGCGGACTTCACCCTGTTCTGTTTCCCGACCACAACGCGGCCCAACGTCAGCGGGACGGACGAGTTGGAGGGAGAGGCATGGCGATACCAGGCGGAATGCACAGTAGTTATAGATATACGGAGTTAAGTCACTGTACAAGACGGTAAGTTAAGTACGGGACGGTGCGTACCGGTAGACGACGCCGCGGTATTCTATGTTTCCTGTCGTTAAACCCGACACCGAGGGACAAACGTTAACGAACGAACAGCTCGAGGAGAATCGCCAAGTCTTGACGCGAATCTCTGCCGGAAGTCGAAATCTTCGTTGGAATGGTTGGGTGTGCATAATTATACCGATGGGAGTTATCAAAGTCTCACGACTTCACCGATGTCAATCCGCTCTTTGGATACAGACGAAAGTTATGAAGAAAAAAATTGTGGAAATATTGATCGAGTGAGAAATCGTATATTATGCTACAATTGAGGGAATTGCGCGATTCTTGCGAAGTGTCAAGTTTGATGTGCGAGCGAAGCGAGGGCAGAAATCACATGAGGTGAAAATCGGCTCCCTCCGGGTAAAAGTACGATACTTTTTTCCGATTTCCAACTTCCAGCGGAAGAAGTAACGAGCCCTATTGTTCCCTAGGAAGTAATGAAACAGTACTGCGCATAGGTTGATAACAGAGCTTGGAAAATACCCTTGGTACTTAAAGTACGTATTGAAATATCAAGTCCTCAGTCAGTGCCCAGTACTCAGAAATTCAGTAACTTCGTTTTGTCAGTACTCGATACATCAGTACTAAAGAACTACTCAGCGCTCAATACTTCAAGTACTTGATACTTCAATACGTACTTCAAGTACTTAGGATGCACCCAGAAAAATAATTTATCTGACGGCCAACGTTTATTCAGATAAAGTAAAATATCTATTGTATTTAAATAAACATTTATTTAAATCAAATAAACGGTGACTGCCAAATAAATTATTTTTCTGTGTTTATTTGCCCAGCTCGGCTTGACAACGTTCATGGGTCAATAATGGGCGATGTTCCGCCTCTGTTGCATGCAAAAAATGCGGTTATTTTGTCGAAGTCAGGGAAAAGATCTTTTTTTAATAAATCAGGTCGCACCTACCAATGCAATTATTCGTCAGCGTGCGGAACGGAGAGAGTCACAAAGTAACAAAACCCCATCTCTCCGTCTTCGTCCCGTGACACCGAGGCGAATTCAATGGGGCCTCGGCGGAAGCATCGAGCCGTTTGCCGTTCGGATTAGAGGCGACAAATTAGGCGCTCCGTAGAACTCCGACGAAGTGAAGGCACACCAGTGAGAGCCGCGACCCCCTTTCGAGGGTGAATGGAACAGAAAAAAAAAAAAAAAAAAAAAAAGAAACTAAAAAAAAAAAGGAACCATTGCGCGACGGAGCTCACTCGGCTCGTTCCGGAGTCGAGATCGAGGGAAGGAAAAAAGGACAAGGATAAGAGTGAAGAAAAGAAGAAACGCTTCGAGCCAAGGGTGGGGGATAAAAAAAAAAAAAAAGCAGGCAATCGCGAATTACCGAACCGTCCGGGTGGATAAAACGCCGCCCCTTATATCTCGAATGCGCAAGAGTTTCGAGCCATTAAAGCTTCTCCGAACCTTCCCGTTTTCACCACACCCTCCCCGCCCGCCCCTCGGGATCTTTCTTCTCCATCCCCGTGTATATCCTTCTTACTCGTCGCGTACCTCTTATCCCTCCCGAGCCCGCGACGCTCCCGAACTCCCATTGTCCAACCCTTCCCGAGTACGACCCGTTTCCCCTGACCGATTATTCCCCCATTGTGCAGAAATACACTCGAACGAACGAGTGCTCGAGAAGCCGGAAGGAGTGCATGAGAGGGGCATAAAGAAGAAAGAAGCGGAGACGCAGCGGAGGATTCTATGGCCGGGCGGTAGCCGGGGTATGAGGGTGGCTCCCGGCATTCGACTCCGGCGTGTCGAATGCCGAGTGTAACGCAAACTCGCGGAGAGATAAAGCTCTTCCGAATCGATTCCGTGGAATAGCCCGCATTGTTTTCTTTTTCAATTCCTCGGTACGTACCGATACACAGACGGGGTAACTGGCAAAGGCTGCGCAGAGATAAGGGACGCGACGGGTAGCGCGCGCTTGGCAGTTTAGCGAAGAATCGCGTTCGCAATATTGATGCGACTCCCATTCGGAGAGCTCCCGATATTGTTTCCTCGGTAAGCTTCTTCCTTATCGTTCCTCCTCTTCTCCTTTTCGTTTTGTCCTGCTCCACCGGCTGTTTATCCTGTTTCTGAGGTATTGCATGCGTTTTTTTGTGGGTTTTTTCATTCGTCTATTCATGAGGCGGAGGAATGAATTTTCGAAGAGACAAGTGGTGACAGTTATCGAATCTATCAGACGATTATGAATGTCGATGAGGGGGGCAAAAAGAAGTTTGAAGAGAGGAGGAAAGAGATTAGACTCGACGGGACTTTTAATCGAACTCTCGACGGATGTCCGTTCATCCGGATGGGTTGTGCGGATCGTGCAGTGCATCGCGGATAAAGGACACGGGAACAGGCATCAGAGATATTCGGCTCTTTCGTTCACTCTCCTTTCGTCGTCACTGCGACAAACTCCACATCCGGTAAACTTTTAATCCCCGCTCTCGGACCCCACTTGTCGCTCCGCCTCGAGCCACCCATCGAAAAGCGGACGACGTATCATCTCTCTGCAGATTTTATTTTGGTCTTTTGTACCGTCGCAAACTCGACGCGGAGTCTAGCGGCGGTTAAGGCAGCTCCAGCGAGTGGTGTTCATTTCGCCTAATTTCGAGAAATTCGGGCAAGAATTATAAAAACACTTACCGATGTTACAAAAATCTGAAAAAAATTCATACTTATTATAGGCACTGAAAAGACTAATTTTTGCACAATAATAATTTCAAAGTGTTACTAACAAATTGGTGAAAAAAAAAAAACAAATTGTTCATTGAAATATGCGGTAACTCATGGTACTTTGCGATACTAGTACGGAAAAGCGGTCTTTCGACGAAGGTTGTGATGTCAGCTGCACGAGCCTGATCGAGAGCTACAACGGCACGAGGCGAAGCCGAGTGACGTTTGTAGCTCGAGGGAAGGCAAAATAAAGATAAAAATCTGAAAAAATTCATACGCACTCGGTAAAATGAACGACTCATTTTCATATAAAAAAAAAAGTTGAGTTACCGCATATTTCGATGAACAATTTTTTTTCAACAATTTGTTAATAACATTTTGAAATTATTATTATTATGCAAAATTAGTCTCTTCAGTGCTTTATAGTAAGTGTGAATTTTTAAAGATTTTTATAACATCGAGAAGTGTTTGCAATTCTTGCCCGAATTTCTCGAATTTAGGTGAAATGAACACCACTCGCTGGAGCTACCTTAAGAGCATGTGAAACACGTTCTCAGTGTGTCTCTCACGCACCGCCGAGAGCGCCACTGATGCTATCACTCTCGCACTCCACAGTGTTTCACATGTTCTTAAGTGCATCCCCGCCGGAAATCGGTTGCACTCGATCGTCATCGAACGCCGGTTCGTCCAGCGATCGGCAATTTTTTCCGAAGTATTTCCGTTGATAATCTTTCCGTCGCTTCGACGAGGCTCGCAAGAGTCGACAAAGGTAAACGAACCCTGGACATGGCCCGGAGGTGTCCCGCTGTTCGTCGAAGCTTATCCGTGGCACATCGCGGCAGTGCGGACACGTTTGTACGTCAGTCGGATTGACAGGTTGGTTAACGTTCTCGTTTCCTTTGCTCAGCTCCGCATCTACACACGTACATGTGTACATAACGCATGTACATAGAATAGCATGTTTGTTTCCACATGACGCAACCGTTTACGTACACGCACACACACACACCTACCCACACACACACAAACACAGCTATCCGCATTATATTCGATATATGGCAGGAGCACAAAGAGGCTCCTTTAGTCGCTGATCCGTGAGCATAGCTAAAGCGGGCCCGAGAGAGAGAGAGAGAGAGAGAGTGAAAGAGAGTCCGGAGAGTAGCCTCGTTGGACGATGACTTTGCCGGGTAAATTGTTAATTAATGTAGTAATTAATTTTGCGGAACCCCTGACGTTAATTTCGCAGCGGCAAAGCTTCGGCTCGGGGTTGCTTTGTGCGAGGGAGAGAAAGAGGGGGGGCGCGCAAGATCCGAGCCTCGACTTTCCAACCGGTCGTCGAGCCTCGATCTCTCGAAACAAGTGTGTCGGAGGCTGTTGCAAGCTACCGCTTGCGGTCTGCGCTGCTGCCGCCTTGATTTTCTATGGAGCAGAGAGGGTAGGGCAAAATGGAACGACGGGCTCGAACGGACCGTCTTCTCGTCGCGGATGGCGAACTAACCGTTTCACCCCGCTTTGCCAGGTGGGCGCTCGAATGTGGTACACGTGAAAGTTAACAGCGGGACAGACGGACTTTGTGCGAGTATGCGTCACGATCCAAGAACCCCGTTTTTTTTTTTCCGCGTCACCGTGCGTCAACCCGGCGCGGGGTTCGCCGGCGATGCTTGAAAAAATATTTCCCTCCGGTCACGGGTAAACGAGGCCGGAGTCGCGGGGCGGACCGGGGCGCGAGCCCTGGTTAATTAAAACAACAAAAGCACACGCGGCGAAATACACCGACGGGAGTCCGCGAGGTACGCGAAAAACCTCTCGAACTTTGCGAAAAATAAACACGATACCTGCGTGCCGCCCTCTCGTGGACGGTAACAAAGGTAATAATTCGAGGTAAAAAAAAAAAAAAAAAAAGATACGGGCGGAACACAATCGCGTCGACGATGTAACCGGCGAGAGTAAAAAAAAAAAAAAAATATTATCAAAAGGACAAATTGGGGATGGAGAGGGAAAAAATACGGTACCGATACATCGGTAATAATAACGGAGGAGTTTCAACGGATAACGCAACGAAAAACAATAAATAGAACCATTAAAAACCTGAGAACACGTAGAGAATACAATGGATTAAAACATAAATGTACAAAGGTTTAGGGTAGGAAACAAAAAAAAAAAAGAGTTACGCTAACGATGATACGAGAGGAAAAGCAAAGTAATATCGAGTGAAATAGTAACGAAGGGGCAGCACAACGAGATACGTATAGCTGAATCATTATTTAGCGTGTAACGTAAGAGAGTATATAGCCGGTGTGGTTTATGTAACGCAGTAGCCAGGATGAGGTATAGAGGTCAGCCAGTATGGGCTGTAGAGTCGAGGGTAAAACGGAGCGAGAACTGGTACTGCGTGCACGACTAATTAAGGATCTTGTTTCCGCGGAGAGTTACGTACGTAAGACGTGAACGAGTAATGAAAAGAAAGAAAGAAGAAAAAAAAAAAAAAGGAAATTGTTGCGGAGGCCGCGAGTGGAAAAGTATTCTCTTTCGTATTTGGATTCGTGTTACCGGCAAGCACGAACAAGGCGCACCATCCACTTAACCGTGACATTATTACCGGTGGTGTTGCTGAACGCAGTTATACTCGGACACGTGTTATTGTTGTACAGTCTGGTATAACACGGTCCCAATGGGCAGAATTATTTATTGTTTCGCATATAGGGCAGAAAGAGCAAAACGGCAGAGCTAATAAGATGAATTATCTACGATAAAAATCCTATTTATATCAAGCGTACTCCATTTTTTTTAATTTTTTTTTTTTAATTTTTTATATTGTGCATCGTGTAATCGAATAACCATCGAGATAAAATTTTATAAAGTCGTCGACTTTCAGAGTTTTATCCGCGAACCAGCCAGAAACAAGCTCGTGCAGGACACTTTCTTGTCATTTTCGTTAAGTGGTTACGTTTCTAAATTCGGTTGGTGTTCATTATCACAAACGAATGAAATTATGAATCGCACGAGAGAAAAATTAGAAATTACAATTTAGCCGGAAAATGCATGGGTCAGTATCAAGTCTATAAAGACGCCGTATGTTCTCACTAGGATCCGGATATTTCAGTCAATTATGCTTTTATTTTCTTATGTCTTTTTTTGTACAGAATTTAACTAAAATAGTTATTGAAATGCATGATTTTTGTACAATGTTAATGTGAATTGGCTGGATTATGAATAACCTGCCATCTTCCCGGTGTCGCGATTCGAATATAAGACACAGAATATCATGACCTCACGTTTGCTCACAATATTATTATTTTCCTAGTCAGTAATCGTGCATAGACGCAAGACAGCATAGGTCAGTGATTGGGCCCTGGATAGATCACTATGTGAGCTACATGACAAAATGGTGGAACACTAATCGAATCATTTACAACAGTGTGTATATTTCGAGTTTATGATTAAAAAATGCTAAAAAATAATAAAATAATACTTGTTTTAGTGAATTAAGACTCTAAACTTTTCTGTAATACCAATTATTTCAATACCTCCACGGTTTTTAACAGTTTTCTTTCATTTTCAACGCCATGCGGAGCTTAAGTAGTCAGTAATTGGGCCGATCACCTTAAACGTTTTACTAAAAAAATAAAAATAAAAATAAATGTCGAAATGAATTTTTTATGGAATTCTGTGATAGACCATTTTTCCCAGGTCTGCAGTTACGAGTTACCCATTTTGCCCCGTCTCGTCTGCAGCCTATCAAACGAGTATTTTAATCTTTCACGCCACAGCAGCGCTCCCTGACCGCGCCCTTAACCCTTTAAAGCACATTGCGTTTAAGGTACCCGATTAAAATACGATATCTTTTCGGCGGTGAAATGAAAAGATAAAGGTGAAATGAAAAGATGTCGATCTTGATGAAATTCTCGGAAGGTTAATACATCGTTCACGGAATTATGAAGGACAAGTTAGCCCTTTAAAATATTTCCAGTGGTTGGGCCTGTGTTACTTAATGGCGTTAAGGTACCCTCCTATCGCACTGATACAGTAATAACCGTAAACGCTCCTAAGTATAGTCTTTAATAGTCGTCCGACAGAACCAGACTAGCATCACTTAACTGTCAGGCGACTAAATTACTTCTGTTTCCGTGGAATTCGCGAGAGTCATCCAAGCTATATCTTGCCATATACTACCCTCTGCGTATAACGATCCCCTCACTATATCGCCCCTGCAATATGGTATTTCACCAGGCTGCCGGTTATTTGAAGCATCCACTTATTGCAATTATTCTATACTATCCTATTCTCCTCACTTTCACTCACATCGCGGAAATCCACTTCGCACCTGGAACGACTACTTGTGCATGAGCTAGATCTTGAGGTTCGTGCGGAAGGTCCGTCCGAAGACAATAACAGGAAACAGACTCGAACTCAGCCGGTAATAAACACTGCAATATGTTTTTTCTTCACGAACATTCACCGTTTCGGGCTGAACAAAAACGATCGACCTCCTCATCCGACCGTTTAGCGGTCGGATGAATAGTCTAACAATTTCCTCTTCCTCGCAAACCTTCAACACCGTTCGGACGAAATTCATATCGCTGTAACCCTTTGAAGCATAGTGACATACTGGTATGTCACCTACTTCCACCCTGTTTTTCTTCAACATTTTTTTATCGAAGAAAAACAGGATGGAAGTAGGTGACATACCAGTATGTCACTATGCTTCAGAGGGTTAAGCTCAAACTGGGCCACTTGTATCTTCTATCCTTAATAATCATTTTTGACAATGAAAGACGTTTTTTCGGTTAGAATATAAATTTATACGCTAACCGCGTGCAATCATCGAGCGATACCCTGGAGACACGTTATTAAGTATGATGCAGCTCTTGGCAGCCCTCCGGCCGCACTTGGCCCACATACCGGATACATCGCGCCTCGTCCTACCTATGAACACACATACAGACTATAATTACATTTTTGATACTAAACTTTGCATAGGCTCCGTAACGAAACCTTCTATAGAGTCCACTGCGGGATTCGTTGATTATCCCCCGTCGTGCCCCCGATATGGAGCGTGGGAGATGCCCTTTCGACGAATGCAAAGCCCGCTCGCTCACTCCTTCTTCACTCTCTATCGCGCAGTCAGTGGCGCGGCTTTTGGCAGATCGCCGAATGGCGATAAAATAATCGCTTACGGCCCTGCGAGGCACACGAAATCCGTTGGGCGTCGTCGTCGTCCGCAGAGCTTTTCACCCTATGTATTAAACCCTGCACCCCTCACGACCGCATCAATCCGCCCCTCTCTACTCCACCCCGCGCACTCTTCATCATCCGTTTCTCCCTCGATACTTTCCCCGTGTCTCTCGTCTCCCCCCCCCGCCCTTTCTTTATTCTTTTTCGTTCCTTTTCTTTTATTGCCGGCCTCACGAGCCTCGCGCACGTACCGACTGACGAGATGGACGAATCTCGTGCGCCCGAGATGAAAGATTTATGTACCGGCCTGACGGCTATATATGAATAAAGGAGAGTTTGAGACAAAAATCAAGGGGCGGAAAAATGAAGACAAAGGAATAAAAGAGGAAGGAACAATGGGAAGACCGGAGACAGTTAACTCGGAGAATTAACGTCGTGACAGTTATTTATCGACGTTCAGGATGATCAACTGCTATTAGGACGGGGCGGGCTAAAACGGAAGCGTGTTCTTCATCTGATGTAAGACCTCTTTTTTTGTTTCCGGCGGACAATCTTGTGCAGCGTCAAATCTGAGCCTTGCCGGGCTACTATTTTTGATTTACGCGCTGGTCCATATTCAACACTTTCACTCTATTTATATAGAGACATGTCTTAGGGCCGAAAACGTTTTGGTACCTAAGCGCAATCACGTTTTATCGAGTAGGCGCGAGTTTATTTTTGTCCGGAGCCGCCTCTTATGGCCCCATCATATCCCGACGACCCTCCTATTACCGCGAACCACTTTATCATCGTCTGAGAAACGGGAGAAACGAGCCCCGTCGCCGATTGGGTCTTATCGATCTCGTTTACGCTATCCACCGACTCCCGGATCTCTCTCGTGACACCGCCGCTAAAACGTGTGCGCCCGTGACTTGGCTCACGTGGGAGCTTTTCTACGGACGTTATTCTTCGTATGAATGTGCTTCGAGGTCCGAACGATATCGCAGTGGAGAAAGACGGGAAATTAAGCGACATGGAAAGGATTGTTCGATACAAGCCGACGGCGAAGGTGGCAAAGCTCTTGACGATTGGAAGGACCGAAAGGAATTAAAGATCTTCAGATCTTTGCGAAATCGAGAAGATCGTTTTTGTTTAAATACTTTTTAAACTTTAGCCGTGCTGCTGAAGAATCCTGTTCGGTACCTGATAAGTGAAATCTCGGATAACACGGATAACACACTCAATTCAAACTTGTACTACTATTATAAATATATATATATCTATATATATATATTTAAATAACACACTACTTCATATAAACGGTAAGTTTATTAGTTACTTTAGTTATTTAAAAAATATAATTGTAATTTAGCTAAGTAACGTTAACTTCGTGTAAACATGGACGATTGACTGCAAATCGGAACTGTTGTAATTGCAGGTCGCAATATAAAGACGCAGCAAACTTGTACAAGTTTAAGACGAAGTGAAACACATTCCCAGTTTCTCTCTCTTGCACCACCATAAAACCAATGCCGCTATCTCTCTCACACTCCTGGCACCGTCTCGCGATGTTCACTTCACCTTAAGGCAGTCCTTGCGGACAATGTTCACTCCGCATAAGATTCAGAGAAATGAAAGTGAAGTGAATTGCAAACAATTCTCGATGGCATAAAAATCTGAAAAAAATCAAGCATATTAAAGGTGCCGAAAAGATTATTTTTACATTGTAACAATCATTTCTAAATGTTATTAAAAAATTAATGAAAAATAAAACTGTTCAACTAATCTCCCGGAAACATAACATTTTTTAAATCATAATGATTCGTTCATTTTTCTGAATGCGTATAAATATTTTCAGATTTTTAAATTCACTCTGAATTTTGTGACTTTGTATACATTTTACCCATTTAAAAAAAAAAAAAAAAAAAATTCAAAGTAAAATAAAAAATCAGAAAAAATGTATACGTATTCAGAAAAGTGAAGAAATCATTTCCAGAAAAAAAAAAGTTAGATTTCCGGGAGATTTGTTTAAAAAAATGTTATTTTTCATGAATTTGTTGATAAAATTTTGGGATTATTATTGCGCGACATTAATCTTTTTAGCACCTTTAATACGCCTGATTTTTTTTTTTTGAGACTTTTATTCCATCCAGAAATTATGCAATTATTTCTGGATTTATATCTCATTTCCTCTCATTTCTGTAAAACTGATGCGAAGTGAAAACACTATTCGCAAGGACTATCCTAAGCGCGCACGCAACAAAGTAGCCTTTACGAATTACTCCGCGCACGGACGACGTTGCTTTATCCGTTTTATCCGAGTTTTCCGTATTATCCGATACCGTGGTTAACGCGAAAGTCTCTGATCAGTTGGTTGCTTCGGATACGATTGCAACTGCATTACGATTGTCGTCTCTTGGAGCGAAACAACTATTGTTTCGCCCCTTTAATTATAGCGGAATGGCGAAGTTGTATCGCCTCGTATCTCATCACTCTGATAAAAACGATTTGTCGTTTAAATACACTTCGTTTATACTGAATCTGTAAAATGGCTCAGAAAACACGAAATATATCCGGAAGGGTAAATAAGCTATGCGATTGGAGTTCGACACACAACGGCATGGAAAGGGAGAGGGTTCACCTTGCGCGATAGCGCACACTCTGGTGCAGTGACGTCAGGCCCCTGGGCTTCGATTCAGGTCGACCGTTCGGCGTATCTGTACGTCCTATATAAATGTATATCTGAAGCCGTACAGTCATTTACTACACTGTTACTATGAATAGATACTTCAATACTGACAATTAATAAAGTATATATATATATATATATATATATATATATATATATATATATATGACATATAATTCGAGATGCCGGAGATATAGAGAAATCAAAAGTAGGTCAACCCCGATGATGATTCCATTTTTATCTCTCAATCATTATATTTCGGCCCTCCCATTTATTCGCTCACCGGACAAAAACTAAACCATCTGGCACACGCGATTTACACGTCAATGCGTATCTGCCGATGTCGCTCGATGAAAAAAAAAAAAAAAAAAACTCCGCGATTCTTTTTTCACGGAGATAAAAAACTGTCGATCTGTCTACAACTTCGCACGACGACCGACAAATGAAACAGCAACGATCGGCGAGTGAACCAGCGTGTAACGTTACAAACGTTAAAAACCTTCAATGAATTTTATTCACCGGTCATCCGAGTTTGCCACCAGAATGCACCGAATGCACGTGTCCATACGCTGCTACTATTACACTTTACTCCGAATAAAAAACCATCGAAACAATTTGCCAGTTTTTTTTTTTTTTTTTTTTATTTACACGATTCGTTACCGGCAATGAATCCGAGAGACGGCAGAAATTTATTTGATTTATGAATCTCTATGAAATTTCTCCGTTGAAAGGGAGCGATCGCCTGTCATAATGGTCTGCGGAGGGTAACAAAGAGCCAGAGGCGGAGAGACGAAAGGAGAGATGAAAAGAAAGCGGAAGAGACTCGGGTCAATTGAGCGACCGAAGTAAACGCTCGCTCCGGCTACTGTCCATGTCTCGGGCAATTAGTGGCTCGCCGTTACGAGCTTGAATTAACGAGCTACCTTCAACCGTACGTACGTTGCTACGTACGAGAATGTCTGACCTACAACTCTCGAAAGAGAGACTGGGAGGGAGAGCTTGCAAGCTGCCCGTTAAGCCAGTCGCGTCTACCTACGGCACTACAGCTTACAGCGCTGCAGTAATTTTTTATTAACTTTTACAAAGAATGCGTTCCCATCCAACTATTCGGGTTTTTTTTTTACAAGTAAAATCAGCCCCACAGCACCACAAATGGGGCTGGTGGAACGACTGCAGTATTTATTTTATTTATTTTATTTATTTTATTTATTTTATTTATTTTATTTATTTTATTTATTTTATTTATTTTATTTATTTTATTTATTTTATTTATTTTATTTATTTTATTTATTTTATTTATTTTATTTATTTTATTTATTTTATTTATTTTATTTATTTTATTTATTTTATTTATTTTATTTATTTTATTTATTTTATTTATTTTATTTATTTTATTTTAATTTAAATATAGCGTAGATCTTCTGTAATATGTACTACACGACTATGGCAGCTCAACGTACATGCTGCTGACATTCGGTCTTTTCGATTTCACTGCAAACAAGTTGAAAAATATTGACTTCGCACAGCAACCGAACAACGAAGACTTCAGGAGGCACGCGTGGTGTCCCACACTGAAAAAAGGTTTGGGAATATCAACCTCGCAGCTACGGTCACGGAAAATTGGTTTGAAACAATCCATGCGCATTCAAATAGGCTGCACCGTTGTTGAAACAATAAAACTGGTGTGGTTGTGTCAATTGCGTACAGCAGTTATTGCGATTGCAACGTTGGTTCAAAGTGAATCCAAAATCCATTAAATCAACACATTTCTTTTGTACAATCGTATATAATGTCACCATACAGAAGGTATATTATTTTGACTTGAATATATATTTGGTCAATTTGAAAAAAAAAAAAAAAAAAAATGTTATTCGATGTGTTCGTATGCATACGAACGTTTGTCATCTTGAAAATGATTTCATTAAATTCGGCAAAACGTCAATGTAGTCATTCACAAATATTATGCTCATAATAAACAAGTTTCAAGTTGTTTCGATATTTCAACGTCAAATCATCGAAGTTGGGTCTAAGTTAGTAACGCGAGAATAACTTTTGTATCCGATTCATGATTACACAGATATATAGAATTTTTATTTGTAAAAATCGTGTTATATCGATAAATAGCGATGTACTGATAAGAATTGAACATACAAAATACTATGCAATCATGTATGAAATTAATTAGTGACACATAACGTAAATAACAGTACCGAGACCCAACTCCAGATTGAGTTGGGTCAAACTTCTTTTTTTTTTTTGTTTTGTGTGCCTAGATATTTGGTTCGAACAGAGGTTTTTTTTTTCGTTTAGTTACAAGACACATCCATTTCGCTGCTGATAATTATAAGGTTTTCTGGTTACGTGCGTTAAAAAAAACTACCGAATGGTGAAAAGCAAGTTTATTTATCATAGCGAATGAGATTTGTCCTCGATTAAAAAGGACAATTCGTAAATGCCTGTGTACACTCCGCTTACCGACTTAAAGCTTCAGTAAAGTTTATTCAACCAAAGAATTGTATTTCTCAATCTCATATTGAGCGCATTCGACCAAATGGAGAATAAAAATTATGCAATAATTCATTCATATAATTTTTGGCTACTCTGTTCGATCAAACATGTTCTTAGTTGGAACAGTGAAATGATTTTTTAAGTGCCGATGTAACTTTCCAGTAAATTTAACTAAATATTTCCTTCGCCACCCGCAACCGCCGAATTGGGTCGATTCAAAAAAAATGTTCGTTGATCTTACCAAATCTTTTTTTCGGTGCGCATGATTGACAATATACAATAAGTTTCATACAGTTCCGGTAGAGCGTGTAATCACATCGGGTAACCGTTAAAAAAAATTGCGACTTTTAAACACACATTTTTAAGGCGATGCAGTTTTTTTCCTTACCGAAGGATCTTTCTACTTGATTTTTTTTTTTTTTTTTTTTTTTTTTTCAACTCAGCTGTAATCTCGGTTGCATTAAACATCTACAGTTCGCAGAATGAGGCAATATAACCGGGATCATTGTGATAAATCAGAAAACCTCTTGCCCGCCAAGAGGGCAAGCTATGAACATTTTTCATCGACGACAAAAAAAAATCCAGCGTCTGTTCACCTCCGCTGCCTTCGGGGGAAACAGCGGCCGCCAGTGGTGGTAGCTGGGCCGCTCTAATACCGGCGCTTCTGTTGGCCCGGAGGTGCGCACACAGCAGCTGTACAGCCCTCCGAACGGTGGAGAAGCAACCGTGACGGCCACCGAGCTTCGAGCCAAGAAAAATAAAGCAAGTACGGCAACAGGGATGAAGCTTCGGAGGGTATGGGGTAAGAACGGTCTGAGAGAAGAAGAAGAAGAAGAAGAAGAAGAAGAAGAAGAAGAAGAAGATGGAGACAAAAATAGAGGAGTTGCGCGAGAGTAGTACTCATTAGCCACGGAGCGTGTATCGTACGAAACGGAGCCCGCACTGTCGCGTTTCGCGCTCTGATTTCGTAATCCTTACGCAGAAATTTTATCAGCCGAGATAATTTCCAACGAGATTTTGCCAATTTTTTCTTTTCGAGAGACGTAGAATAATGAAATTTCATCGCGAACGGAGAGTTCATTTTCGATGAACTCAAAATGAACTCTCCGTTCGCGATGAAGTTTATGAATCCTCGATGTTCACTTTGACTCTGCTCGGCTGCCTCGGAAACGCCGTACACTGCCTTCGAGCGAGTCGGCTGACCCACTCCAGCCTGCACCTACTGATTCGATTATTTTGACCGACAACCACAAGACTGATACGTGGCGGATGCCTACAACCCAGAGAAAAGATTTCTTCGTAACAAATTAAATTTAGGGCTGAAGGAGCCGGTTCGATTGCCCTTTGCCAAGGTGTAAAATTAGCATTTCGTATAAGAAGTATAGAAAAAAACAACTGTAAATATGAACTTCGGCAATAAATCTCTTTTTACTGTTACTAAAATTTATTTCAGGCAAATAAATTATCTTCTTTGTATATCCGCCCACTAGCATTTTACTTGTATATTTTTGTATTTAACTGTATATTCATTATTTACTTATGGTAAATATTTTTGTTCTTTGAATAAAAAATATATGTTATATTTGTAACAACATTGTTTCATTGACAAAAATGGATTTCTCCATAGAGGTGGAGAAATCTCCACCTCTGGTGGAGTTTTTGTTTTAGGCGAAAATCAAATTAATTATACATTATCTAATTAACACATTTTTATTTTGAACTTTAAACTGTACAAACTTGGCCTAAATGACTTATGGTCGTCGATCCAACCTGCATATTGTCCAATATGCAATGTATCTGTTGCTGCTACTTTATTGTACGGTATAAGGACAAATAGCAATTGTTTAGGAATCTGCGAAAATGTAAGGGAGTCGAATCAGACAAATTTGCGCACGTTAGTTAACAACAGCGCTGTTTCTTCGTTCATTTTTCACAAATCGATATCCCAAAAATCATTTTCACAACAACTGACGCGAACGTTTGGAGGGCCGATATAGATGTATAACGTAGGCTAGCGAACGGAAACGCACAGTGCTACCTAGTCTGTGAATTGGCGACTGCCATAATTAAAATCTAGCATCTATTTCATCGAAAGAAACGTTTACTTAAATTTTTTTATTTTGTATATCGTGATTAGTTGATATTCAAAGAAGTTTTCTTAATGTATACAGCTGCATATAAGTGAAACTTTCTTTCGCATAAACAAAAATATATTGCAATTTGAATAGACAGAATTCTAATGCATTGATTTGTTTGAATGCAACAAACCATTTCTCGGCACTGAGAGAAGGATCTGGTAAAAATTACTATATCACTTTGGAGATATTACCATATTACATAGTAGTAGAGCGTTAGGGCGCCATCTATGGTAGAAAGTACCGGATTTATAAGAATTTTTCTTAGATATTATGGTAAAAATTCTTGGATAATCGCAGACTTTTTACCATAGATGGCGCGCTATCGCCGTACTACTGTTCTATGGTAATTTTTCTTGGATGATTGGTAATTTTTACTAGATCCTTCTCTCAGTATGGGTTCATCCAGGATGCCTCTCGGACACCAACGTCGGCAGCCATTTGACATCGGCCTTACCTTTCTTATCATGTTTCTTGTATTACTTACTCATATATATGCCTCTTACATCCGCTTTACTCCACCAACCTTAATCTGCACTCTATCTTGCAACACACTTTCCGTCTCTTTTGTACTGCCATATCACATACTTTACTGCCACACCACGCATACTCTGTACTATCCTTGCTTTGGATCAAGAAAAATCTGCAGCTAATTCTAACCTCCTCCATAGCTATGGTACTTGGAGGGGGGATTTATCCGAGTATCAATAAAACTTCTATCTGTCTATCTATTTTGTCACAAGTTTCGTTGGGGGTGCCGAGAGGAGGATTTTCATTCAATCAAAGAAAACTGAAGCCTCGACGAATTCTCTGTGGATTTTGATGTAAATCCAATTAAAACGGAAAACGTTTCCGACGAGTTCGCCCGTAACTTCTCTTTCTCGGGTTCTCCGCGAGCAAGCGGTGTACACGGAAAATGCTTATTAGCGGCTAGTTTGTGTTACCGGTTTAACAATCCAGGTGCAACAGTGGCCAGTCGAGAGTTTCGAGACACCGGAGGCGTATCGTTGAGCGACGGGTCCGAATTTTCCCTTACGGAAGACTGGAAAACAACGAGCGGAAAACGCTGGAAAGCGCGGAGCTCTCTGACGAGAACCTCACTCGTTTCGAATTAATTCCCGAGCGACGGTGGCAAACATTTTTGAGCCCAATTTTCGAAAACTTCCGGAATTTTAACGAAATCCTGAAAACAACGTCAGTCAACGCGTGCACACTACTTTGATCAACTTTAAACACAATTAAAACCAGAAATTTCCGTGGGACGATAGGTGCGATGCATTGCATATTATAATTATTATCGTCATGAAGTGTTCCTAATAATAACTGTTACTGGATATTCCAGTCCAGTCAAGATTCAAATAAACTAGGTGAGTCGGGCGTATTTCTATAACGTCGAGGAGATCGTTTTAAAATAATCGTGAGAGGGTAACGACGGGGCTCTCCGAGGTGCGCCCGGTCTTTGAATAAATCAATGATGTCGTCCCGGTTCGTCGAGTTTTGAATATTCATTAGCACATGAATAATCGCGACTAGCCGTGTCGAATCGCCGAAGAAAAGGGGACAAATTGTTATACACTGAGAAAAATAAATCGTTGGATTAATCAAGGCGCGCTGATATATGTTCAAAGGTGTTATTTGGTTGTTACAACAAAAATTTTTGTTTCAATCGACACACACTTAATCGATCGAGGCAAATAATCTTTTAACAAAACAATACTTTATTTGTACCAAACAAACAACAGCTTCGAACGTACTTCTCAGCGACTTTTCGTTAAATGCAACCAATTTTTTTTTTTTTTTTTTTTTCTATGTACGTTTAATCACTCGAACAAAAATTTCGCGAAACTTGTCGAGAATATCATCGAAAGTTATTTTATATTTTTTTTATATTTCAAACTGGAGCTTTCGCCGTCGCGAAGCAAAAACGACTGCCGAAACGTAAATATGATATTTCAAATGTCTCGTTTGTCGGTCTCGGTCTCGGTATTATTCTGTAGTTTCTGAACTTTACGGATGCCAAACGCACGTAGAATATATATATATATATATATGTATATGTGTATATATATATATATATATATATATATGTATTCATAGGGTCGAGGCTGTTGAGTTGATGTCCGTATTCTACGGGCTGATACACTGCTCTCTCTACTGCGAGGGAATTACTCCGGAATTTCGATTCAACTGCATACGCAATACACCCTATCACGGATTCCTGTCACACGATCGATTACGTGTATACCATGGAGGTACTATCGCAGAAACCCTCGGGCTCCAACTCCGTATTATTCGAGCAACGCATGTCTGACGCATATCAATAGATGCTTGCATATCTCGTCAAGACATTACAGTGAAACTTTCGCAAAACAAAAAATGCAGTCTCAACTTTCCAGTAAATTTGCCATTGATTTGTGTGCTAATTGAGCTAGTCCGTATATTAATATACGGACTACTTTTCACCAATTTTTCATCCGACAATGAAGTAGAACTTATGTAGTAGAAGTAGAAGTAGACTTATCTAAAATTTTCATCAGACTTTCTGATGGCACGAAAGTTAACAACATTGCTCCAATTGTATCGTTGATAACTGTCACTTTTCACAAATAATTTATTTCCCGGCGAGACGATAAAAAAAGATTACTCTGTTATATTATTATTATTATTCTACATATATAATTATAATTATTATAAATATTTATATGATTATATTGCATTATGTTATATTATCGGCTCGTTAGGAAAGCAACTTTCTTCGAAACACATTGAATTATGACAGAGAATTATTGACAGCTGTAATTTCATTGGAGCAAGATTGCTGATTCCTATGCCGTACTTTCTGCACATCTATGACAAATGTCACTAAAAGTGATCGAGTAAAGCGACAAAATGGAAACACAAATTGCGGTGCTGCGAAGGGAAAAAAATGAGATCCCCAATAAATTGTTGGGACAAAACGGGGTACACGGTAAAAAAAAAAAAAAAAAAAATGTACTTTTTACAACAAATTATTGTCCACAGACGTCCACAATTTTTTATTTCCTAACTTTCTAGTTTTACAAACAAAGGTACAAAACAAAATTGTCAATACAGGAAATAAAAGGACAGGTTCGTACATTAAAATTAGTGACAAACGAGTCTGTCACTTATTTAACAAAATAATTTTTACGAAATTCCGCATTCCAATTTTGCGAAATTCCGCATTCCAATTTTGCGAAATTCCGCATTCCGATTTTACGAAATTATTTGTTGCTGTGTAGGAGAGAATGTTGTATTCAGAGAGTCGGACAGCCTGTCTGGCTGCCTGATTGCCTAACAGATTGGCTGCCTGGCTGTCTGGTTGGCAATCTGCCTGGTTGTCCGACTGTCTGGCTGTCTGGCCACTGTCTGTGCCTCCACGATTCGAGGGTATCCCATTTTGCCCCCGACAAATCTTGTTTTTCAAACGCGTAAAATATATCGCAGGAATCCAATTTGTTGGTTAGAAATGGCATGCATACGATATTTGATCTCCCCCACAGAAGCCGCTGCCCGCTCAACATTCACGAGTCCTTTTTCTCTTACTTTTTGTCCAATGAGCGATCGAGTTCTTCCCGAAGAAGTGAAGTGAAGTGAAGTGGCCGCTGACCAGAGTGCCGCATTCTCCGCCGCAGCTGTGAAAAACTGAATAGCCGATCCGTCGTTGAGTGAAAGGGAGAAAAAAAAAGGTAGGGGGAGGTGGGGGGGGGGGGGCGGGGGTGAGAGAGAATGAAGCCCGGATATAGAGAGGCGGCAGTGACCACGGTGTTCGATCGACTCTGTCGTTATGCCGCACGATTTGTTCCTCGGACGTCGAAGCTCGCCCGGCGTGGAAGCTTCGCACTCGCTCGTGCCACTTCCACCTGTTGCACCGTAACTATTCGAACAATGAACTGAGGCCACCGCGATAATTATAATGGGCGATTCCGAGCACCTTCCATCCTTTGTTTTTTTTCTGCGCGAAGCTCGACCAGGAGGTGGCAGCCGTTCTAACTCCGGTCCAATGATCCGTTACCTTTTTTTTTTATACCACTAGAACTGTTCGAGAATCCAGAATCGGCCAGTCAAATCCTGGTTAGACGAGACCTAAGTTAAGGTCTGATATTGAAACAAAAAAATATATATATGTATATACATATATATATATTTAGGATAAAAATTGAAGTTGCGCGCAGTCAAGGGTGAGTCCGCGTCACTACTGTGAAATACCGGATGTGACCCGACGCTCCTTGTGGAATACCGGATGTGACCTGACGGTTACTGCAAAGCAGTAACCGTTCGAGATCCGGTTCAACGATCTGTTGCCTTTTTCTTGACTAATAACTGACTTGACTCGAACTGTTCGAGAATCAAAAATCGGCAAGCAAGCTCCTAGTTAGACGGTATAATAAATCACGGATTAATGTTACAAAAAAAAATAATAATAATAATAAAATGTGGCTTGCATAAAAATTGAAGTTATGCATGAAAATATTTAAATATAAAAAAAAAGTAATACAATAAAAATATCACTAAGAGCAGTGGATGCAAGGTACCGGCACGAATTTTCCGTAGTTTCCCGGCGACCCCGGCAAATGCGGCAGCTAAGTCGGCTAAGGACGCACTGGAAGTTAGGTGGCTTAGCTGAGTGCCGGTAGAGGGCGCTAGGAGGGACTTGGAATGGAATTTCATAAAAACCCGGAAGGTTATACGATGGAAATCGAACAAATATAATATAAAAAAAAATGAAATAAAATAAAATAAAAATATCTAAAAGATAATAATAAAATATATTTGGGATAAAAACTGAAGTTGCCCGCAGTCCACTGCGACTTCGCACGAGTGCAGCGTAATTCCGGAGGCGACCTGATGCTCCCTCGCAGTTTGGGCATTCTCAATGGAAATTCACATGTGAAGGCTCGAATTACCACGAGTTCGAACGATCGTTCGTTTCCGAATCGATTCGCAGCAGTCCTCGCCGGATCCGCGGATCGGGCGCAGCGGCGTCGTTCACCGGAATGCCGGCTCCGATCGACACGGGTCGAGAGAAAATTCCATCGAGTCTCGTGTATGACGCCGATCCGATTCGACGTCGCACGCGAAATTTCAGGGCTGCCGGCGTCAGACACGTACCGAGAAGATCGAGCGCGGTGTATCGTGTTCGGCCCTTTCCGCGTCAATCAAGAAAATCGAAAACGAATCGGGGGGGGGAGTCACTCGTACTTCTCCTCAAAGGTGCGTTTCCGTATTGCTCTCGTCTCATCGACGGCGATGCTGCGTCTCGCGTTCCCGCGATGTAAGTCGATCCTGCAGATTTATGGATGCTGGAATCCTCGCCTCGGGCGCGTCGAGCAGACTGTCGATAGGAGACACGTAAATATGCCGGAGCTGAAGAGCCACACCTCGCGCAATTTTAATCTCAAGTCCTCAATCCAGCCTCCCTGTTTTGGCACGATGTCGGAATCTGACTGAGAGAAGGATCTAGTAAAAACGACTGTATCGCCTGGGAGATATCGACATAGTGGTCGAGCGCTCGGACATCACCTATGGTAGGAAGTACCGGATTTATAAGCATTTCTCTTCGATATTATGGTAAACATTCTTGGATAATCCATGTCATTATTATCTATATATATGGTTCACTATAAGGCTATCATTATTACAGCAATTTTATAATAGGTTCTAAGAACCTGAACAAAATAAAACTACGACCACTACTGTTTCCGGTAAAACTGGACATGCAGAGTAGAGATCATTCTTGGATAATCTGCGACTTTCTGTCGTACACAGTAAAAAATAATTTCGTAAAATCGAAATGCAAAATTTCGTAAAAATAATTTGATTAAATAAGTGACAAAGTCGTTTGTCATTTATTTAAATATACTAACTTCTCCTTTCATTATCAGTGTTATTGACAATTTTATGTTTGTACTTTTACTTGTAAAACTAGAAAATTAACAAATAAACAATTGTTGACGTTTGTGGACAATAAGTTGTTGTAAAAAGTACAAACTTTTTTTTACTGTGTAGGTGGCGCCCTGCCGCCCCATTACTACACGGAGAACAAAAAAAAAATTATTGGGACAAGAATTTTGTTATCATAACTGATTTACCTGGTTAACATAGGGACAACAAAATATTTTACTGTGGCAACAAATATTTTACTGTGGCAACAAATATTTTGCTGTGGCAACAAATACTTTGCTGTGGCAGCAAATACTTTGCTGTGGCAACAAATACTTTGCTGTGGCAACAAATACTTTGCTGTGGCAGCAAATATTTTGCTGCCGCAACAAGAAATTATCAACGAACAACATTTTGTTACAGAAACAGAACTATTTTTCTCCGTGTATGTGCTGTGGTAACTTTTCTTAGATGATCTCTAGATTTTGCTAGATCATTTTCTCAGTCTTTTTCATTTTTCACTTTATGTGGGACAATCAGGTTCGGTTTGGTTTTCGTTGTTATTAAGATAGATAGATAGTGTCGCTTAGACGTGTCCGGAGGCGAGCCAGTTTACAACGACATCGTGCTCCAAAAATACAACTGTGAGTAATACAGAAAAATCTACAGTAAAAAATTATACAATTAGCATAATAAAATTAACGTATATGACAAGCGAGAGGTGACCAGAAGTAATAAACTATCGAAAACTGAGAATGCGAATGATAATAAAAATGAGCATTCCCTATCCTGGTGAGCGATGTGATGGTCTGCCAGGATACGATCGAGGCATTCGGGCAACCAATAGTCTAGTTCCAAAGTTACGACCCCCAACTATCTATCGAAACTCTAAGTGTAAAGAAAACTGTTAATTTTTGAGGCAGTTGATCGGAGATCTTCGAGTCGCAACGTTCTTCTTAGAGTCCAAGGTCTTGTACAGTTTTCAGAGTTAACAAATCGTTGTAGTTGCGATCACTACGCTGTAAAGCAATACAAGTTGTGCCAAACTATATTTCAGTTGATCACTTTGTGAATTGATAGTCGTGATATTGTGTATTGTTCATTCGACGGATAAATTAAATTGCTAAGTTTCAAATCGCAATAACGTGTCTTCAATAATCTAACATATAGCTTGGATAAATCTCGCGCGTTAAGAGGCGGATTTTAATTCGCATGGACAGCAACGAATCAACAATCGGAGTCCGGAATATAAAAGTTCACCAGCAATCAAACAACGTCCACAATCGTGGATCATCAAGATCCAACGAGAATGTGACAACACGCAGTGGCATTTTCGAAGCGCCAGAATTTTCGAAATTTTTATCGGAACGATTGAACGATTGTCCGGGCCTTCGTATACGCGATGAAGAGGGTGTCGGAGTGTGAGGAGCGGCTAAAACGGGGAGGTTCGAGTCCCGGCAAGAAGGTGCAAATGTATGCTACCACGAGGACGAGTACTCTGTTATAGTTCGTACAGCGGAGCATCGAAGTAACGGTGCAAACCGCAACAACTTTAGAGTCTCTTAGGGACCCCACTAGGGATCGTTTATTACCCGGTCGAGGCTCTGCTCGCGCGTTCGCCGGCTGCCAGTCGTGTATGCATACTCTATCCTACCCTCCCGCCTCTGTGCCGCGCTTTACCGGTCTAACTTGTAAATTCCGCAAGGTATAAGACCCACCCTTTACACCGTACCCGGAGCCACTCTTCGCCGTCGCATCGGCGTGTAATTCGCGTTGCTCGAGTAGCAGTTCCAGGAGTAACGCGTTATACCGCCACCGTTTTCACGGTATAATGCCACTGTACACATGGTTACATACACATAAATAGATACACATCGACGGGAGAACGGGAATTTAGTAACGCGAGATATATGGCCGCGAGGTTCCACCGATGCAGGAAATAAAACCAAAAGACGATGCACTCTACGCTTCGTTTCACCCTTAGCGTGTGACACGATGGTGCATTGAGAGGGGACAAACAACACTTTGTTTATCCTCCATCGACGTTCGATGCACAGGACCGCTCGGATTAAATATCGATATCGATACCGGACGGAGGCGTAACGGCTCGTTGCGAAAAGAGCTTTGATTGCGACTGCGCGTATTCGTGAAAATTTTATTGGAAAATATTCTTAAATAGTTTTACGGTTGGATGGGCATTTTTCTTATTTATATTATGTTGTGACTTTACTGAATTTGTCTTGTTCTTATTATCGGAATGACCTGCTCGATACCTCGGGATGTAAGAATCTCCCATGTCAGAAAATTGATGACTTACTTTTTGCTTCCTCATGGAGGAAAGTATGTTTTATTTTATGTGGAACAATTGGGATTGGTGTAATTTTTGTTACTATCAATACCAAAAGTTGAAGTCATAAAAATGATTAATCTCGGTACCCGAAAACACAATGCCACTGTTATACCCTTATCGTGTAACACAATGGCACAGTGAGAGAGGACACGCACAATACTTTGATTGTCCTCCCTCGATGTTCGATGCACAGGACCGTTCGGATTAAATATCGATATCGATACTGGGTGGAAGCGTAACGCCTCGTTGCGAGGAGAGCTTTGATTGCGACTGCGCGTATTCGTGAAAATTTTATTGGAAAATATCTTCAATAGTTTTACAGTTAGGTGGGCATTTTTCGTATTTATTTTTCGTTGTGACTTTTCTGAATTGGTCTTCTTCTTATTATCGGAATGGCTTGTTCGAAACCTTCGGACATTAAAATTTCACGTGTCAGAAAGTTGATGTTTTTCATTTTGCTTCCTCATAGAAGAAGTTTCATTTTATATGGAATAATTGGATTGGTTTAATTTTTGCTACTATTATTATTACTAAAAAGTTAAAGTCATAAAAATGATTAATTTCGGTACCCGAAAACACAATGCCACTGTTACACCCTTATCGTGTAACACAATGGTACAGTGAGAGAGGACACGCACAATACTTTGATTGTCCTCCCTCGATGTTCGATGCACAGGACCGTTCGGATTAAATATCGATATCGATACTGGGCGGAAGCGTAACGCCTCGTTGCGAGGAGAGCTTTGATTGCGACTGCGCGTACTCGCGGAAATTTTATTGATAAATATCTCCGATAGTTTTACGGTCGGTCGGGCATTTTTCTTGATTTATTTTGCATTTTGATTTTTCCAACTTCGTCTCCTTGTTATCAGAATATCATGCCCGAGATATAAAAATTTTCCATGTAACTGCGAACGGCCGTGTGAAACTGTAGAGTTCGAATACGATATTCCCGATGTAAAACAAAAAATCGTAACTGGACACTTTTTTGGGAGAAGAGGCGAATATGACGATACAGCGATCGCACGGGTAATGAATATCACGTATGTGGGAATCTATAGATGTGTACTGTATGATGTATATAGCACTCTGTGTGCACGACGCGCAACAGAACGGTCGAGCGAGGGCCAAAGCGAAGGGACGAGATAACCAATGCCAACTTCCGAATATATATATATATATATATATATATATATATATATATATGTATATGTATATATATAGATAGATATATATATATGTATATATATACCAATGTAGGTGAACTGCACGGATCGTGCGGATCGAAGCTCGAGCGTCGATTCGCTCACGCGTGTGTCCATCGATATTGCATTCCGTCGAACGGGCCATCTGTCCATGCAAATTCTGGGAGTACAACGGTATACGCTTTAGCCTCCCGGCTTCCGGCAGTTCGCTGCCACTCTGGGCACTAAGCGGCGTTAATTAGCTCGAATCCCGGAAACTCTCTCGAAATTTTTGGATCGCGGGTACGAAGTTTATAAAATCGTTTTTATCCCATGATTGAGTATATATATATTTATATATATATATATATATATATATATACATTGTGTGTATATATATTGTAACGAGCGAGCGAATGAATAACGCGCATATTTAATTTTAGGACGGATATTACCTATCAGTACAATCGCAGCTAAATATCTCGAGTACGAACTGTCTGTTCTCTCTGAAAGTTCGATCAAGACGTTTTACATGACGTTTTACATGATCGTCCGTTCGTTCGTCTAGTGTCAAGCCTAACTAACATCGTGTGTCTTAAGGTAGTACTAGCGGACAGCGTGAGCCCACGTGAGTTCAGAGAGAATTGAGACAGAATTGCGAACATTTCTCGACCAGATAAAAAAACTGAAAAAAAAAATCAAGCATATGGAAGGTGCTGAAAAGATTGATTTTGCATAATAATAATTCCAAAATGGTATTGACAAATGAATGGAAAAATTTTTTTTTAACAAATCCCCCGGCAACTTAACTTTTTGTTCATATAAAAATAATTTTTCAATCTTTTTGAATAGGTGTGAATTTTTTCAGAATTTTGTTCAATTTTTACGAAATTCTGAAAGAAATTCATACGTATTCAGAGAAATCAACAATTCGTTTTCATGTAAAAAAAAAAAAAAAGTTAGGTTGCCGGATAATTTGTTGGGAAATTTTTTTTTTCGTTATTTGTTAATAACATTTTGGAATTATTATTATGCACGATTAAATCTTTTCAGTGCCTTCCATGTAGTTGATTTTTTTTTTCAGATTTTTCTCTCATCGAGAAGTGTTCGCTAATTTCTCTCTCAATCCTCTCTGAACTCGCGTGGGCTCAGGCTGTCCGCTAGTACTAACTTAACGAACAGTCAGCTACATATTCGTTACAATATATATGAATTCGTAGAAACTACATATGGCGCACAGGGGCAACTGATCTCCCGGACGGATATAAAAGCCCTGCGTTTCCTCCTTTTCCCGTTCGATGTCAACACACGCGGCTCAACGTGCCAATCGGGACTAAAAAATTGAATTGAAAATGAAAGTTTTTTTTTTTGCTTCTCAGAACAGTAGAGCAGAGGCTCGCGTGTGACAACAACAACAACAACAAAATGTACCCCTGTTGTATCTCGAAAGAGCTGGAAGTGTTTCTCGGCTGTAAGAAGATAGAGTTACGGAAATGTGACTAAGAGAGAACCGTTCTAGTCCGTCGCAAGAATTCTCGATGGAGCGGCCGTTGCCGAGTTACTCGACGTTCCGACCCCCTTTCGGTTCCCGGGAACGTTATTTCCTGGTAACCGAAAACTCTGTCCAAATTTTGTCGCCACCCCCGCCGGCCGGTCTCGACACCGGAAATTCTTTTTCCGACACCCGACACTCGTTCCTCCCGGTGAGTCGTTTTGCCTCGCAGCCCAGCACTCAGAGGCGAAAGTGAAAGAGCCGAAACGGCGTGGCTCAACGTCGGATCATCCCGAGAAAAGGCGTCGACGTGCTTTCTCCTCGCAAGCTATACCACGCTTCCGGCTGTGAGTGAATTTCCTCCCGCCCGTTGACGCGTTTAGGTTTACCCCAAAAAGCATCGCGCCTACGGACTCTCCGCACAGCGCCGGGCCCGCGGAGAGCCGCGATAAGCTAAACGAGGAGGCGTCAGAATGAGGGAGGAACTAGAGCCAGAATGAGGGAGGAACTAGAGTCAGGATGAAGGAATCTTGGGTTCGCGGACCACGAACGAAACGTCGAAGAACCCGTCATGCCTCTCGTGCGGCCTTGATCGTACCGATAGAGCACTCCACAGCGCTACACAACGATCAGCCATCCACGTGCCCACACGCTTTCGTGTCCCTATTTTTAGCCCCGATCGTTTATCATGTTAACAAAGAGTCCCCACCGATAAAACCGGCAAAAAGACCCTTCGATCCAGGTGGCTGCACGCGGAGGAGCTTATCGTTCGTTTTACCTGCCGAGAGCAGTGTAAGTAAATTGAATAAAAACATCTAACTTATTGAGGCTTAACTTCATGAGGTCGAAGCGTTCGACCCTAGTCAAACGGGAACGAGAATTTTTGTTAATCAATTGGAAAAATGATTTATCGACTAGTTATAATACGACCGTGTGAATAACGGCATGAGTCGATGCTACTGTCATATTTAATGATAATACAAATAATAATGAGAAGAAGACAACATGTAAAAACCGAGTGCTAACGATGTTTGCTCGGAGAAAAAAGAAGTATATAAATAAAATTGAGTAGAGTTTGAGTCAAGCAAACCAGACGCATATAGACGCGGAGTGAATAATTGACGAGGGTGGTCTAGTGTCTATCGATTATAGAGGCGTCTCGCCCGTTTCGTACTGTGGTATTATAGCCTACCGTCCCGGCACGTCCGCGGACTATCCCTCTGCCCCGTCGCCGACCTATCGAAGAAACTATATACCGATACTACGTCCTGCGGTACACGCAACCCCGCTATCCTCTTACTACAAGGTTATATCCGTCGCACTCGTGTGCCTGAACTTCGTCGATTTTTCACGAGTATCGATTCCCTACGTAATCGACGACCGAATCAAGCAGGTCTCTGTCTCTCCTCTCCCGCGCAACGTCCAATCTTCCTGCGGGCTCGTGTATCAGCTTAAAACCACCTCGTTGCATACTAGAGATGTGTGGATCGATGTACTCCGTCGATGCTGAGCTACACGCATGTACAAGGAACTACAGTCAAACTCATCCGTCCGTTTTATCTTCGGTACGTCGAACTCGATCCCTCTAACGCATTTTCGCACGGACTTTTAAAAAACATCCATTCGCATTTTTTTTTCTCGCATACACCTACGAGTTATTGGTAATCACATTTTGGTTTCTCGAATAATTTAAAACGAAAGAGGTCCCGATGCCTCACCAGAACGTGGCAAGAAGGAATTACCGGCATATTTATATCTATATCACTCATAACTCTACTAAATAACAACTACCAGAAAGTCACTACTAGTAGAACTCTGCGGATTAGGACTGTACCAAATAACTCTACCGGATTAGAACTCTGTCATACAACTTTACCAAACAACTCTGCAAGACATCTCTGCCAGACAACTCTACGATGTAACAACTCTACCACATAACAACTCTGCCACATAACAACTCTGCCACATAACAACTCTGCCACATAACAACTCTGCCACATAACAACTGTACCGCATAACAACTCTACCGCATAACAACTCTACCGCATAACAAGTCTACCGCATAACAACTCTACCGTATAACAACTCTACCGCATAACAACTCTAGCGCATAACAACTCTAGCGCATAACAACTCTAGCGCATAACAACTCTACCGCATAACAACTCTACCGCATAACAACTCTACCGCATAACAACTCTACCGCATAACAACTCTACCGCATAACAACTCTACCGCATAACAACTCTACCGCATAACAACTCTACCGCATAACAACTCTACCGCATAACAACTCTACCGCATAACAACTCTACCGCATAACAACTCTACCACATAACAGTTCTACCAAACAACTCTTCCGGAATATAGACAACCAAGAAAATCTCTACGGTAAAATTTATTTACATTCTGGTAAAGTTTAATTTTCATGCCGATAGTTTTTTTATACAGATTTTCATGTACACCTATATTCCGGTAGAGTTGTTATGTGGTAGAGATGAGCTTTCAGGTACATGGGAAGTACAGCGATATCCTGGAAAACATTCGTATTAAACTTAACACGTTCTGCTAGCAAATGTAAACACCGACATAATATGTCGATCACATTTGTTTGTTATCAAGGAATTTCTCCGTTTTTATCGACGAAATTCTCTGTTTTAATCCACGAAAATCTTAGCCAGATATGCAAAATTTTGCCAATCCACCCTGTCGAAAAATTACCATATGGGTTGGGTAAAATGTTCCCAGTGACAATTGCACATATCGCTAATGATAGCGCTGATGTACCATGTACCCCTGGTCAAAATTTACTATATAACTTGGTAGTTTTTTCGTGATGCTTCTCTCAGTGCAGAGTTGTTGTTATCGTAGAATTTTAACATTTTCTTGTATAGAGTTCTTATCTCGTAGAGTTCCAATCCGGTACAGTTCTATTTGTAGTGATATTTTTGACGAAAAGTAAAGATCAGATTGGTCATAGAAAAGCTTTTTTTAGCGCGTGTCAGGTGATAGCTGTGCCTATTAAATTAGTATCCGAGGGGTTGAAGTGTCGCAGGAATGTGCGGGAGGATAGCGGGAAGGAGGGAGCGCGACAGTCGTGCGGTATTGAAGTTGACTGTAGGATGTTCGAGCTCCTCGATGTCTCCAGTTTCTCGTCCGGTACACATGTGGTACACCCCGATGCTATTACCACCACAGATAGCATTACCAATAGTGACACGAGCGACTCCCACACCGGCGAGCGGACCCTCACTAGAGCCCGGGTACGGTGGCTCGATTCGGCTTACAGACAGACACACGGCTTACAGGAAAACGAGAGCAACGTGCAATTCCATCGGATGCTGCTACTCTCACTCCTCCACCTACTTTCCTTCACTCTCTCCGCGTTTCTCCATCTCGGTTTTCTCCGCCGATCGAACGAGGCAATAAAGTCGATGGAAGCTGGACGAACCGAGGACTCCCCAGAAAAAACAAAAAAAAGCAAAAGCAAAAGAAAAGTGACGAAAAAGAAAAGGGAGAACGAACGAGTGAGCGGGTCGTAAGAAGAACCGATAGATGAGATAGAGAAAAGGAAAGTTAAGAATAAAAGTAAAAATAAAAAAGATGAGGGCAAAAAGAGGAAGAAACGGAAAGCCGAACTTATGTACGGCAAGAGGGAGGGCGGGGGCAACGGGAAAAATCTCGGAATGCCACATATCGCGAAAGCGCTGAAGCGCCTCTGAACCTCTCTCGCTCCGGCGTCGTAAACCTCTGTGGGTCGTCGAGTCGCGGAAACTGCGCTTGCGGAAAATCGTGTGTACGAACGAATAAAGAACCGCGAGTTACGGTCCGATCGGAGATATGTATGGAAGAGAGGACTATCTATTAAAATATTCGGCGATCATCGGCTTGGCCCAATTTTTCAGTTACTCGCCATCGCGGATTAAGTTGTCGAAGGTCCGATTGAGATTGATGAAACGGAGTTCAGCCTGCGTGACGAGCCATGCACGTATCTCGCAGCTACTACAGTAGAACCTCGATTATCCGAACTTTGATCATCCGAGCCCTCAATTATCCGAACTGTGACTCGGTTTATCCGAAAGCTCGGTTGTCCGAACGTTAGCGCGAGAGATTATACATTGTTCCAGTTTCTGACAGCATAGTCGATCGGCGCGCATCGGAGACTCATTCCTATGTCAAATTGATTGAATTGCCTTGCGTACGTGGTTCACACTGAAGCTGCTCGCACATGAAACTAGACTGCAAAAATAAATTGTAAATTTAATGTACCGGAACTTGAAATTTGCTCGCATTACTTACATTAAATTAACATAAATGTACTTTTCTTGTAAAATAAAAATACACAGATATTAAATTTACAAACCTTTTGTCTGAAGTTTAGAAACATGTTCATAAAAAAATCAAGATTTTACTGTAAAATTGCAATGCCCATGGGTTTGAAATTTCAGAAACTGTTTATGTAAAAAGATTCCAATACCGTTCATTAATTCTCACACAAAATTTGTGTACAGTGTACACTGTTGAAATGCAAAAATGTCTGTTTGAAAATTCATTGACACGTATATGAAATTTCATTAACACGTACGGAAGAATATTGCGTTTCGAGTATATTAAAAACAATATTATTTGTATAATATTTACAATAAAAACATAATTTTCATCACCGGTAATTTTAATATACACGTATTGCATTTAAGATTACTTTATTAAAATTCAAATACAATGTATATGAATTACAATTTTATATACCAAGGTTGTATATTTCATATAACTTTGAATATCAAACTTGTAAATTTCATAACATGTTTTAACAGTGTAACGTTCGACAATTACAAATGCACGGTTTTACTTTACAGAAACCTTGAAATAAGACTTCGAGGTTGAAAATATATTAAAGGGAAATATTAAAGTTCAATATAAACTATTAATTCATTCATACATGCCTTCTTCGTATACTTGTTATAATCCCCTTAAAAAAAAAAAAAAAAAAAGTGTGCATTTCGATTATCCGAATTTTTGATAATCCGAACTTAGACTCTTTTCCCACGTGCCCAAATAATCGAGGTTCTACTCTACGCTCGGTAGTTCGTGCCGTCACAGTCGGACACGGTCGCGAGAATGCGGCACACCGTCTTATAGACATTTATCTCAACTATATATAAATACTAAATTATCGCGCCCCTATAAGCGTACCTACGTAAAGCTTCACAAACGTGTCGAAGCCATTCTCTAACGACCCAACGATTATTATACTTCCTATCCACCCAAGTTTCGAGAGTTGCCGCGCAAGAGTGTATAGAGTTCGGGCCTGTATAATACTTTCCCCTTGACCTCTTAGCTCCCCGCCACTCCCCGCCCTATCGTTCACTCTGATATACCTGCTACGTCGAACAGTGAAAATATACGTGCCAAAAGATAAAAGCGAACTTAACTCATCAAAAGTTTTCTCGGGTTTTCACTCCCACCCCTCCCCCCCCCCCCCCCCTCTTTCTCTCCACACCGTCCGAGTTCTCTGCCTTCTCTTTCTCGCATGTGATTGGTATTTGGCGTTTGCCTGACGAATGTATACTGCCCCTCCCTCCCACTGCCCTCCTTCCGCTCCTTAGAAGCCGCAGCCGGAATCGGACGATTCGAGTGTAGCGGTAGAGATGGGATATATCCAGCTGAGCTCGCTTTCGGGGGGGAGCGCGGGTCTTAAAGCTCTTATATGAAACTTTTTGCTGATTCTACGATATCCCGAGAGCTCAGGAGTGCCAAGTTTTGACGTTGCCGTTACTTTCTTTTCATTACACGAAATCTCAACTCCGCTCTTGCCCAAACCGACCCTCCTCTACATCGCTGCCGAGAGAACATGCACGCCAAAGCCGGTAACGAAGGAGAGACCGGAAGTACGCATGAAGATTTATTTTTTATCCCATGAATCAGTGTATTGACAACCAACCGGTTGATTACGGACCGAGTAATTGCCATCGGAGCAACACATTCTTCGGGCTAACCGAACGAATCGCCCGAAACATCTTTTGGCCCTACAACTCGTGACTTAATTTCTTTACCTTCAAAGCCGTGACTGGGCTCCAAACGCACCCCACGATTTTCTCGATCATAAAACTGGTGCTTTGCGGATAAAGGGACTCTCTCATACATTGTCTAGGCTCGTTTCTTCGTGTACGAGATATCTGATTTAATTTACATTTAGTTAATGAGAAAACCCAAATCTGAAAACCGGAGAAAATCATCAAAAAGCAATTTTTTTTTCGTGATCGCGTAAAGTGCGTTTGGACCCCAGTCATGAGTTGTACAACCAGAAAAATAATTTATTTGACCGCCACCCTTTATTTAGATTAAGTAAAATGTTTATGTGATTTAAATAAATATTTGTTTAAATTAATTTAAATTAAGGGCTTTTTTTTTTGGAGGAATAATGCTGCAAACTCGACCATAGCCCGTTTGTTGAGCACGGAAAATAAATATTCGGCACTTGAACTCATAGTGCAGCCACATGGGATATTTGTCAGGGCAGCAAAGAAATGTTTTTTTTTTTAATTTCAATAGAGAGCTATAGTTATAGTTGAGGATTGTTATTATATATTTTATAATTTTAAATAGGATTTATTAAATTCAAAGGTTTATATATGCGACTAGATATTTGGCTGTTGTATCAAATCTGTGTTCTTATATTTTTCACAAAGGAGAAGTCCGTTTGTAAATAGACAATCAATCAATCAAAAATTAAGTACACAATAGTTACTTAAATGAAATAAATATTTATTTACATCAAATAAATATTTAACTTAATCTAAATAAACGGTGGCCGTCAAATAAATAATTTTTCTGGGTGTGGGCTTAACCGCACTTTGTTGTACCGACTAATAATTTCTCTATTATTATTTCACATTTCTTTTACGGCATCGTCAGTTCTTCGTGGGTTTAGTTTCGTTATTGCCACGCATGGCACCGTGGTAAAGGACTAATGGTCCCGGTGCATAAATAAACATCTATCTATGCAGCCGTCGCTAGTTGCCTCGAGAGCGTTTGCGGTGCTTTCCCGACAAGCCGCTAGCATCGAGTACAGTTTAAAGTTTTAACGAGACGAGGTGTGCCGTTGTGTTTTCGTTGAGCGGGATAGACAGAGAACCTCCAGCGCGACGCACAGTGCAATTTGCGATGCAGCAAGAGAGTAGGGCGAGTTTCCGCCAAGCCGGAGGAAGTGGAATGCTGTCCTCGGTAACCGTCGAAACGTATAAACAGTAACAGCTTCGGGGGGTGCTTTGCAGTTGCGGCGCAGCCAAGAAGTACACGTAAGCGCCGCGGGGCGTCGCGCACCGCCGTCGCGGCAAGCACGGAGACGAATAACAAGTGTGCGTCAGAAGGTAGAGAGGGGAAGAGAGTTTAGAGAAAAGACAACAAACCGCCGCGAAGCGCGGGAGTGCCGGCCGGAAGAGTCCTCCGAGTGAGAGACAATGAGGGAGCGAAGAACCAAGATTCCTCGGCATTACTCGTCCCGGCGGCGCTAATCCAGCCGTTATTCCGGCGGAAGACCGAAAAGGGGCCGCGGATGCGGCGGCAGTTAGACTCCGAGTAGGAGGAAACTCGGAACTCCGTTAACCCCGTGATGTTCGCCGCCGTCGCGTGACAGAGAAAACCCCACCGGTTTTCTCAACGAGGACAGTCTCTCCATCCGCCTCTCCCTCTCTACCTTATCGGTCCCTCGTTATGTACCCAAAGCTCACGGAAATCTTCGGCGTTCCCCACGTCTAACCCATCCAACCGCCCGCGCCCCCTCACTCTGCGCAAATATATATTTTCCCCGAAGATAGGGTCTCCCTCTGATCTAAGCTCGGTGGCTCCACCTCTAAATTAAATCGGAGAGTTCAACGCCCTCGAGTATTATCCGAGCGCCGAAGCTCGTGGGATTCTCGTCACGATGAACAGGAAGGATGACTGTCGATCGATCAAATCGTAAGAAAAATCTCATTCTCTCTATTATTACTCGATCATCGTGAAAATGTGACGCCGTTACGGTGGAGGCGTGAGCCAGCTTCGGAGACCTATTAATATTGTAAAAATGAAAAACAGGAGAAAAAAAAAAGATTGAGGGTGGCAAAAGGAAAATTGCAACGGAGTGCATGCCTGCTCGATAGGTTGAGAGAGTTAATTAACGGTACACTTCCTCCTCGGCGTCCTTTCTCGTTTTTTTTTTTCATTTTTTATTTTTTTTCTTTTCCAGGGGGCTTTTATAACTATGGTAAGTGTGTTTTTGCGATCGATCGAACAGTGGTTCAACGCTCGTCACCGCGCGGTCTCCGGCTGCCGGTCTGATGCTGGTGATGGTTGCAGCGGCCTGAAAAACTAATTTTCTCCTTGGAGCCCTGACCCTCTTCACCGCCCTTCTCCGACCCCTTTCGCGTAACTGTGTCGAGCTTTTGCGCCCGCGCCGGCGAGGCACCGAGCATGCTGGCGAACCTATGAAATATGCACCGGGCTCACGGTGAAGCTGGTGTCTCCCGCCGGTCGCCGACGCGCCTCAGTGCGGAGGGCGAAGAGGGGGAAGGGCGAAGGGAGAGGTTGCTAATTAGCGCGGAAAACAGCTGGAGAAGGAAAACCACGTCGGCGGACAACCGTGGCGGCCGGACTCCTCTTTTGGCTAAATTACCTAACCACCCCTCGTGCATGCCCCCGCGCCGGCCTCGCCCACCGACCTCTGCGACCAGAAATCCTGGCGCCCGGAATAGGCGAAGCCCCGAGGTCGTCGACGTGAAATCGATGGAGGAACAAATGCCGGTGAAAAAAGGAACCGAACCGATGGTCTCCCGAAATTTTAGTTCCACAGAGAGGCGAAACAGTTATTTGTATGGCGAAGGTGTAGAAAGGGAGTTCTTGACGTGTGTGAAAATGCCGCACGAGCCGAAGGCGAGTGTAGCATTCACACGAGTCAGAACTCAGTTTTCTAGGCTGTTGGTTTTTAGGAAATGTGCGTTTCCAACGCACACTTCCCGCACTAGTGCGCTATAAAGAACATATTGCGTTTGTACGCATGCGCAGTATTTTTCCCTTACAAGATGCGAAAAAGTGCCTTTCTGCGCATATTTCACAAAAAATGGAAAGCGTCACTTTGCGTGCATGCGTTAGAAAAAATCGTTAGAGGAAGGGTGGGAGTTCCTTTAAAACAAAACGAATGAGTCCAATTCGATAGCTTAGCCAGATCCAGTGTAACATCCCATGGCATTTTGCACTTCATAGGCACAATACACTGAGCGTTAAACTTTTTCTTACTACCAAATCTTTGCACTTTACATTCCCATTCAAGACATAATAATAATTGTTATATATAATATAATACGTGATAATAAATTATAATAAAAATAGTAATAAGCGATAATAAAAAATAAAAGAAAATGCAGTAATAGAACGAATAAGGTGGGAATTAAAATAATAATATAAAGGTAAAAAAAGAAAAAAATAATATAATTCATTGTATTATTATATCTCAAGACGCTACTGAAGCGACGCATCGTGGATATACATATCCACGATGCGTCATAATGTTGTAACTAGGCAAGGTGAAAGGCAATAAATACGGAAGGTGAATCATACTTCACCGAGACTCTATGATAAGCAGCGGATAATCATGGAAAAAGCAAGCACAAGGTGCGATATTGAAAGCTCACACCTTAAGTTTCCTTCGCTCAGTGTTCGCATCCCGCATTACAACTCGGGCCTTTGGTTCAACCCTTTATGAGTCATACCGCCCGAAACCGTGCCGAAACGGGACTAACTGGACGCGGAGTGAGGGCCACGCGTTTCTACGGTTGCGTCTAAGAGTGGGAACAGAGGACACGGAGTCGGAGCCGTAAAGGGCTGCCCTGCCCTGATCCGAAAAGAGAAGCCGACGGTGTTGCGCTCTTCCTTACACGAGAAAGGTTTCTCTGTGATTCATTGATGTATCATATTTTGATTGATATTTATTTTGATGTTATTTTGATGTTTATTTTGATGTTATTTTGATATTATTTGGATTTACTGTAAAATTCAAATACATTTTTTTTTTCTCAAAGTCACGGCTCTAGAATCTTCGCATGGTCGCTAAAAACGTCGGAAAAGCTCTACCGGAACAAAAGCACCGGCGCTTTCGTTTAAACTAACCGTGACACTCCTCGCGATCGAGTGAACCCTGAAAGGTCTTTCCGCTCGGGGGTCATTTTCTTTGTTATTTCCTTTATTATCGTTTCAGATAAATAATATTTTCCGGCATATCCATCGCGAATGGTTTGCCGCGAGGATGGTAAAGGGAGAAATTCGATCGGAACACTGTCGTTCCACGGAGCTCGGACCATCGGCGGTGGCCGCGAAGCTAATTCGATCGGGGGGTCGCCTGCCGGGAAAACTTTGCTACTTCGTATAGTCTCGATCGATGGCCTGGAGCCGCGCGCGCGAGAGAGAGTTAATTTCATTCGAGGCTATATCCCTTCGTAACCGTTAATACGAACGACAGACGGTATTAAAGTTTCCCCGCGGAATCTCCGGCAGCAGGGAAAATTTAATGGACGCTGGAGAGAAGGAAAAGGATCGGAAACATATAGTATACTTTTATATATATATATATATATATATATATATATATATATATATATATATATATATATTTAACGGGTAGTAATATATATGTGTAGGCGAAAGCCCGCAGCCCGCTTTGCCGAGGTTAATCAAGAAAGTAGTATCACCCTGCTGTACCCTAACGTGCAGAAAGCTCTCGACGCATCGGTCCTCACTTGATACAGACCAACTATCGCCAGACATAGTCTAGAGCCTTTGAACATTAATTCGGCAAACTTTATCGCAACTAAAATTAAAAGGTCTAATTCATTTAATTTTTGCAACAATTAATGTCTTCACTCGCGCAAAGACACACGTTCACATAATCCGGCAGACTTTATCGCAACTAAAATTACAATGTCTGTGATTCATGAAGTTTTTGGACAATTCATATCTTCACTCGCAAACAAACACGTTCACAGCATGTTACGGCACTTCAGCTTCAGACCTGCTTTTTTCACGGCCAATTAATTTTATACTTATTCAATAAAACATTGCTTTTTTTTTCCTGCTGTGATAATTTTGTGCGAAAATTAAAACGGGCGAGGAAGATTGAGCTGCTATATCCTAACATGCAGAAAGCTCTCGACCCATCGGCCCTCACTTGATATAGACCACCGATCGCCAGACAGTCTAGACAGCGTAGAGCCTTTGAACATTAATCCGGCGAACTTTATCGCAACTAAAATTAGAACGTCTGTAATTCATTTAGTTTTTGCACAATTAATGTCTTCACTTGCGCGAAGAAAGACGTTCGCGGCATGTCAGGGTGTCTCAGCTTAAGAGCTGCTTTTTTTCATGGCCAATTAATTTCATACTTATTCAACAAAATATTGCTTTTTGTTTTTTATTTTGCTCTGATCATTTTGTGCGAAAATTAAAACAGGTGAGGAAGATTACGCTTGCCACGAGAAATAAATGTCTAAGGAAGAGTTCTCGAGTTCGAGAGGGGGCGCGATGCGTTTTCAACAGACCTAGGTGCTAAAAACCTTGGACACTTTAGCCGCAGTCTCGCATGGCGAGCTCACACATTCGTCGGTCTGGCAGCTCATTATTATTATGTTTTTTTTTTTTTGCTGCTCACGGCGACTGACGGACTTTTTAAGTTGCCCCAGAGCGAAATTTGCGGTAACCGTGCAAGAGTGCTTTCGGCTACTTTCGGCTACGAAATGAAAAAGTTGCCCCCCCCCCCCCCGCCCTTCTCGGACCCCACGTTGAGTCGTTTATTCTGGACCTTTGAACTTCGGTGTCTCGTCGGGAGGTTCGTTTCAAAGAAATTTTAACGTCCTGAGTCGTGTAAATTAATGTTTCATCGTGTCGCGGCTACCTCGAGAATGTGAGACGGTCTTCGATTCCTCGTCGGTGCGGAAAGGCCAAGCAAATTACAATTTGATCGCAACGCAGGGCCGTTCGGGAACGCTCGATCGAGCATCGTTCATACGTAAGCGCGTGCTCGGGCGTTCGTTAATTCGACAGGATTAAGCCCCTCTTGCTCGGAGGATTATAACCATTATGCCATCAGAGTTGTTGCGCTATTACGTTCCACGTGTGTACGTGCATGGTTACGCAACCGCGTCGACGAGACTTTAATGCCGGCGCCGGGGTCGAGTCTCGACGGCACGCGACTGAAATCGAAGCACGAATTAACATATTCACCTAAGTCAAAGATCCCGAGTAGACATTTTCGATCGTTATATCGGGCCCCGATACGGTCCTGATAAGGACTTATCAGAGCCCGATGTAACGCTCGAAAATTTCTACTCGGTATAGAGCCTGAGCTTATCTAGAGATTTCTGATTAGGCTCTGATACGCCTGGGGTCGAATTTTAAGACATCAGTTTGAACTTAAGATCGCTCTTGAGCTCGAACTTAAGATCTCGAAGTTTGGTCCAAATTTCATTGCGTGCCCAAGTCTGATCTTAAGGTCGAACGTAAGTTGGTTCTTCAGTTCGCACTTAAGTTTGATCTTAAGTTCGATCTAAAGTCCAAACTAATGTCTTAAAATTCGACCCTTAGAAGAAAAATAAATACTAAGATCAATAAAGAAGATACATTGTAAAAAAAAAAAAAGTATATGTAATATTTCATATTTCTTTGGTACGAAAAAATAATAAATTCTTAAATAAAGTACAGCACGCGACCTATCATGCTGCGTTCACTTAATACAGTGCAGGAGAACTTCGATTATCCGAGCTTCGATCGTCAGACCCCTCAATTACCCGAATCATGACTCCGTTTATCCGAACGTTATAGGGCGAAATTATTATACATTGTTGCGCGCCGCAGCAAGAGCCGAGACCGTGTTCGTATCAAGCGTGTTGAAGTACGCCTTTCCTCTTTCAGCGTTAATCGGCTCGCACACTGGCATTCCCGAGCAGTTTCACCCACTTCATGCGGAGTTGGACGGCGCGTATTGGAGACTAGGTTCTATATCAAATCGTTTCAGTGACACACTTATATCTCTAGGCGCTCACAACTAGAGATGTGCAATGACTAATTTCTCGGCGACGTCAATTGACACGCGAGATGTAAATGTGACGTATGAATCACCTTACGTATGTAATCACTACCCGTTGAACTATAATTCATTGGAACTCTACCAGAAAACGACGCTACCGCAAAACATCTCTACCATGTATACAAGTGTGCCTTTCTAAATCTCCACCCAAATTCTCTATCACAATGTGAAAAAAAAAAAAAAACTCTACCAGAGCAAACAGTCGCCACCAATTCTACCGGAATATAGACGTCCAAGAAACTCTTTGCCGGTACAGTTTTATTTAAATCTCGGTAGTGTTTTCCTTCTCATGTGGAGTAGAGTTTTAGAATAGCGCAGATGTAATATGGTAGGGATGTTTTCCAGCAGCGTTATTAGTGGTAGAGATGTAAATGTGCCGTTTGAATCGCCTTACATATGTAATCACTACCCATTGAACTCTACAGGATTAGAACTCTACCAGAAAACGACGCTACCGCAAAACATCTCTACCATGTATACAAGTGTGCCTTTCTAAATCTCCACCCAAATTCTCTATCACAATGTGAAAAAAAAAAAAAAACTCTACCAGAGCAAACAGTCGCCACCAATTCTACCGGAATATAGGCGTCCAAGAAACTCTTTGCCGGTACAGTTTTATTTAAATCTCGGTGGTGTTTTCCTTCTCATGTGGAGTAGAGTTTTAGAATAGCGCAGATGTAATATGGTAGGGATGTTTTCCAGCAGCGTTATTAGTGGTAGAGATGTAAATGTGCCGTTTGAATCGCCTTACATATGTAATCACTACCCATTGAACTCTACGGGATTAGAACTCTACCAGAAACCAACGCTACCGCGAAACATCTCTACCATATTACAGATCAAACCAATCGCCAACAACTAAACCGAAATATAAGCGTCCAAGAAAACCTCAACCCACTACTGTTTTATTTACATTGCGGTAGAATTTTCCTTTTCCTTATGAATAAAGTTTTAGTGCGTTATAGTTGTAATATGGTAGAGGTGTTTTCCGGTAAAGTTGTTAGTGGTAGATATATAAATGTGTCGTTTGAATCGCATTACATACGTAGCTCATACCGAAGCGACTTCAAAATCTCGCGGCTCAAAAGCGCGTAGCTAGCGTTCGACAATTAAAAATGGACGACTTTACGTCACAGAAACCTTGAAATAAGACTTCGATGTTGGAAATATGCTAAAATATATTTTGAAATTTAATGTGTACTGTCATTTCAGTAACTATATATTTTATACAATATATAAAATGTATTTGTACTATGTATTTTATATGTAGTAACTGAATATAGTCTCATTTACATACGCGATACACACCCTTAAAAAAAAATTGCGTTTCGATTATCCGAACCAGACCCGGTCCCGACAGCTTCGCAAAATCGAGCTTCTGCTGTATTCGCCCAAGCACAAACGTAGACCCTGAGCTTATCTCGAATTTTCCGATCTGATCCTGATACACTTAAACGATGAAAAAAAAATTAGTAACATCAATAAAGAAATATGATACATTGTAATATATATATATATAGTACTGTCTAGGAAAAATAATATCGCTCGCCTACAACAATGCAACAATTTGTATCGCGATCCCGTAACAGATGTTACACTGTTGTTTCAGAGGTGCGATATGTTCTTAAATAAAGTACAGCTTACGACCTATCCTACCGAATTCATAGTGTCGGTATAAAGTATTACCTTGACCGTAAGCAGGTAACATTTGAAGAATCAATGAAACACGTGTCGCCGGAAGCTACATTCCGTGTTCGATGTCCGAGAACCAATGGGGCTCAGTTCCGGTTTCGAAGCCCACGATCTTACGTCCTTCCGTTTCTCGTCCGATGTTGTAGCGTTATAAGTTCATCCACTGTACACGCGACAGGTCTATAGAATAAATTTACTTGGGGGGTAAAGTTTGACTGATCGTTAAAAGGTTGAGAGAAACTAAACTGTTCTTATAGACGATACATGAATGTGCCTATAATGCGCCTAGTCGGAACTCAGTTTAATTTCGCGGGACGCAAAGTTAACCTGAGGTAGCTAACTGGAGTTTGTCGGGGAGGTCAAGGAATAGTTCGCGGAAATGGAATCAACGAGAATAGCTGCGAGGGCGGGGAGGGGTGTAGGATGATGCTCGCGAATTTGTTCGCGTGCAAGCCGCGGCTCGGAGGCTCTTCGACTTTCAGTATCAGTACACACACACAGGCCGGAGGTATGTAAGCGATGAACGGAGTTGCAGCGGTGCGGCTCGTCCGCACGTCACAGGCTCGCTGGCCGGCACGGCCTGTAAACGGGCTGATAGCTGGAGTTTTGCCAGGTCACAGGTGCCTGTAAGCGACACACACTGACGACCGACGGTCGCGCATGCCGACTGCGAAGTCAACGTCAACACTGCTAGAACCTACATACGATACAATGTACCATTTTATTAACGTAATTATGTTCATTTTTTTTTTTTTTTTTATTAAAAGAATTAATTCTTATTTTATTTTTTTTGAGCATAACAATAATAACAATAATAATTTTATTGGATGCTCTTGGCATATGAAAGTATACATTTTACATTTTACTGTGACAGTCTTTAGTTTCTGAACGATACTTCATTTTTAACAGTTTAGTTCTGCTCTCTAAGCGGGAGCTTTTCGCCTAAACGCTTTGCGCTTGTTCGCGGCCCCAATGCTTATCCTAAGTTCCGAAGCTAAACTAACAATCAGGGCGATTATAATAAATATAAATATATATGTAATTTACGAGATCCTCTATTGCACCAAGGAATTACTTCATATCGCTGTCAATGTTCTATACTCCTATTAAAAGGTGTTCATTAAGTTGTTTTCTTAATCTCTCTGGTTCCATTTTCTCCTGCCATTGAATGATAAAGTGTTAAAGCACTTGATTCCCACATAATCGTATGCTTTGCGTCCTATCTCTTTCTTTCGATTTATTGATTATCCTATAAATTAATTTTATCGCGAACTTGATTAGAAATTCATTGCCGGATCCGCTCATGTGGGAGAGCGGCCCAAAACGGAGTAGTCCATTTGCGACGAGACTTTCTTTTAAGTAGACTTTTCTTTTTCTTTTAGTCGCACAGAAGATTTGTTTAAATGGGCCACTTCGCCCCGAACCCGGAGCGTTGATCGATAGGTTTAAGCGCAGTTCAAGGATCACCGAGATTCACCCGCTCAGATACAACTGCGGTCCGGCGACACGGAGAATCGAGCCGAGGGCTTTGAAAGCGATAGCTTCGCCGCATCGGTAACAAGCTTTGGTCTCCTCCGAGAATTCGCTCTCTAACACCGTCCACATATATATGTATCTGCGAACAATTATTTGCTCGTCAAACCCTCGAGTCCGCCGGTCAGTCCATCAGCGGGACGTTCAACGGACGAGGATCCATCGTCACTCCGCTCCGACCCTTGGTGATTTCCGACGATACCAGCTGTTAACTAGCTTCCAGAGTTTCACGTTTGTCTGCGGCGAGAATTGACCCGGAGTCCAAACTTTCGACGTGTATCCACCCAACGAATTCCCAAAGTTTGCCTCCCTTATGCACCGTTACAAAATTACAACGATTTAGGGTAAGTGGGGGGGGATATGGCCATGGTTTTTTAAACAACGACAATTGGAGGTGTAACGTTTATGAAATGTTTACATTTTTGTTGTAACCAACTCTAGAAACATTAAACTATATATCCGGGCAGTGCGGGAGAGATGGCCACGTGGCCCACCACCATTGGCGTGGTCATCACACCCGCAATATCCGGGTGATATGTCCACCGCCCGCTGTTGTAGGCAGTGGCCCATCCACCATTCACGTGGATATCTCACCCGCAATATCCCGGTGATGGACCACCACCATTGACGTGGCTATCTCACCCGGGTGATATGGATATCCGGGTGATATGGCCAGTAAAACAGTTTTCTTTTTAGTTTAGTATCTGAAACATTTAACAGAGGTGTTTATTGTCCTTCTGTAGATTATGTAGATAAGATGAAATATAGTAAAAAAATGTTTTGTGCGATTCCGATCCTTCTCTAGGCTTAATTGACTACCACTATTGCTGTGGCCGTGTCACCCGTAGTGGCCGGTTGACACGGCCGATAGCAAATATTTATTTACAGAGCTGCAATCAAATCACGCATCGAAAAATATCGAAAGTTCTGAGTTAATTGCTTTAGTTTAATGTTTCTGTTGTTGCAAGCGGTGGCCCCACCACCGCCGTTCACGCGGATATCTTACCCGCAATATCCAGGCTATAAGGCCACCCGCCCGCTGTTGCAGGCGATGGCCCAACACCACTGACGTAGCCATCTCGCTCGCTGTTGCAGGCGATGCCCCACCACCATCGATGTCGCGATCTCGCCCGCAATATCCGGGTGGGATGGCCAATCCCCGCTATTGCAGACGGTGGCCCACGACCATTGACGTGGCCACATCTCGCGGAACATGGATAGCCATATCACCACCCATTTTGCCGGGAAAAATATCCACCGCTTAGATTTAGGGAAGATATTTTTTTATTAAATAGCTTCACTACGCGCCAATATTTTCTCGAAAGATCCAACTAAGGTAAACGGCCCAGTTTCCGCCGCTGTCCCATTTAACGCCATTAATCGCAATTCATACTATCAATAAATATAGTGTACGTCGTAGATGCAAACGAAATTGACGGCATGTCAATTGTGAAGAGTGGTTTTGATTAATGGCCGCAATACGTACATTTTTTTTATAAAGTGTTCCTTAGAACAATTGAAGATGACGGAAACTGGGCCGTTTGCCTTATAGTGTGCAATATTGATTTACTGGCAAAATTATAATTTACTATGTCTCCAGAGAGCTAGAAATGTAGCTCGAGAAATTTTTGACTACCTCGAAATAGGTATTCACCGCTCGTGCCGACCCTTGGACGTACACTCTTAAAATTTTTTGTGCAATCGCATTGTGTCCACATACACTGAAAACTGTGCAAACTGTCGCACCATTCGTTTCTTACATTAAAAGATATTACAGATAACCATCTCACCCGCGTGGCCATCTCACCCTGACTTACCCTACAGCATATTAAAGTGTTGTCTTTTTAATGATGGCCTTAAACGATCCAATGTCTAGGCTTTTTTTTTCTTGATTTAAAGTACCGCAAGAAATTAATAAAATACTGTCCGTGTTGGCCCCGATCTGCCCCGGTGAGAAAGCACGATAGTAATACGCGAACGGAAGCGATTGCCTCGAACTCAATTAAATTTGTTTAAACGAAAGGAAATTTTTTTTTTTTTTTTTTTTTTTGCCGTCTCGCGGAGTAATTGGAGCGGAGAGCCAGTGGCAAGAAAATAGGTCGAATTTATTTTAGTTTAACGAGTATCTTCCAATGGACGTGTTCGCATTTCGCGCGAGCAAACGAAACCGCCTCGGAAAACATGGGCAAAATCGAGTGAGGCCGAGGATTTATCGAACGACAACGTTTGTCACTCAATATTCCTACTTTCACGCGCCGGAACAATAATACCAGCTTGATGGATTCATCCGATCCGCTAGTTTACGAGCCATCGAATATACGCATTAAACCCAGAGCGTTATTCGCCGCTCTTGGCAATACCGTAATTAATGATGTCCCAACGTTACGGCACGTGTCGGGCAGTAATAAAAAAATAAAATAAAAAAATCACGCGTTTAAACTAGCACGATCAACGAATCGAAGTAATGAATGCGATGTCTGTTAAAAAAAAAAAAAAAAAAGACAGAAACTAAAATCACTCGATTTTTATCCGACTCGAATGAAAGATCAATTATTCGTTTGTCAATAAATTTATTTTTTATCGGCAAAATCGCCATTGCGGTAAGAACGAGAATATCGAGAGCAGACGTTTCGTATTAATTTTGCGCACTCGGTAAAGAGCACGAAAATTAATACGACGATTTCAACGTACAATAATTTCTTTTGCCATCAGAGAGGCTCGCCTTGCGGATATATACAGAGAGCTTTTTGATGGAAAATAAGAACAAGACGCTAAATTTGAGGCTGCGTAAACAGAGAACGTATGGACATGATTGGGACAAACACATCCGCGGAGGGGTTTTATTTGTCACCTCTGAATCTTCACCTCTTTTGACAAATCATCGAGTCAAAGTGACGATGGGAAAGCGTCGGTATTTGCTGGAATTACCGACACTGTTTGCACGAGAGTCATCGGTCCGTGAAACGCGTCTACGGAAAGTAGACGCGTTTTGCGCGCCGCGTTTATCCGCCGAGAGATAGAGCCAAGGCGGAAGACTCTACGAGCGAGGTGGCGCTCGTATGAAACGAACTAACGACCAAAATCTCGGATCAGTGAACTCGCTTATTTTTATTTTTTTTTTATTTATTTTTGTTTTATTACTTTTCCGTTAAAAATCAAGTCCAATCGACGACGAAAAATCTAACATAATTCTACCCACGAAATAATTTAATATCTCCTAGTTGATTCCTATATACCAGAAAGTTGTGTCAGTTTTGCACTGGATTTATCGTAATTTCCGTCAGATCTTTATCTCAGTGTAGAGATAAAAAAAAATTCCGGTGAAGTTCGCATCTGACCATCATCTCTGACTTGAAAACCTTCGTGTCTTTGGATGACACTTTTCATGCATTTTCATAATTCAACAACACGACAGTCTCATTCACTTGCGGAGTCGATGGTAAATTGCTCAAGATTCCTAAGCTAAGAACTAGCTCTATATTCATATAAATGCACTGTTTACTTTTAGGTTGAAAACCAACTGAACTGGCGATCAAAATCTCAGGTCAGTGAATTCACTAATTTTTTTTCTTACTTTTCGGTTTAAAACCAAGCCAAATCGATGACAAAAAAAATTTAACACAATTTTACCCAAGAAATTGACGAGTATCCCATAGTTGATTGCATCGATGATTTTGGGTAGAAAAAAAAAATGTAGACAAATGTAAAAATTGAAGATCGAAAATGCGGAATGTTCTGTAAATCGATTTAGTTGTTTACAAGGCGTCGAAGGTGAATAACTTTTATTTAAAAACTTGCGTACAATATGTATGTGCAATATTGACATAGATTCATACTTTGTTACCAGTTGAGAGGGGATAGAGAAGGATCAGTGGATGATTTAGTTTTAAAACTCGCAGCAATTTAACCGAGTTATCCACTCAACACTCACTGTAGCCAGTAAACGCGAGATGCGCGCGTCCCGTTCTCCTTTTTGAAACACAGTTTGTTGTTGTTTTTACATTGTATTAAGAAACACCAAGCGCCGTTGCGTTTTTTTTTTTCGTTAATATTTGTTAATAACATTTTGGAATTATTATTATGCAAGATTAATCTTTTCGGTACCTTCAATATGGCTGATTTTTTTTTCAGATTTTTATCTCATCGAGAAGTGTTCGCAATTCATCTCTCAAACCTCTCTGAACTCACGTGGGCTCAGGCTGTCCGCTACCTTAAGGAGGGAGTCTCGCTGAGGGTGACTTCGCATAAGTTCGACAAAAATCATAGAAAAATTGCAAGTACTTCTTGATGGTATAAAAAATCTGAAAAAATTCATGCATACTAAAGTTACTGAGAAGATTAATTTTGCACAATAATAATTACAAAATGTTATTGACAAATTGATGAAAAAAATAATTGCTCAACAAATTTGCCCGCAACCCAACTTTTTTTTTTCGTGAAAATGATTCGTTTATTTTTCTGAATACGTATGAATTTTTTCAGATTTTTCAGTAATCGTTGATTTTTTTTTTTTTTTTTTTGTTCATGGAAAAATCAACGATTACTGAAAAATCTGAAAAAAATTCATGCGTATTCAGAAAAATAAACGAATCTTTTTCACGAAAAAAAAAAAGTTGGGTTGCGGGCAAATTTGTTAAGCAATTATTTTTTTCATCAATTTGTCAATAACATTTTCTAATTATTATTGTGCAAAATTAATCTTCTCAGTACCTTTAGTATGCATGAATTTTTGTCAGATTTTTATACCATCAAGAAGTACTTGCAATTTTCTCTTATTTCTGTCGAACTTATGCGAAGTCAGCGCGCAGCGAGACTCCCCCCTTAAATCCGCAACCTCCGCCACTTCAATACGGCAGGTTGACGACGAATTAAAAAATTGCCATTACCGCCGCATAGATAAAAATCCGGCGAAGTTCTTGTCCGATCATCCCTAACTTACGAGCCCTACGTGCATTCGGACAAAATTTTTCGTAAATTTTCGCGCTCCCTCAACAAGCGCAGTCGCACCCACTTGCGGCCTCGATGGTAAATTAATAAAGGCTCCTAAGCGCCACCGTCGAGATGATGGAGTGGCCATAAAGCAAAGCATGCGATAGAACAAGCCGTATATTTATACATGCACTGTATACACTTCAACTTATATATCGCACGCTGTATATGGAACGGCAGCGGCAGGAGCTTAAACCCGCGCCCTCGTAAATCCTCTCGTCCGGAAGTGGAGCGGGTTAAATAACAACAAAGTGATTATGCTAATTAAAGCAGATTGCGCGGGATGTACGAGGAGGGGTCATTCCAATATCCGCGCTCGATGATCGATTCGCATCTGCATAATACAGGCTAAATAATTACAGAGGCAGCAAAGCCCCAAACGAAAATATGTTCGAAACGGTTTTTTTTTTTTTTTTTTTTTTTTTTTTTCGGAATTGTAGAGGAGAGCGGGGCAAAATAGCACAGCGGGACAAAACGGGATATTGACACAAAACGCAATTTTCCAATAACTTATGGATGGTGGCTTTGAATGGGGTTTAAAAAACCGGACGTATCGTTGGGACAAAATGGCGCATCCAAAAATTATTGTAAGATTGAGTTTGGCTCTCACTGTCCCGTTTTTTTTTTTTCACCGCTGTGCCGTTTGGCACTGTTCTCCCCTATCGAGTGTCGTTGTAACTAGTCAAAATAAAGTTGTATCATTGGTCATTGATGCGCAGTAAAAAAAAAAAAAAAAAAAAAAAAAAATTGTACTTTCCACAACTTATTGTCCACAAACGTCCACAATTCTTTATTTGTTAATTTCCTAGTTTTACTAGGAAAGGTTTTACTAGTTTTACTAGTTTTCCTAGTTAAGGGTTTCCTAGGTTTTACTAGTTTTCCTAGTTAATAAAAGTACATACTAAAATTGTTAATAGTACGTTAAATAATGGGACAGGTTAGTCCTATTCAAATAAATGACAAACTCGTTTGTCACTTATATAACAAAATTATTTTTACGAAATTTCGCATTCCGACTGCGCGAAATTATTTTTTTTTACTGTGTGACTTGTATAATTTCGCTCTCTAGTTCGGATTAACCGGGATTTCGATTATCCGGCTACTTTTCGTTCGCGAGCCTGCCAGTTAATCGGGTTTCCGCTGTACCCTAATCAAACCGTGCGGTTTCACGTCGCCCGGTCACAAGCAACAAGGACAAGTAATTCTATAGAATTCAATAAAAAAAAAAATACAAAAAAAATTTTAAAAGCTTTCTTCAAAACATCTCAGGTGCGATTTCCCGGTAAATTCGCATTTTCATTAGACAAAGAATTTAATTACGACAATGTACGGGGCTTTCTTTTTTTAATAAACAAAAAAAAAGCCCCGCTACGCGGGCTTGCGAATGTACAGTGGTCTTCGAGTGGCTTGCATCTGAGCCGTGCAATCTTAACGATAACAACAATTACCTAAGCGAAATAATGTCTTCGAGAGAAAAACAAAAGTTCGTACAATTGGCAATAGGAGAATCGTGAAAACTGCGACCACAGTCGAGGATGCCCGCGAAAAAAAAAAAATAAAAATAAAAAATAAAAAGTCAAAGTATGATTCCTCCACTTTGCTCTCACTCTCGTGAAGATTCATTTGTCCCTTTCCTTTTTTTCCACTTTAATTTCTTTCTTCGCCGCGGTAACATCGGGAGACACTTTTTTTAGCTCGAGTTCTCTTTGCCTCCCGCGCGGCGTTTGACGAGAAAAACTTTTGTCTCCGGTATTCATTTTGGCCCTCCGGGCAATGCTGTGACACTGGCTGATATTGGTTTTACGGAACGTTATTTGCAGCTCGCGAGTTACCCGCACCCTCACCGACGCCAAAGCGTCGAGCGCGGAGCTCGTGACACCACTTTGAAATAAAAGTTCGACGTTCCGCGGACAGCGCCGAACGTTCCGTTGAATCTTAAGTCCACCGCGCTGCAACCACCAGCGACAGCTTCGAACGATTTCACTTTTTTTTTTTTTTTTTTTTCTTTTTTTTTCCGTCTCCTTTTCCTACCTCCACTATAATATTATTCATTCGACGAGAGAGAGAGAGACGCTTGCATTTTCCGTCTACGGCGCGAAATTTTTTATTTACTCGCTCTCGAGGAGTCGGAGAAGCTCGGGAAAAAAAGAAAAAAAAAAATTGGACTTTTCGCGACACTTTGTTGTCCGTCCATTGACAAAATTTAACAAAATTTGACAAAATCTACCGTTCGGATCGACCGAAGATTCGGGCAGGGACGTTCAAGGAAATATCTTCTTGTTACAGCTTGAAGATTGATCGGTGAGGAAAGAGAAAAAAAAAAAAAAAACAACTGCATTGCTTCACCGAAATTATTTCTGAGGCATTGAAATATTTTGTTCGAGCAACGATATGTCTATTTGAACTTTCGTGCCCGAATCTTCAGTTGACTCGCTCGCTTTGTTCTACCAGTGTGCGAAGATCCATAATTATTGTTGTTGTTTAACGCACTTTTTTTATCGGCACAACAAACGTCCGTCATTTGCTTGCGTTTCATTTAAGTTAAAAAAAAAAAAAAAAAAAAAAAAAAAAAATGGTGATAGATAATTTTCAAATTTGCTCACTCGTTCGTTCCCGATAATTCGCTGGACTCTCGTCTGGAGTTTCTTTCGCGTATTTTGCACCGAGCCGAAGATCTCTCCGGGCTCGCCGAACAAATGCGATTATTTCGAGTGTAAAAAAAAAAAAATGGACTCGAGACAGTAGCGGCGCGAGGGAGTTGCGAATCCGAACGAAATATCGGACACACCGAACGAGTATGTACAGTTGGGCGACGCTAGCGATGGAATCCCGAGGCGAGCGGGGCGCTAACCGTGAAATTCGCGAGAGGTCTTCAAACGGAATCGAGGATATCGTAGTCGCTTTGAGTGCAGCGGCTTGTTCGATACAAGAAGAGGGGGCGCGATCGAAAGCGGAGAGAGAGAGAGAGAGAGAGATAGAGAGAGAGAGAGAGAGAGAGAAACGGGTTACGAGGGAGAAAGTTTGGAATCGATAATCCTAAACCTATTTCAGAATAAAATGTAAGGGAGACAGCGTCGCGCGTTTGAATAAAACGTTATGTCGATACCCGCTTCAAAAATAGACGCGTGTAATGAGATAATTCAATGAAAAAATTTCTGCTCAACAGGCGAAAAAAAAAAAAAAAAAAAAAAAGAGATAATGAGAAGAAGCATCGGCGCATGCATAATCCGTTTCAATCGGAGCAAGAAAAAGCGATCGTTGTGCGCGAAAAAAAAAAAAAAAAAAAAAAAAAATGAAGAAAAAACGACGATGGAAAAACCGCCTGAAAGCGTTCCGTTCTCGAGTGTGTTTGCGCTTTACTCTCCGACGGTCTGGAGCTGAGAGTCGGTCAATATTAGTTAACTTATATAGCGAGCGAGGGAGGGTGTGCGAACGAGGGAGACCCCGGAGAAGATTTAAGAGATGAACCGCTAATGGAGTACTCCTTCGGCTTCGAAGACCCGAATCGGATGTGTCGAAATGGACGAACGAAGGAAGAAGAAAAAAAAACAAACAAAAAACAAATTGAAAAAAAAATAAAATAAAATAAAAATAAATCAAATGAAACAAAAAATATTGAATTCCGACAATATTTGCGGATGCATAAAGGAGGGAGTCTCGCTGAGGATGACTTCGCATAAGTTCGACAAAAATAATCGAAAAATTGCAAGTACTTCTTGATGGTATAAAAATCTGACAAAAATTCATGCATACTAAAGGTACTGAGAAGATTTATTTTGCACAATAATAATTACAAAATGTTGTTAACAAATTGATGAAAAAAACAATTGCTCAACAAATTTGTCCGCAACCCAACTTTTTTTTTTTTCGTGAAAATGATTCGTTTATTTTTCTGAATACGTATGAATTTTTTCAGATTTTTCAGTGATCGTTGATTTTTCTATGAAAAAAAAAAAAAAAAAAAAAAAAAAATTAACGATTACTGAAAAATCTTTAAAAATTCATACGTATTCAGAAAAATAAACGAATCATTTTCACGAAAAAAAAAAGTTGGGTTGCGGGCAAATTTGTTGAGCAATTATTTTTTTCATCAATTTGTTAATAACATTTTGTAATTATTATTATGCAAAATTAATCTTCTCAGTATCTTTAGTAAGCATGAATTTTTTCAGATTTTTATACCATCAAGAAGTACTTGCAATTTTTCTATGATTTTTGTCGAACTTATGCGAAGTCAGTCTCAGCGAGATTCCCTCCTTAAACGCTTGGATTTTCGATTTTCTGTATCTCGACGAAGTCGCGGATACCGAACTGGCGTCGATATCACATTGGCAATTTGGGGGTGCGTTCAGTGCAGTGCGAAGTAATTTCCTCAATTGTTTCTCCATCTTTTTTATAGCCAACCTTTATCGTTGAAGTGAAAAGATTGAGGAATGAAAATAGAGAATCTATCGAATGGAATGGTTAGAAAAAAACAACAAGAGAAACTTGAGCGTTTCCGCTAATGAAACGTGCAAGTATCGCACGAGTGTATGATACTTCGAAACTGAGTTCCTAAAACCCCTTCCACTCCCGTATCGCCCAGTCGTTAAAAACTTTGGATCCAGCTACTTTTTACACCCCCACCACGGACAACACACGCAACACGAAAGTTTGGCACTTACGAGGAATCGCCCCCGATCCGCAAGCCGCTGTTGGGCAAACTAATATAAGTCGTGAAAGAATAACTACGTGCGGTAAGCACGTAGTTATTCAAGGTGTCTGCAAATCGCTGGAGGCCGCTCGTAAAAAAAAGTTCTCGAGGCCAAGACATTTAGCAAAAAAAAAAAAAAAATGGTAATCAGCGTAATTATTAATTCGTTAATCAATCGATAGCAAGGTACACTGCTGGTCATGAATGCCTGGTTTTTCATTTTTACCTTCCTAGATATCTTGCTCTGCTTCACAGAGTCAAACATACCAAGGAAGACATACAGCAAGACGTGTTCAGCAAGACGTGTTCAGCAAGACGTGTTCAGCAGGACGTGTTCAGCAAGACGTGTTGCTGTATGTCTTCCTTGGTATCTTCGACCCTGTGAAGCAGAGCAAGATATCTAGAAAGGTAACTGCTGGTCATGAATGCCTGGTTTTTCTTTTTTACCTTCCTAGATATCTTGCTGTGCTTCACAGGGTCGAAGATACCAAGGAAGACATACAGCAAGACATGTTCAGCAAGACGTGTTCAGCAGGAATGTATTCAGCAGGAATGTGTTCAGCAGGAATGTATTCAGCAGGAATGTGTTCAGCAGGAATGTGTTCAGCAGGAATGTATTCAGCAGGAATGTATTCAGCAGGAATGTGTTCAGCAGGAATGTGTTCAGCAGGAATGTGTTCAGCAGGAATGTGTTCGGCAGGAATATGTTCGGCAGGAATGTCTTCGGCAGGAATGTCTTCGGCAGGAATGTCTTCGGCAGGAATGTCTTCGGCAGGAATGTCTTCGGCAGGAATGTCTTCGGCAGGAATGTCTTCGGCAGGAATGTCTTCGGCAGGAAAGTCTTCGGCAGGAATGTCTTCGGCAGGAATGTCTTCGGCAGGAATGTCTTCGGCAGGAATGTCTTAAGCAGGAATGTCTTAAGCAGGAATGTCTTAAGCAGGAATGTCTTCAGCAGGAATGTCTTCAGCAGGAATGTCATCAGCAGGACGTGTCCAGCAAGACGTATCCAGCAAGACATTCAGAAAGACGCAAAGAAATCGAGGCATTAATGAACAGCAGTGTTAGAGGAAAAGGCGCAGTAGCCAAGTCGACCGCTTCCCGATTTAACTGCACCGTGAGGAGGATCTAGCAAATATGACTATATCACTTGAGAGATATTACTATAGCACATAGTACTAGGGAATTGATGCGCCACCTATGATAGGAAGCACCGGATCTACAAGATATAGATATATTTGGTTTGTATACGGTATGTATAAATACTTGAGTACCGACGCATTGAGTGCTGGCAGAACTTGACTGCTGAAGTTCCCAATGGTCGATACTGCCTCAGTGCCTGATACTTCAATACGTACTTCAAGTACTTAGAGTATTCGCCCAGCTGTGAAATATATAGATATTCTTTCCACGTAAAATAGACCGCTTTGCTTCAGCTTACTCTCAAAACTAACAGACGAACAGACTTCCGGATAAAAATCCCATAAGCTAGAATTATTTTCGCTTTAAAATGCCCAATCAGTTATGCAGGACAATCAGCGAAACTTTCGATTTTCGCACAATAATTCAACGTTTTGGATCTAAGTCTCAAGCTCTCGTAGGTTGACGATAATGTATCGTCTATAATATTATTCCCCTCGGAGCTCCATGGAGAAGTGAAAAAAAAAGAAAAAAAAAAAAGCGCAATCTCGAGGCACTTACGAGGAATCGCCCTCGATCTGCAAACCGCTGTTGAGCGAGCTAATATATAACTCGAAAAAAATAACTACGGTGCGGTAAGCACATAGTTATTCAAGGTATTTGCAAATCGCTCGAGGCTGCTCGTAAAAAAAATTCCCGAGGCCAAGATGTTCCGCAAAAAATGTTAACTCGCGGATATATTAATTTTGTTTTAAATCAATCGATAACAAGGGGCAAGGTAAACGGGGCAACAGTTCAATCGATCGCTCCCGATTTAGCTCCTGAGATTACCACTATAGTTTAAGTATTGTCGATATGAAATATATATATATATATATATATATATATATATATATATATATATATATATATATATATATATATATATATATATATATACAGCTTAAAATGCCTAATGAGCTGTACAGACCCGATCAGCCAAAGTCTCTAAATTGTGCATTAAAGTTGCCGGCACTTCCGAGCAAAAATTCGTTTCCTACAATATTTTGAGACTTGACGATAAAAGTACTATTATTTAGAATTATTTTGAATTAATTTGGCTTTAAATACGCAGTAAGTTTTGCAGGAGGATCAGCGAAATTCTCCACTGACTATATAGATGAGAATTTCCGGCAATTTCAATAAAAAATATTCTACGTTTAGGATCAATTTCTTCTCCTCGGGGCTCCATCGATGAGTGAAAAAAAAAAAAAAAAAAGAAAACAGGGGCCGCTATTGGACGAACCAATATAAGTCTCGGAAAAAATACCTACGGCGCCCACAGTTATTCATGGTATTTGCAAATCGCTCGGGGCTGTTCGAAAAAAAAAAGTTTTCGAGGCCAAGAGCTACCGCAAAAAAATGTTCACTCGCATATATATTGATTTCTTTTTAACCCTTCACCGTACCGGTTTTTCCCTCAGCGAGAACCTAGAATTCGTCAATACTTTTTTAGCGACATTTTTTTTTAACAAATTTTATTTTTCAAATTTTATTAACGAATTTTTTTTTTTTAATGTTTTTAACAAATTTTATTTTTCATAAGTTTGTTAATAACATGTCGGAATTATTATAATGCAAAATCAATATTTTCTACATCCCCAATACACTTGATTTTTTTTTTCAGATTTTTATACCGTCGAGAAGTGTTTACAATTCCCTCTCAATTATCCGAAACTTATGCGAAGTGAACACCATTCGCAAGGACTACCTTAAGGGGGGAGTCTCGCTGAGGCTGACTTCGCATAAGTTCGACAAAAATAATCGAAAAATTGCAAGTACCTCTTGATTGTATAAAAATCTGAAAAAATTCATGCATACTAAAGATACTGAGAAGATTAATTTTGCATAATAATAATTACAAAGTGTTATTAACAGATTGATGAAAAAAATAATTGCTCAACAAATTTGCCCGGAACCCAACTTTTTTTTTTGTGAAAATGATTCGTTTATTTTTCTGAATGCGTATGAATTATTTCAAATTTTTCAGTAATCGTTGATTTTTCCATGAAAAAAAAAAAAAAAAAAAAAAAAAATCAATCGATTACTGAAAAATCTAAAAAAAATTCATACGTATTCAGAAAAATAAGCGAATCATTTTCACGAAAAAAAAAATGTTGGGTTGCGGGCAAATTTGTTAAGCAATTATTTTTTTAATCAATTTGTTAATGACATTTTGTAATTATTATTGTGCAAAATTAATCTTCTCAGTACCTTTTTAGTATGCATGAATTTTTTTCAGATTTTTACACCATCAAGAAGTACTCGCAATTTTTCAATTATTTTTGTCGAACTTATGCGAAGTCAGCCTCAGCGAGACTCCCTCCTTAAGAGAAGGCATCATCGTTTGCGGTTGGCAAAACGTCCCCGAGGGTACCCGAAGGGTTAAATCAATAAAGGTACAGTAGGAAAACCGATCGGTCGTAACGAGGGTCTCGCCGTATGTTCGATCGATACGTCCAACAATTGTTTGTATTGTGTAAATAATTTATTTGTATCACAATGGTCGGTGGAGTGGAATGAAAGATTTCCGAATATTAGAGAAGCCAGACGGTTGAAAATGGGCGTGGATTGATCGCGTCGTAAAAGCGTCTAGGTTTAAATTACAATAAACCAATATGGAATATCGATGGAAGGAATAAATAACAGAGGACTTCGAAGCACCCTCGCAGTTATCCAGCGACACAACCCGGTCGCTCTGTGCTCCGAGATACGAATTTTTTTTTTTTCTCTCTCTCTCTCTCTCTTTTATTTAAAAAATCTTTTTCACGTTTTATCGAGCACAGATGCTGCCTTAACGTTGCGCACCGGTGCATCGCCTTGCATCTTCCGCGTACCTAATATCGCGATACCGTTCGGCCATGATCCTCCGAGATTTTTCACGCGAGATGCAACACGACTTGAAATGCTGCTACGGACTTTTTGAAAGGAAAAAAAAAAAAAAAAAAAAAAAGACGAAAATTGAAAAATCCGTGATGCAAAAATGAATATCCATGATTTTCAATGCGAGCACCTTTGAAGCTCTCGTGGCGCGTCTGTGCAACATCGTCAAGGCGATGCTTCTTCAAAACGGTCGGGTAAATAATTACGAAATTTTTATGACATACGCGGAGTCTTGAGTTCTGTGTATCATTTTTTTTTTTTTTTTTTTTTTTTTTACATCGTTATTCCACGGTTTCAATTTGATTTATTTATTTTTCAAATCGTCAAGAATGTCCCGAAATATTGAACACTGCTTTCTGAAACTTTAACACGATAATAATTTTTCAAAAGAAATAAATAAAAAAAAAACTTCTTTTCCTCCCAAATCCCCGTGTACGATTAAAGTACGAATAACAAAGGATGCCGAACGATATATTGATATAGATTCCACACGGAGTGTAACGATAAAGCAAGCAACAGGAGAAAATCTTCACGAAGGTTTTCTCCTGTTGGGACTGAATTTTTGTTTTAATCTTTATTCCACGGTTTCAATTTGATTAATTATTTTCAAACTCGCCAAAAATGTCCCGCAATATCGAACACTGTTTTCCGAAACGTTAACTCGACAGTAATATTTTTAAATAAATAAATAAAAAATGTATAAAAAAATAAATTAAAAAAAAAACTCAAATCTCCTTGTACGATTAGCGTATAAATAACAAAGGATTCCAAGCGATACATTGACGTGGATTCCACGCGGAGTGCACGGCAAAGCAAGCAACAGCAGAAAATCCCCAGGGAGGTTTTCTGCTGCCGAGTCTGAGATTTAAAAAATCTCACACGTTTAAAAATCTTTTAGAATCCGTGTCTGAGATTTTTTTTGTAACTTTCCTCCACGCCTCAAAACGTATTTATTTATTTTTCAACTCGTCAAGAATGTCCCACAACAACGAACACTGTTTTCTGAAACGTTAACTCGATAATAATAAAAATAAAAAAAAAAAACAAACAAATAAAAAATAAATTAAAAAAACTTGTTTTCCTCCCAACGCCCCGAGTACGATTAGCGTACAAATAACAAAGGATTCCAAGCGATACATTGACATGGATTCCACGCGGAGCGCACGACGAAGCAAGCAACAGCAGAAAGCCTCGAGGGAGAGAGAGAGAGAGAGTGTTTGAGGAACGGTGCAGCATCGAAATTGTCCTAAAGCGACCTCGTTACCGAGGATCCATCGCGAAATAGGTCGAGCGGAAACAGTGACTCGGTAGTCGCTTAAAGTTCGCCTCTCCGTCCGATTTAACGTCGATGGGGGAGAAGCAAGGAGGGGCCTCGCGGGGGGGGCAGGGGAGGGGAGTGGTATAGAGCGATAGTCGAAATACGGAGAAAACCAGATGGTCGGAGAACAGGGAGCGAGGGGAAAAGTGAAAGAGCGAAGGAAGTAAATAAACGGATCCGAAGAGTCGAGTGTCTCGCTTGACTCGTGACATTTAAGTGGAATGACGAGGCCGCCCTACGGTCGCTCGTCTAGTTTTTCCTTTATGATTTCCTTAATCGCTATCGTCGACTAATTGAAAAACAGAAGAAAAAAAAATGACGCGGTCCTTTGTCGAAGTCGCAGGCGCCCACCTAAGCTATCCGACTGGATCTCGGCAAAAAAAAAAAAAAAAAAAAACAACCTGGAACAAAAAACCCGAAGAGAGCCGAGACTTTTCGGCATACTCTTCTCGGAACTACCGAATACACAAATTCTGCGATATTCACGCTGGAGATTCCTGATCGAGACAAGGGAGCTTTGTCCGCACAAAGGCGAGCTGATGTTTACAGCAAACATTTTTCGGGAATTAAAAAATACGGTCAAGGTTAAATGACGGACCGTCATTTTTGGTCAATTGAAGCTTACCAAAAAAAAAAAAAAAGACCGGCCCGGCAAGTCCCGGCAAAAGGTGGACTCTTGCGAGAATCCTTCGTGCGATCGAGACAGCGAAACCGAAGGTGAAATAACGAAGGAAAGAAATAAACGGAGCCGCCAATTCGAGGGTCTCGCTCTCGTGACATTCAAGTGGAATTGACGAGTCTGCCCTAAAGAGCAGTCTAGTCGCTCTATCATATTGGCTTTATCGCTATCGTCGACCAATTGAAACAAAAAACGCAGTCGAGGAAAATCTTTTGTCGAAGTCGAAGGAGCCTGCCGAGTCTATTCGAGTGCGAGGAACGTTAGAGCGGCCGGGAGGGGGCGGAGAGGTCGAATCTGCAAGAGCGCACGGAGAGGACGGATCCGTGCGAGAATCCTCTGCGTGATCGTTCGAGCTACGATGTTTGCCGAGTAACTTTTTTTTTTTTTTTACCGCTCAACCGGCAATATTTCCGGTGGCGCGGCTTTCGAAAACCCGAAGAATATTTTTGCGACCCACGATATTTCACGATGATTTTTGCGGCTGTTGTGAAATACGAATTTAAATTTTCAAAGATGGCTCCATAACATTTGTGTCGAATTTTTTAGTCAAATATGCATGAAAACGAAGCTTCTGAACTTTTAGAATCCCCCCCACCTCATTTTGTATATTGTAGCAACTTATAAAAGTGTTCGAACATAAAAAAAATAAATTGGTCAATTTTTCGTAAACCAAATAAACATCTTGAAAATTTGATTTTTTTTTTTTTAAAGGCACGAATGTTTCAATTATTGCATAAATTGTAACAAACAGAGGCACCTAACACTGACGCACACAAATCAATCTCCACACTTTCGACCACGAAAAACGTTAGAGCGGTCGGGAGGGGGCGGAGAGGTCGAATCTGCAGGAGCGCACGGAGGGGACGGATCCGTGCGAGAATCCTCTGCGTGATCGAGCTACAATGTTTGCCGAGTAGGCGACGAGCGTAGAACAAAATTCTCTGCAGCGCGAGAGGTACGAGAGGTCGGCCTATATATCTCGGTTTCTCTGCGCCATCGTCGTCGACCCTCTATAAATGAGGCCACGCGCTTCACGGGCTCTCGAGAATCGGCCTCGGTTCGGCTATGCCCCGGCTCTGACTCCCATTCCGTCCCTCCCTTTCTCTCCTCTCTCTCACTCTCTCTCTCTCTCTCTCTTTCTCTCGTGTACACTCGATCGACGATTACTTTCAGGGTCGCTGCATCGGCAAAGGAGTTCCTTATTCCGGCGATGTATTCCCATAACAGGCTGCCGGTCTCTCGTTACGAGCGCGCCGGTGATCAACACAAAGGGAGAGGGATTCGTTGGCCGGAGCGCCGAAAACAATGATCGGCGCTCGTATCGATGCCTCGACGAGGCGAAGGCTACGGATCTCTGTTTATAATATGCACTCGCGTGCCAAGCCGCGACCGGCGAACCGAAAAATATTCGTAACGGTGAAGAGGCCCGTTCGAACGGCTTATCGACAAGGTCGGCATAAGGTTTTTTTTTCTTCTTTCTTTTTTATTGGAAACAAATCAAATTAACGGAAGAGCCGAACTTCACGGAGAAATACTCTTATTTATCGAGACTCTGTAATTTTGTCTATAAAATATGTAAAGTTGTAAATAAACGAGGAAGCCATGCGGAAATTACTTTGCACCTTTTTCAACATTTATTTTACTGTTTTTTTTTTTTTTTTAACTGTTTTAACGGTAACATTAGCGATGGTGCGGCTTTATAATACGGGAAAGAATACTTTTGCGACCAACGATGTTTCATGATTTTTGCCGCTGTTGTGAAAGACGAATTAAAAATGAAATTCAAAAACATGTTAACTCTTGACTAGTGAAACGATTCTTGTGCCAGTGTCAACAGGGAAGACGCGTCCATGATATTCGTTTCGAATTTTTTAGTCAAACATCTGAAACATCGTAAGATCTAGAGTGCAAAAGATTTTTTTTTTTTTCGAAAAATCGAAAGTGTCGCGAAACCCAGAACTATCAAAGCGATTCTTGACAAATTCAACAGAGAACATTGTTTGATGTTAGACTACTTTTGTAGAAAGTTTCAGCCCGATAACTCAAAATTTGAATCTAAAGCGCGAACACACTTTAAAAAAAAAAAAAAAAAAAAAAAAAAAAAAAAAAAAAAAAAAAAAAAAATTGTATGTGTGATAAAAGCTGAACGAATGTCGCAATTAGTGCACAAATCGTAGCAGTCACTTCACTGCTTTACTTGCTTAATAAATTTCAACCCGATTGATAAAGCGGTTCTTGAATTATAGACGGTTGAATTCTACAGGCCCTGACACAAACACACACATCCGTGCACGTCGAAAAATCACTTTTTCTTTTTTTGGAAATGTGATTTTTTGACGTTTCGGAACATTCCGAACATATTTACATGAAAATTTAGGGGAAAAAATGCATGAAAAAAAAAGCTTCCACTATGAAGAAGATATTTGTCTCTGAACATTTAGATCTCTCCATTTTGTATATTGCAGCATCTTGTCAGAGTGTTCAAACGTATAAAAAAAAGTAATCGTCAATTTTTCGTAAAACAAATAAACATCTTGACAATTTGATTTTTTTTTTTTTTTTTTTAAAGGACCGAACGTTGCAATTATTGAGTAAAATATAACAAACAGACGCACCTAAACTGCTCTACTAGCTTGTCGCATTTCAATCCGACAGATAAACCCGTCATTGAGTTATAGATTATAGACGGTTGAATCGTACCAGACCTGACACTGACGAGCACAAATCAATCTCTGCATTTTTCCAAAATGTGATTCTTCGTCTTGTTTCGAATATGTTTCGAGTACATTCACAATGAAATCTCGAAATAATCCACGAAAACAATGCACAATGCATCAAAACTTCCTCCACAAGGAAGGTAATTTGTCTCTGAACATTTAATTCCCCCCCATTTAGTATATTGTAGCGACTTATCGGTGTTCAAACCAATAAAAAAAAATAAAAAATGAAATAACAGAATGATCTCAACTTGGTCTCAACAATGCATAATGCATCAAAATTTCCTCTACAAGAAAGTAATTTGTCTCTGAACATTTAATTCCCCCCATTTAGTATATTGTAGCGACTTATCGGTGTTCAAACCAATAAAAAAAAATAAAAAATGAAATAACAGAATGATCTCAACTTGGTCTCAACAATGCATAATGCATCAAAATTTCCTCTACAAGGAAGTAATTTGTCTCTGAACATTTAATTCCCCCCATTTAGTATATTGTAGCGACTTATCGGTGTTCAAACCAATAAAAAAAATAAAAAATGAAATAACAGAATGATCTCAATTTGGTCTCCACAATGTATAATGCATCAAAATTTCCTCTACAAGGAAGTAATTTGTCTCTGATCATTTAATTCCCCCCACTTCGTATATTGTAGCGACTTATCAAAGTGTTCGAACCAATTTAAAAAATATATATATATATATATATATATATATATATATATATATATATTTTAAAGAATGCTCTCAACTTTTCGTAAAACAAATGAGCGTCGTGAAAACTCGACTTTTTTTCGCGAACCACATTAAATCAGTCTTAATATCGTACCCAAGACCCGAGATCGGCGCAATTAACAAAGAGAGAAAAAAAAAAAAAAAAAAAACAACGAATAATCATCAGCCGAGATCTCCGAGCGCAGATAAACAGTAACGAGACTCACCGCTTCTTCCGGTGGGTGTGGGAGCGGACGGTGCCCGGCTCGTGGGTTCCGGTATCGGATAAATCGGATCGCAGCATTCCCTCTCGGGAAATTCGCTGGCGTACGCGAGCCGTTGAGCTATCGCGAGCAGTCCGGCTAAGGTCAGTAGGGCCAAGCGTGCCAAGCCGCGATCTCCGACACGTGACATGACTCGCGCTTCTTCAGGGCTCTATCATCATAAGCTGATTGTTATTTGCCCTCGGCTTCCTCCCGTTTTTTTTTTTTTTTTTTTTCGTCCCCCTTCCAGTAAACTTTCGGTGTCGCCGTTTGACCGATAATAAATCAGACACGATATTCCCGTCCGATCGATCTTGCCTCGACCTCGTTAATTTCCATTTTCACTCCTCAGCTCTTCGACAAATTTCTCGTAGAGACAATTTTTTTTCACACATAATGTCTCAGTTTCAACGGCGAATCGTCGATTGCTTCAAATTTCGCTCGGATCCCTTTACGTCCGAGCTCTCCTTACAGTCTCTCGTCGATACGATTTTTCACACATAATTTATCAGTTCAGCGTTCGTCAATTATTTCCAATTTCACTCGAGTCTCTTTGTATCTCGGAGAGCTCGGCACTCGCTCGCCTCTCGTGTTTACACGCCGCAACACCCAACTCTCTATACAGCTTCTCTGCACATATATATATCTATATATATATAAATATATATATATATATAGATAGATATATATGTGTATATATCCAAGCGGGACGTCGAACGCGTTGTCGAATTTTCGAAGCGGGAACGAGAGCGAGAGTTTGCAAATGGTGCCGAAGCTGAACGCGACAGGAAGTCCCGAACCTCGGTCGTGAAAGTGAGGTTATAAGACGCTTCGGTTCAGCCCGATGGACGAAGGATCCTCGAGAAATTTAGCTCGCAGACTCTCGACAGCGTCGCCGCGGCTCGCCAAGTTAAGACATCGAGACCCGAAAGATGTTCTCAAACACTCTCGATTTTCATCGCGCACGTACGATCTCTCCGGCAGATCGTCTCGCCGGGCGCATCGTCGCGCGTCGAACAGTTCCGAAGCACGTGACGCGAGAACGCAAGGCTGCAAAAAAAAAAAAAAAAAAAAAAAAACAAAGAACGTGGTATGAGAAGGGAGAAAAGGGAAGTATAGAACGATCGTTTCCGGCTTCGGGCCGCGAAGCTTCGACTTCGTGCTGCGGCCGTGGAGAGGAAGAAGAAGAATAAGGCGAAGCGCGCCCGGTGCTTACTCGTACCAGTCTCGGCTCTTCCTCGCTCGTCGGATCAACCCGCCGGAATCGCGGTGGACGAGATATAGAGAAAACGAGCCGAGCGGCAGAGAGAGAGAGAGAGAGAGGGAGGGGAGAGCGAGAAAAGAAACGGAGTTCGCCAACGGTCGATTCAGTCCTCGCCAATAGCTCTTTGTTTGTTTTTTTTTTTTCTCTCTTTATTTCCTCCGACCACTTTGCCGACGTTACGGGCGACGCGCACAAAAACAAAAAACAATGAATACACACTTGGACACTTGAGACACTGACACTCGGCACAGATCGACGGATCGGCTCGTCGACGAATGGATGGAATGAAAACGCGGACGATGTTTGGTTGCACAAAAACTTATTTATTCGACTCGTAATCCGTTTGGGAGCCTTCGTTGGACGAGGAGCTACGTCCGTGCCGTCGTAGCGCCGACTGAGCAGCGAAGAGGTCACGTGGCCGCTCGAGGCCGCAACTCACACCATCGAGGGCCTCCCCCTTCCGAAAATCGTCCAATCACGTGCTCGATCCGCGATCGTCGCTCACGCCGTCGGCGAACCTCTCCGCGTTATTGGGATCGTTTAAGTTTTTATTTTTACTTCGCTGGCACGGATATATTGGCGAGAAACGAAAAATCCCCGTTGGAATATCTTGTAATTTCGACTCGTGTTTCTTTTCCGTGTGTTTCTTTTTTTTTTTGCAGCTAACATTCCTCGCAATTAGTAGCTACGGGAAATTAAGTTGCGGAGATGAGCGGAATTATGAATCTCTCTCTCTCTCTCTCTCTCTCTGTGCTCTCGCGGGGACACAGGCAAGAGAACCGCACGTACGAGTGCGGCAAGGCAATGCGGCAAACGGATAACCCACACACAGGCACACGCCGTTCGGGTGCGCTTTACTCTCGTTACAGCTGCAACGGCAGGCTTATCTGTTTTTTTTTTTTTCTCTCTCTCTTTCTTTCACCTTTACCGGTTTCTTTTCCCCCGCAACTCTCGAAGAGTTCCCAACTCGGCGGAGATATTTCTCGAGGCTTTTTTAATCCAGGGACAAAAAAAATTGCCTGCTTTTCGAGACGATGTGTAAACACGCGCCTCTTTGTGTGTTTTTTTTTTTTAATTTTTTTAATCCTACCCGATATTTATCGACCCGCGAACTTCGAGTAATCTCTTCGCGACCACCGACAAAATTTTCCCTATTTTCCCGAATCTTTACTTTCGCCCCGTCGACGAACACCCGTATTAACACCGTAAATAATTTCGATCTAAACAGAGCGAGTGAGCGTTCTGTCGCTCGCGCGCGAGTCTCGCGGCGTCCGGACGCCCAGTGACGCTCGTCGGTCGCTCGCCAAGCCCGACGTCGGAGCCAGGAGAACTTGCGCCTCGTCCTCCAGCGCCTCTACCTTCGCCGTTTCCCACCTGCGTGCCTCCCACCGAGGTGCACGGTGGGGTTTTTACCTCCTCGTCCCCGCCGTTCGCCTCGCCCCGTCGTTTCCTCCCCGTCGCTCGGCCTGACGGCCGACGAGGACCGCCGAGTTTCCACGGGAAAGCCCGATAACGTTGAACCTACCGCTGAAAATTTTGCCCGGCAAGCCGCCGCCGACTTTGCCGACTCGCTGCCTCTCGCTCTAGCGCTCGCCTCGACGAACCGAGCTTCCCCCTTGCCGGTCGCGAGCGCGGGCTTTCGCGCGCGTACACACGTCTCTCGTGCCTGACGCTACGGAGTCTCCGGCTGGCGTCGCGCGCTCTCTCGCTCGTGTTCCTGACCTCGTTCCACCGTTTGTTGGGAGTCGGTGACAGAGCTGCCCCGAGGCCTCCGGCTATAGGCCCTGCGGCATGACGGACTGCACATTGTATCTCTGCCGTACTCGCTCGCTCACTCTTCCGCGCGTATAGCTTGCTCTCGAGGCTCTGCGTTGTGTGTGTGTGTGTGTGGGTGTGTGTTTATATGTATATGTATGCATATGTATGTATATGTATGTATATGCATGTATGTGTATGTATATGCATGTATATGTATGTATATGTATGCATATGTATGTATGTGTATGTATATGTACGTATATGTATGTATATGTGTGTATATGCGTGTATGTGTATGTATGTGTATGCATATGCATGTATATGTATGTATATGTATGTATATGTATGTATATGTATGTATATGTATGTATGTGTATGTATATGTATGTATATGTATAACAGGTGGAGGAATGGCGCTGAGATATGTTAGAGCAACCTCTCAGTTGCCCGCTCTGTGGCGGTCCCCGAAGATTCATTCGGTACTCGCGAAACCATGAGAATTATCGTCTGAAGTAACGCGGTCACGGCTATGGTTATGTTTGCGCCTTTGCGTGGCTTCGAGCTGAGGGGGAAGGAGCAGCTTTTCGCAGTGGGTTTTGGATATTATTTAGCACCCGTGTGTGCCAATGTTCGGACCGTGCACTGTAAACAAATTTTTTTTTTTGAAAATTACTGAACAGCATTGGAAGCTTTTTTTTTTAACATAAAGTGCTTCTAAAATTTCAAATACATACGCGTTGCAATTTTACAGTGAAATTAGGATTTTTTTTTATTTTTTTTTTTTATGGACATTGTTGTGAATTTCAGAACAAAAGATTTGTAATCTTAATATCTCGTATTGTAATTTTACGGTTAATCTTCCGGTTTAATGATCTCCACTCTTGATCAGAAGTGACGTCATATAAGAAATACATCACTTCCAGTTTGAAAATCTTATTTTTAGTTCGGAAATTACGTCGCACCGGAAATACGTCGCTTCCGGTTTGAAAATCTCATATTTCAACCGGATGCGACGCCATACCGGAAATACGACACTTCCGATTTGAAAATCTCGTTTTGCGACCGAATGTGACGTCATACCGGAAATACGACACTTACGGTTTGAAAATCTCGTTTTCCGACCGGAAGTGAAGTCATACCGGAAATACGACACTTCCGGTTTGAAAATCTCGTTTTCCGACCGGATGTGACGCCATACCGGAAATACGACACTTCCGGTTAGAAAATCTCGTTTTGCGACCGGAAGTGACGCCATACCGGAAATACGACACTTCCGGTTTGAAAATCTCGTTTTGCGACCGGATGTGACGTCATACCGGAAATACGACACTTCCGGTTAGAAAATCTCGTTTTGCGACCGGAAGTGACTTGACATCAAATCGATTAATTAATCGATGTAGCATTCACGAGGCAGTATGCATGCTCCTTGTCTTCTCCGAGCGTGATTGGTTCGGCGCTTGTCACCGACACCCGTCGAACTTATCTGTAATATTGTTTAGTGTGCTTAACCACAAAGCGCTGATATTAACAAACAAAAAAAACGTCTTTCCGGCTCTCATTGAATCTCCTGCTCAAACTATTCTATACACTATCTTATAGTTTATACGATTCTTTCGCATGGTCTTCCTCCAAGCGCCTTACTTTTTGCCGGAAGTGAGCTCAGGCCGAAACAAATTTGTCGCAAACGACAACGCATGCCCCGCCCTCTCAGCATGCATAACAAAAAATTCATTTCCAATATCTCGCGTATATCTCGATCGAGCATTGCGAGGCAATAGCCCTCTAAAATCTCGAAGCACAGTCTTTATCAAACCTCTCTTCCATTTTCATTCTATCGATAGCTCGCCAATTTTATTCCCATCGCAAATGTAACCGTCTATAAAAAAAAAAAAAAAAAAAAAACAAAACAAAACAAAACACAAAAAACAAAAAAAAACCACCGATGAACCTTATTCCCGTCATTCTTGTTTACTTCTTTTTTTTAAACCCCAACATCCCAGAGCGGAAATCAACTTCCTCTTCTTGTGATTTCTCCCGTAGTCTTTTACGATCTCGACACTTTCACGTATTCGCCGCAGGAGCTTCCCCCGCCCCACCCCCCTGCTTTCCCTGATAAAATACCGTACCTTATATCTATCCGTGCATGTGTGGCACTCGGATCGCTTGCTCTCACCCACCACCCCCCCCCCTCCTATCGCTCACCCTCGCCTCTTTCACTCGGGCAATAAACCCGCTTCTCTCGCGAAACGAGGATATTTCACGGAGCCAATACGCTGAGGAGTAAGATAGAGTCAGGTAGATATTTACGTTTCTCCGTGTGCTTCCGACATGTGTCTTTAGCTTCTTGGGTATCTCTTCGCCTCACCCTTCGATCTCCACAACCCCTCGTGTGTATGCAAAAGCCCTTATCGATTTACGTCCGAATTCTTGGTCGTTGTGGGCGGTGTAACGTTACCTTTACCTACCATTCCCGGAGGCATTTCGAAAGTCACGATCTCTTCCAACCCTCCCCCTCGTTTCCAACCCTACCTCGCCGACCCCCTCGTCGACGTCGTCGTCTTCATAGCAGGGTGTAGCAGTCGTGGCCCGTGTCTGGGGGTCAGGCCAGGCCGAGAGAGCGAGAGGGAGGAGGCTGAAGTGACAGGCAGTACCTGCATAATGACTCGACTGCTGCAGCCCGTTTCTGCTGCAGCGAGCGCGCACGCTCGTCTGCACGCTGCTGCCTCCCTCACACCCTCCACCCTTACAACCTTCCACCCTTCCGGCCCGACCGCGCGTCGTCCCTCCTCGCTGCCTGCATCTCACCCTTAACTTCAAGCTCACCCCCCCCCCCCCTCTCACCGCCCTTTCTGCCTCCTTCTTCCGCGCTTCTCTATCAATGAGGAAATGCGGCGCGACCTCGTGTAACAACCTACCCACCTACCGGCCATCGCTGCTTACCGAAGCTATGCAGCACCGGAGAGGCGAGAGTCGCGTCCCTAAAATTCTGTTCCGGGTGGAAATTATCGGCGGAGCTATGCGGTCGTTGGATTGTTCTTCATTCTTTGGTTTTTTTTTTTTTTTTTTTGGGAAAAAAAAATCATGGAGTAAGACGTATTTTTTTAGTTGGGTTCGCAGGGGCAGTGGAAAAGGCCCACGATGGTCAGACGGAGGCTAAAGCGAGTAGTGAAGGATGAGTGGTTGTTCTTAATTTTTTGGATTTTTTTTTTTTTTTTGTAGAAAAGACCATCGAGTAACTTCTATTTTTAGTTGGGCCCGCAGAGGCAGTGGAAAAGGCCCACGATGGTCAGACGGAAGCTAACGCGAACAGTGAAGGATGAGGGATTGTTCTTAATTTTTTGGATTTTTTTTTTTTTTTTTGTAGAAAAGACGATCGAGTAAGTCCTATTTTTAGTTGGGCCCGCAGAGGCAGTGGAAAAGGCCCACGATGGTCGGACGGAAGCTAACGCGAGCAGTGAAGGATGAGGGATTGTTCTTAATTTTTTGGATTTTTTTTTTTTTTTGTAGAAAAGACGATCGAGTAACTCCTATTTTTAGTTGGGCCCGCAGAGGCAGTGGAAAAGGCCCACGATGGTCAGACGGAAGCTAACGCGAGCAGTGAAGGATGCGGGCTTGTTTTTAATTTTTTGGATTTTTTTTTTTTTTTTTTGTAGAAAAGACGATTGAGTAACTCCTATTTTTAGTTGGGCCCGCAGAGGCAGTGGAAAAGGCCCACGATGGTCAGACGGAGGCTAACGCGAGCAATTAAGGATGATGGATTGTTCTTAATTTTTGGCTTTTTTTTTGTAGAAAAAACCATCGAGTAACCCCTGCTTTTAATTGGGTCCGCAGAGGCAGTGGAAAAGGGTCACGATGGTCAGACGGCGGCGACGCGAGCAACTATTGACGATGGATTGTTCTTAATTTTTTCGTTATTTTTTGGTAGAAAAAACAATGAAACATCTCCTTTTTTAGTTCGATCCGTAGAGGCAGTGGAAAAGGCCCACGATGGTCAGACGTCGGCGAACGCGAGCAACTATGGACAATAGATTGTTCTTAATTATTTCGTTTTTTTTTTCTGATATAAAAAACAATGAGAGCCCCTTTTTGTTGAGTTTGATCGGCATAGACAGTGGAGAAGTTCCACGATGGTTAGACGACGGTAAGTGCGAAGCATCGATGGGTGTCTGACTTCTGCTTGTTTTTACTACTGTCCGAGTCTTGAATCGATCCACGTGGCGCGACTCGGTGCCGATCATCCCTGCTCACTTAAGCTGCGCAGCATCAGAGACTTGCGGCTCGGTTCTCCAAATTTCTGCCTCGCGGGGAAAAGATGCATCGAGCTCTGCGATAATTGGATTGATCTTAATGCTTTTTTTTTTTTCTTTTTTGCATAGAAAAAACCATGGAATACCCCCTTTTTAGTTGGATCCGCACAGGCAGTGGAAGAGGCCCACAGTGGCCAGACGTCGGCGAATGCCAGCAACGATGGACGATGGATTGTTCTAAATTCTTTCGTTTTTTTTTTTGCGTAGAAAAACCAATGGAAATTCCCATTTTAAGTTGTATCTGCAGAGGCAGTGGAAAAAATCCACGATGGTCAGACATCGGCGAACGCCAGCAACGATGGACGATGAATTGTTCTTAATTCTCTTTGATTTTGCGTAGAAAAAAACAATGGAAAATCTCCTTTTTTAGTTGGATCATAGGCAGTGGAAAAGTTCCACGATAGTCAGACGCCGGCGAACACAAGCAACGATGGATGATGGATTATTCTGTATTTTTTATTTTTATTTTTTTTTTTTGCGTACAAAAAAAACAATTCAAAAGCCCTATTTTTATTTGGATCTACAGAGGCAGTGGAAAAGGTTCACGATGGTCAGACATCGACGAACACGGAGCAACGATGGACGATGGATTGTTCTTAATTCTTTCGATTTTTTTTTTGCATAGAAAAGACAATGGAAACCCCCATTTTTAGTTCGATCCGCAGATGTAGTGGAAAAGTTCCACGATGGTCAGACGCGGCGACCGCGAAGCTACGATGAACGTCTGACTGCAGCTAGTTTTTGCTACTGCCGAGTTTCGAATGGAGCCTCCGCACGGCTCGGAATGCCGCACAAACACTTTGCTCGTGTGCGCATGTCCGCGCGAAGTACAAAAAGCATCGGACTATTTTTTTTTTTTTACTATGACTTTATGGAAGTACTAAATTTTTCGTTCGTTACATTTGACGTCAAGCCAACATTTCTGAAACGGCACGGATCAGTGGGACGACAGTGGTAAAGTCGCGCACTGGTCAGACCCGGCTGGGGCGCAACTACTTTTGTCCGACTATCGTGCGCTTTTACTACTTTCAGGATCGCTTTTCACTATATCTTTAGATTTTCACCTGCCTTCCGATCTCGCACATGATCCGCTCTCTGGAGACTCACTACGCTCGAATCTGACAAACTGCCGTCTCTTCGGTCCTCTCAAAAGTTTTCATCGTTTCGCATCCCCAGACGAATATAAAAGGACACAGGATAAGAACGACGATCAAAAAAATAAAAAAATTAAAAAAAAATACGTGGTTGAAAAGAACACTTGTTTTGTATAGGAAATGAATTTATTGATCTGCCGTATAACGTAGACGGTGATTATCAAACGAAGATTCTACAGCGCGGTACCACATACGCTTTGGGCCGGAATATATTTTTGTTATTTTTGTTATTTTTCTTTTTTTTCTCTTTCTTATTTCATATCAATGGTTCTTACACGGATTATGCGAGCGATTATCGTCGCTCGGTAGTTCTATTTTATTTTTTATTTATTTATTTTTTTTCATTGCCTCTTCTTTCTCGTTCGATTTTTTTTTTCCACCTTTTTTTCGCACCACCGATCATCGAGTGTGCCACTTATAAGAACTTCAACCTCGTCCTTACATCGAACGATATCGTATTCGCGCAGCGATCTCATCGTCATTATTATTAATATTAGTTTTCATTTGTTTTATTTGTTTTTTCAAAATTTCACTCGTTACGCATCGAGTCCGCCGTCGTGAATCCAAAATTTTTGTTTTTTGTTTTTTTTTTTTTTTTTTTTTTTTTTTCTTTCAAAGACAATACTTTGATTCAGTCCGACAAGGAGACGATTCACGATATCGCACCCGATAGATTAAAATTCAAATTTTCATCTCTATAGAGCTTAGGCGTGCACGCACTCACGTAGACAAAACTTCGGCTCGAACTTCCGCTACGCAACACAGCACGCGTATGTACATCGATATATATATATATATATATATACATACGGATTATGGGTAAGAAACTCGTACGTTCATGCTGTTTTTTTTACGTATATATATATATATGGTTCGTTCATACTTATGACAATAATAGTATTTTTTTTTTTTTTTTTTTTTTTTTTTTTTTCATGCAAAAACAAATGTTGTATCACAGTGGGACAGCGTACATTTTTTTTTCTTCATTTTTTTTTTTTTTTTTTTAACATTATCATAATAATTGTGTCGATAACTCTTTTTCTTCGCTCCGGCCTTAACGTCGTCAATTTTCGCCTCTCCCAATCATTTGTCGCATATTGCCTCACGCCAAGATTTCCCTCGTCCTCGTCCGGTGCATCCCCAAAACTGCCCTCCTCGCCCCGTCGATATCCGTCGTGAACTCGACTCGTCTCGTGAACCCGATTAAATTCGTCGCGTGAACTCGATTAACTTTATCATCATCCAGACCAGCGGCAATCGCGCCAATTATTATTGGAACGGAGGTCCAATTTGTGTCAATCGATCGGCTTCGCAAATCGGCCACGTGGATTATTACGTCGCTGCGTACACAATACGGAGCATACTATATCGCACGTACAACGCGCGTACAAATATTTTTTCATTTTTTTTTTTTTTTTTTTTTTTCATTTCACTTCATCGTCTCTATTATAGTGTTAAATTCTAATAATGAGTCGCCTCTCGTCCCGTTGGCTATATAACTTATATTTACGTTCATATATATATATATATATATATATTTCATCTCGATGCGAAGTAAGAATTATGCGTTTCTTATTCGCATCTCGATATTGTTGTTTTGTTGTTATTATTATGTTTATTATTTGTTTAATATTATTATCGTTAGACACTGGCGCTCGTCATTGTGAATTTTTTTTCTTCTCCATACTCGCGTTAAAACATTCGCTCGGTTATTTTTATTTTATTATTATTATTTTTTTTCCAATTATTCGCGCCTTTTTACGTATTCGCTCACACGATTCATCAGCGGTTAATGAGTTTCGCGCGCGGTAATCCTGGCACGAGTAAAGCTTGGTTCACACGTTACTCGGTGGACGTTGTAACGTGCATCTTTTTTTTTTTTTTTTTTTTTTTTACTTGGACCGTTTATTTTTTGTTACCTCTACAGGCGCAATGAGCTCTCGACCATTATTACAGTCGTTCTTCGATTAAGTTTATTCCCAGCCAGAATCGGTCAAGCTCTCTTCAGTTCGTTTTTCTTTCTTTTTTTTTTCTTTTTTTACAGTTAAACGCGAACTCGTCAGCCGACGAGGTTTTTTTTTTTTTAATTATTCTATCGGAAAACGGCTCAAAGTTCGACGCACGACCGTTCGCCGGTGGGAAATATCTCGACTGATACGCACGGGATACGGGTATATCGATTATTAAAATTTTAATCAGTTTAATGTTATTATCGTTATTTAATAATCACCATTTATTATTTTCCTCGAACAGTTTGATTATCAGTATTCATAATTGGTTGTTTACATTTTTTTTTTTTTTTTTTTTTTTTTTTGCTGCAAGGCTCTTTTATTATTTACTCGTACTATCAAAGTTATCAATTATCAAATTTTCTCGATCGCGCTATCCGAAACGCCTCAACGAAAATCCTTCAAAGACCCTCTCCCACCGAGAAATATTTTAATCACCCCGTGAAAAAAAAAAAAAAAAAAAAAAACTCGCTCACTCGTACACTGAGAAAAAGAATAGTATTCACAACTATGACCAATAGTTCCCAGGAGGAACGTCTGTACAGATAATGTCTGATGGTATATATTCAATTCGTTAAAATGAATATTGTAGTCTCAACAATGATTATTCATCATTGTCGTAACTATAAAATGCAAGCGTTCCCTCTGGGAACAATTTTTTTTATGGTAAAAAGTCAGTATTGTTGCTTTTGCTGTGTAATTTCTTTTCTCAGTGTACACTCGCTCTAAACTTCCCTCCTTCCCGTCTTCTCGTCACTTATAAACCAACAATAATCTTTCATTCGTCGAGTGGCTCGCGACCACTTTTTCCAACTTGTACAAAAGCTAAGGCAACGTTTTATTTTTGTTTTTATTTTATTTTATTTTTTTTCGTCGACGTTTGCACGACCCGGAAATCGAATACGCACGACCACATCGCAGTGCCAGTCGTCTCGTATCGGTGAAAAAACTTTTTTTTTAATTTTTCTTTTTTTTTTTTTTTTACAACTGTGACAAAGACGATCGACGGTGTTTCATGTACAAAAGTGCGCGCAGTACAAATTTTTACCTCGCGACGGAAAGTCCCCGGGACGCCGTCGGAAGTTTGGAAAAAAACACACCGTTTTCATCGTCCGACAAAAAAAAAAAAAAAAAAAAAAAAAAAAAAAAAAACACCGCGTCGTCGAACGCGACACAGTTGGACAATGACAATTATTTACAAATCTGTGAAATGACCGAACTTCGGACAGTTTTTTTTTTTATAGCACAAAAAAGAGAGATAAAAAAAGATTTACGAAGCATGTGTTGCGAAGATTTAGCTCGACGTCGATTTCTGATTTTTTTTTTTTGTTTTTTTTTGAGATTTCGGTATCATAGATCGAAAGCACATGACAAGATTTACGCTCTTCTCCGCTTCGTGCGATTTCATTGAGATAACAAAAGAAAAAAAATCCTCCTCCCTTCGAGCCTAATTTAAATTTGGCTCCGACGAATTAATATAAATAATTCTCATCTCCGCCCGGAAAACGGCGAGATCCGCGCGAACGATATAAATCGTCATCCCTTTATTTTCGAAATAGTCCAAGCGAAGCTTCCTAACTATCGATCGCCCGGCAAACTCTCTCTCATCTAAATACGTTACGATAATACACAACGCCTATGTTTATAAATAATGGTTAAGGTTTCTTTGAAAGTAAGTAAAAATATAGATATATGTAAATATATATAATATATATATATATATATGTATATATATATAGAATTTTTTTTTTTATGTTTGTTGTTTTTGTTTTTTGTTTCATATTTTTCTTTTTACAATTATTATTGAGTGTTGTTGGGTGTCGTGTTGTTGGTGTCAATGTTGTTCGTAATTTTTCATTATTTGTTTTCTTTTTTTTCTTCGTGTGTTCGTGTAATTATCAATAATACACCTAACATTCTTTGTTGTATTCGCACAAGGGACGACGAAGCGATGCCGTCTGTCGAGGACATTGTCTGTTTCTTTCTCGTTTATAATTACTTATTATTTTTTTACTTTTCTTGGTTTTTTTTTTTTTTTTTTTTTCGATTACTTTTAGGCTGAGATCAAATTTTATCTTGAGGTGAATTTTCGAGGCTCTCTCGAAACTCGTGAGAATCGACGGCGCGTCGACTCTCGGCCGATTTCTCACTCGAGCCACGGGCTCGAGCGAAGTCAACATCTCAGGCCGCGTCCTCGCGTTGCGTCGTGTGCATTTCTGTTTTCATTCTTTTTTTTTTCATCTCCCCTCGAACATAAAAAACAAAAACAAAAAAAAACTATACTCGTCGCATTTAACTCCCTTGTTTCTTTGTTGCTTGTTTTTTTTTTTTTTTTTGTTTTTTTTTATTATCACATCAGCACCTCCGAGTAAGCCCGCACAAAAACAGGCCGTTAGAGTTTCATGGGCATTCGTCGAACGCGCTCCAAAGTTAAAAACGTCTCGCTAGCTAGCGCGCATACACACACATTGTTACGCAATTTAAAAAAAAAACAATCGCCACACGGCGACGTCGACCGGCTGCGAGCCGATTTTCATTTTTTTTTTTTTGTTTTTTCGCCGGCGGTTAAATCGATTAGAAAACACTGCGAGAAGGCCTCGTTACGCGCGCTCGCCCGGTGCGCGACGCATTCTTGGATTGCATCCGTCGCGACGAAACTTTGTCGAAAGAGAAAAAAAAAAAAAATTACCGCTGCGCCGGCTCGGCGAACACGCGGAACGAGTCACTCGCTGGCTTACGGCACTTGTACATAGAAAAAACTGAGCTACCTAAGTCTACGTCATTCGCGAGTAACAGGCGAGTGAATTGTCCGTCGTGTTGCGTTCAGACACCGAATAAACCGACCAACAACAATCACATTTTTTTTTTTCTTCTCCGCAAACAATTGCTTCGTTCAGTTTTGCGACGGAGCTGACGAGCTTGAACTTGAGCTTAAACTATAAACAATTGTTCATTGTTATTATTACTACTATTATTATTTCGAAGTTATTTAACTGCATTTTTTTACATACAAAAATTCTTGTCCTAGGAACCAACGAGCGTCCCATTGGGTTTCCAGTTTTTGAGAAAAAAAAAAAAAAAAAATGCGATTATCTTCCACGAGACGGAAAGTCAATGTTCGAAGCGAAATGTAGAGGGGATCGGCCTGCACGCCAGCAGGGACGATTCACTCGCCCGTATGCGTGCTTTCGGTGATGCGACTTTACGTTGCATTGAGCCTTAGTTTGTTTTTCTTTCGTTTGTTAATTTTAACGTTGAATGTTACAATTTCCAGACCTAGGCGAATATAGAAGCTTCCGTCATCCCGCTTGCGCCGATCGGCGATCGAGCGTCGAGTTCTCGTCTCTCTCGAGGAACGTTTTCCCCTCACCTCGCGACGCGAACCTCTCCACAATCTTCAAGCCCATTCGTACGTTGAACTTCGTTCCATTCTCCGTGACTTTGGTAGGTCGGGACGACGAATTTTACGCATGCGGCAACAACGAGCTTTCGACTGTTTTTTTGTGAGAAAAAAAAAATTGATACAAAAGCTTGGAAAAAAAATATTTACTAAGCTTATGGCGAGACGGTGGTCGGCTGGAACCCAATACACTTTTGCGCTTACTGACCGCTCTGTAAACGCAAAATTTCTCGGTTTCGTCGTCGACCGGAATGAGCGAACATTCGTGCGTGAATTATAAAAAAAAGTACATATGTATATATATATATATATATATATATATATATATATATATATATATATATACACACATATATATAAAAACTCGTCGACCCTCTCGTTGTCGCCAGCGTTTCGTCGATCTCGCGACCCTGAGATCCCTCGTCAATAATCCTACGAGCCGGGTTTCGCGCGCAATGATTTTTTTCAGATACAGATTTTCCTCTTTTTTTTTGTTTTCATCGAGAGACTAAACTCGACCCTCGTTCGCGTACTCGTCATCTACCTCCTGCTCGTCGTCGTTTATCACATCCTACAGACACTATACTTAGAGTTTTCCTTTCTTTAATAACAGCACAGAAGGCGTCCGCAAAAATAATGAACGCCCGTGTCTCCGATCTAGCGCGGATCTATCGTAAACTCGATTCGACGCGTGGAAAGAAACATTAGACAGAAAAAAAAAACGGAAGAGAAAAAAGGAAAATGAAGATACGTTTACAAGAAGTGAAGACATCGACGTTATTACAAACATACTCATTCCTAAACTTTACACGATCGTCGGGACCGAACGAGAAAATCGTCGACGGCCAGTTCTTTTTTTTTTCTCTCCCTCCGAATCTCTCTCTCTCCTATATCTCGTTTACAAACATGGACGGCCGTCGCGATAATCATATGTGACGCACACACACTCAGACACACACACGCACACAGGCACGCAAGCGCATGAGCGCGATACAGTGTTTTTGTTTTTTCTCGCAGCGTGCTTCGCGAGACACAAGGCTCATCCGGAGCAGCCAATCAATTTTTCCGTCGCACAATAATTCGACCGTACGCCGATTCCCGCGACACAAAATCGTCGCTGCTTCTTCTTCGCTCTCGACCTCACGCTCTACGCGAGGTCGCGCACACGCAATAGATATAGGTACATATGTATATAATATATATGTATATATGTTATATATATATAAAAATGGAAAAGCAAAACGTAGAACGTTGATAGTGAAGAGAAATTAAGAGAAACAAACAAGTACAGATTACAAGCGAGAAACAATTACATACGTGTAAAAGAAAAAAAAAAATATTGAAACACCATCGTTCGTCTTATCGATCCAAAATCACAGACAGTTATTTTTTTTTAATATAACTCACTTCGCGTATTCGGTCGAACGCCTGGCACAGCATTTAAATCCTACGTACAAATAATCCTCCTGGTTTTTTTCCACGATCGAGATAAATTCGTTGTACCGATTGATATAACGAAGTGATGGCGATGGAGAATGGTTCGTTATGCTTCTATGCGTGTGTTTTCTTCTTTCTTGCTTTTTTTTTGTTTTAACGTTCGTTACTGTGCTTTTATTTCACAGCGTTGAGAACGCGGATGGTGATGGATGGTTCGCGAGATCGTGTAATGCACTTAGCGATCACTCGGAAGGATGAAGAACTGGTATTTTTCTGTTTTTTTTTTTTTTTTCGTGAGCGGCACGAAATTTTCGATATTAAAATCGTTTAACGAAGTATTTAATTTCTCTTGAGGTTCTCGATTGATTTTCATTTTAAACTGAGATCACAACTGCTGCTACTGCTACGACTTTTAACCATCGGCTTTTCTCATTCTTTGTGTTTCCCACGTTTGATCGCCACGGGGCTCTTCTTTGTGTGCTCTTTTGTATTTTCTTCACTCGCGTTCCGTCATTGTTCTTAAAAGCGTTTGCGAAGCCCCTCAAAGGAGCATCGACCCGTCCGTCGTCTCTCATCACGATTATTTATTTTTTTAAAGATTTTTAGAAAATCTCTGCTTATTTATTTAATCACCTGATCATTGATTTACTTGATCACTATTGACAGATTATTTTGATTTTGTCCCTGAAACTGCATGTACTGTGCCTGAAGCTGAGCCAGTGCCGACGGACTCGCGAAAGCCGGATACGTCAGCGTTGTTCGTAGGCTCTCGTTGTGTTCCTCCAGTGAATTTTGAGCATAATGAAGCACGAGATGTTTCAGTGTCGCGTGTATATTGTAAGGCTCGGCGAAGCCGAAACCACGCTCCGTCGCGTATATTATGCAATGGTTGACCATACCGTTGCACCTGAAATATCAAAAATTGTCGTAGATTAAAAAGACCCAAAACTTCGTCCTTCGAACTTATAAAGAACAAAAAAATTCCATCGCTTTCGAGATACTCACATTATAGAGAGGGCGTACTGGCCTGTCCGCGAGCGTCTCACGAGGAAAGTGCCGTCCGGAAGATTTTGTAATATTCTATCGGCGTCCGATCTGGAGCCCTCGAGGAAAAGCCACGTTTTCTCGTCGGAGTGAACCTCCAAATCGAATTCCTGAAGATCGTTTATCACGAGATCCCCAACTACCGGATTCGGCATTGTGTTATTCAACATTAGATTTATCTTTGTTTGGTTCATGCCGTTTTTCCTCAACCACCTGTCGGGCAGAAAAGAGAAAAACGAAAAATTAAATTAATGCAAATTAACGATCCTCAGAGATCTGGCCGATTCGCCGCATCGTCTTCTCGAGGAAATGTAACGACCCACGCGCGTTCAATCGTATTGGATGATGTCGACCATATTCGACAGCGGTTCGAAGGGAAACGGGATATTTTTTTTTTACGTACATCAAGTGCTTGTCTCTTTGCCGCATGAGCTGTATTACTTCGGGCTTCAGTTTCTGCATCTCACGCTCGAGAGTTCTGTTGTAGGCGATTTGTTGTCGTAGACTGTCGTCGAGCTGCTCGCGACTATCTTCCAGTGACTTCAATCGACTCTTCAGCAATTCGGCGTTATCGGTCAGACTGCGAAGAAAACGGCGATGAATAAACATAGTTGTGTGTGAGTTTGCGTGTGTTTTCAACGTGTCCTCGTGTCGGTTTATGCCCAGCCACGAGAGAGAGAAAGAGAGAGATAAGATAACGAACAAACTGTACAAGAGGCTTGTCATAATACAATTTTTTTTTTCCAACCAGCAGAAATTTATTCACACACTCGGTTATCAAACTCACGTCGATATCTCGTGGGGTTGGGCCTCTTTCTGATACGACTCCTGAAGCTTCATCTGATCCTCGAACATCTTTATCGCCTCGGAAAACGCTTCGAGCGCTTGGCGCTTCAATTGCACCTCGTATGCCGTTCTGCTGTACAGCTCCGAACAATCTTGATACTGTCTAACCTTGTCCGTCATTTCCTTGTCCAATTCGACGTACTTTTGCAGAACGTTCGCCGTGTCCGTCGTACTCGCGATTTCGTCATCCTGCGAGGGGAAATATACAAATTACATACAAAAAAATGTCAAAATATTTGCGTATTTCTGGTGTGTGCGATGCAAAACACCAGATATTAATCGACGATTAAAATACTTCGATTATCTTTACCTGTTGGAAACGTGAAACGGGATAGAGGAGCTTGATGTCGAGGGTCGAATTGTATTGAGCCAGAGAACAGTTTCGATAGTGATCGACGAGCTCGATGACCGAATGGAAATTGTACGGCTCCGAGAAACCGTATTTGCCATTTCTGTGACAGATCTTGATGAGCTTGTTGGTACCGCCCTTGCGCAACGTTAGGGTGTACTCTCCGCCCTTCGATGACGCGTTCCGAACGAGAAACGTGCCGTCCGGGGAGTCCACCATCATCTCGTTAACGTCATCTCTCGTTATGTCGCCCCAGTACCATTCGGCCTCTTGGAGTGTTCTCGGTCTATCGAATTACAAGAGATTAGTTTTACTTTTTATAATTTTATTTTTTTAACGATTAACTTTGTTTACTGAAAAGTCGTTGAACTTTTGATCGATAACTGTAACTTTTTTTTTTCGAAGAGGATAACGCGTACAGTTTGGAATGCAAGAGTTCACAATACTGTTTGAAACCGATACAAAAATGCTGTCGAGTAAAAATTTCGATAACGGTATTAAAATTTAAAAAACCGAGAATTTTTTTTGAAATACCTGTGTGGCTGATCTTTGTTGCTATCCGGATTCATTTGCCGGTCGTTGGCCGTCGTGTCCTCGTCCAGCGTGGGAAATGGATCGAGAACTGGAAACTGTGGCCTCGAAACTTTCCTCGGTGGCAATTGAGGAGCGCTCGCAAATTCCGGCAGCCTCTCGTTCCAATTACCGTGAAGCAAGAGCAATTCCATTATGCGAATATGAGCCTCCGTGTTGTACACCACTTGACTGAAATTAGTACAGAGATATATATAGAGGGTCGAAGCAAGGAAGCTTGACGAGCTTGTGCGAGCGGGAACAATCGATATTTCGAGTAGGCGTACACACAACGACAGATAGGCGGAGTTGTGCCATTTATGGACAAAAAAAAGAAGAAAAAAAAAAGAAAAAAGGAGGAACATTACGAAGAAGGGCACTTACATTATTCGCTCCCAGGGAGGCCTGAGGAATATGTGGCACAGCACTTGAACGAGAATCGTCGGTGGTTCGGTGTAGTCCCTCGCATGTTGCAATTGGCATATGCGACAAAAGTGAGCCATTAGATAATGCAAGGTGGTTTTGTGATGTTCCGGCAGTTCGGCTACCAATTGACCGAGTCTCGCTGCGCACTGTTCGTCGCTCCGCAAGCCTGTTTTTCAACATTACAATGAATACAGGGTTGTAGAGAGAGTACTTTTAGCCGGGTCGTTTCAATTCACGGGATAAATCGCTGCATGTACATTCCTCGAGAAATATATTTTAATAAATATCTTATTTGTAATGTCATTTGTGAAAGGCGTTCGTTTTAAGGGCATGTGGTACAGACTCAATCAGTAACAAATCGCCTTCCCTGTTTTCTCCAAAACAATTGATACGACGGGCAAACGCAAATTAGGTTTTCATACTTATATCTGTTAACTACAAAAACCTAATTTGATTTTGGTCGAAGCATCAACCATCACGAAGAATATAGGGAATGCGATTTGTTACCATCGGAGCATTGATACGTATGTATCACATGCCCTTAAAGTTAAGATTCCATTGTAAATGCGACACTCCATATCGGCTAAGGGTTTTTTGACCGCCAGCCTGTGAATGGGCATTGCCCTTCTATAAATAAAATAAATAAAATAAATAAAATAAATAAAATAAATAAAATAAATAAAATAAATAAAATAAATAAAATAAATAAAATAAATAAAATAAATAAAATAAATAAAATAAATAAAATAAATACTTTCGGTCAAAGGCGTATTGGCCAACCATATGGCATTATTGTATGGGAGGCCCATAAATATCTTTTACTACTACTACTGTATAAATAAAGGAAATAAAGTATTACTTTGGAAATCGTTATTTTTATACTATTAGTGTAAAATTGAATGTGCGTACTTGATGCCTCCAAGAATCTGTCGTACCATTGTACAGGTATAACGGGGTCGGGCAATTCGCGAAGAAATTTTTTCAGCACACTCGCTATGCACTGCGGACTGTAGGAGCTCAGATCGGCGTTGCAGACGTCTGTGGAAAAAAAAACGAATGGAAAAAAAGAGCATTGTTAAGATCTCAGGTCGAACATTGTAGCAGCATTCTGGAAAATCCTACGGTTTATCTGACCGTTTCAGATACTCACCGTGGTTTAGCTCTTGTCGAAGCTCGATAGTCTGCTCGTTCGGTGGGCTATTGTGGTAGACTTTGTAGAGATCTAGGGAGGCGTCGACGTAAGCCCTTTCCTCCAATGCGCGAATGCAACGCTCGACGAGAATCGGTGCTTTCCGCGTGGCAGTATCGAATTGCGAGCACAGAGCGAGGCCGAAAACTGGAAGATAAACAGGAAAGAAAATTATTAGATTAACGACTCACGCCACAGAAAAAGTTCAACTTTTTTGTTTTGTTTAATAGTATATAGTGTCAAGAATATTCTGTTAAATTGCTATGTCGAAATTCAGCAAATTATTAAAGTTGGAGATCGTTATGTGGAAAGTGGTGGAGCGCTCGAGTTCGAACTTTGAACGCGTTTTTCTCAAAACGTGATTTTGAAGATCGATGTCCCCGATTTCTCAAAAATGGTTTGATAGATTTTTATGAAAATTTGTACCGATATGCTTCAACAAAGTCTTTAGCCCTTGACGGTCTCATATTTAAAAAATAATAATAATTAGAAAAATGGTGCAGTTTAAAAAAATGGATAAAAATCGACTTTTTCTTCAAATGGCCGTCATTTTGCCAATTTTTTGGCCCCTCGTGAAGGACCGCGTTATATACCATTTGTTAAGAAACAATTAAAATTTTTTGTTTCTGATAAAATTACAAGTTGAAGTCAGGGACACTGGAAAAGAACTTCCACAAAAAATTGTTTATGCCAATCGATAAAAAATCCATAACAATATATAAAATACATAAAATAGAATTAAAAAATTCGTAAATTTTTTTCAATGTAGCCTCCTTCCACCCTAAAAAAATTGATCGATAAAGCGAATATTTACCGAGAAAAAAAATCACAGAATATACACGCGTTTTAATCAATTTACTGTAGCGTAAGCCTTTAAGAAATGAATTTTTTTCTGTTTTGTTGCCTCCACGAAGTTGCATAATGTTTGGAAAATAAAAGACAAGCTATCTATTTCCATAATTAAAAATATAATCGTCAATAGAACGAATATCAGCGACGTTTAAGATTATCACCATCGTTATTCCACTGTTGAACCGCGTTATAATTTTAATTCCCCTAGTTTTTTTATACCATACATAAATCCTACGCACATTGAACGAGATGAAAAATACGTTCATACGTGTAGTTATCCGGTATTCAATAATGTAGGTAGTAACAGTGCATAATAATAGCCCGAGATCCTCGAGACAGAGAGAGAACGTTTGTTAAAGCTGTTATTAACGTTACTCGCGTTGCTCGGTGATCGAATAAGGCTATAAATGTTAATCGTCGATGAACTCGGATATTTATTTTTATTTGCCCATTCCCACGTACAAGAGCTGAGGTTAAACGTCTAAAAAACCCCTTCGTTCATAAAAAAAAAAAAAAAAAAAAAAAAAAAAAAAATACATTTCTTCATACGGATCCGAATGTAACTCACAGATTAAAAAAATAAAAGAAAAACGAATTTCATTTTAAAACAATAAAAGAAAAACGAATTTCAACGAAACTCGAAGCAACGAAACAGCGCAAGAAACAAAAGCCTCAGGTTTTCCCACCGATTGCAAAAAAAAAGAAAACGTACGAACGTTAGTTGTCATGAACTCTCTCACCCAGCATTTATTATCCCACTCTCCGGTCGCTCGTATCGCGGCAATAAATCGTGCAATAGCGAAATAAAAATTATTTTTATTAAAGCCTTTTTTCCCCGTGCGAAAGACAAACAAGTGTCTTAAAATGAAAATCAAGCAATTCGCCGAGAGGTAAGGAAGCCCATAAAGTGCTCAATAAGAAGCTTTCCATTCTCGCTGCGAACCGTGCATCGCACATCTGGAGGAGCTCCGAGCGTTTTTTTAATTCCTCCGACTCTCGCACGGCTCTTCGTACGAGAGCCAGTCAAAAAATCGAGCGAGTGGACGTCGAGAGCTCTTCGAACGAAGAAGCGTAATTGCGTAAGTCGCGCGATCTGCGCCCTCGAAAAATGTGAACAGATGGGATATCTCGCCGGGTACACACAGAGAGAGAGATCGAGAGAGAGTGAGCAGTCGCTCGCACCGAGAGCGTTTTCCGTATCTCATATTTTCTCTACGAGTATTTTACGACAGTGAATATCGCGAATCGAGGGAAGGCCCGGAGAGGGAGGGGTACGAAAGAGGAGTGCCCGAGAGCTCCGTCGGCTGGAAACACAACGAGTTCAATTGTTGGTAGTATGAATTACAACCACTCGTACACAACGGGCGTACAGAAATATCTGCCGGTTGAGTGGAATAAGAAGGAAAAAAAGGAAGAAACAAAAAAAAATGTAATTTCTATAGACGAGCACACGCGAGAGCGCGACACCCACGGGTCTCTTGTCGAGCCAGGGTCACACACAGCCACTCGACTGCGCCATCGTACTCTCGCGTCGGGAAAAAGAGAGAGAGAGAGACGAGTTAGCTCGAGCTGAACCGATGAAACTGCAAAATGTGCAGAGATCGAGCGAACGACGAGGAGAGAGAGAAATAATTTACTGGCTACTCGGCGTCAGTGAATATTTACAATGTGGAATATATATTCTGCAACTGCTGCCGCTGCGCGAGATCGTTTCGTACGTACGCATGCATCGCGCTGACGCCGCTTGTTATCCCGTCCGCGGCGAGGAGGGAGAGAGAAAAGAGTCGAGAGAAGTGGATGCTGAAGAGGCCAACAACGAATCTCATTACTCACTGACACTTTTAACTCGCTTTGCAACAAGTATATGCGAATATAATATGATGATAATTGTGTCAGTCACCTTGGGCAATTGTCGCGAAGGCAAGTTGATATATATTTTTTTTCTTTTCCTCTTTTTTTTTTTTTTCTTCGGTTTATTGAACGTCAGGAAGTTTTGATCTGAGATAAGTGCGATAGGAAGACTGCGTACGGATTTCCATTGATCTACAAATGGGCTGAGAAGATGAAACATGTTTTTTTTTTGCCGAGGATGCATGGACCACCCTTGAACGATAAATTATTTATTTTTTTCTTTTGCGGCAGTCTGTTGAACGTCAGGAAGTTTTGATCTGAGATAAGTGCGATAGAAAGACTGCGTACGGATTTCCATTGGTCTACAAATGGGCTGAGAAGATGAAACATGTTTTTTTTTTTGGCTGAGATCGATGGACCGAACTTGTTAAACGATAAATTGTTTCTTTTTTTTTGCTGCAGTTTGTTGAACGTCAGGGAGTTTCGATCTGAGACAAGTGCGATAGAAAGATTGCGTACGAATTTCCATTGATCTACAAATGGGCTGAGAAGATGAAACATGTTTTTTTTTTGCCTGAGATCGATGGACCGAACTTGTTAAACGATAAATTGTTTCTTTTTTTTTGCGGCAGTTTGTTGAACGTCAGGGAGTTTCGATCTGAGACAAGTGCGATAGAAAGATTGCGTACGAATTTCCATTGATCTACAAATGAGCTGAGAAGATGAAACATGTTTTTTCTTCTTGAGATCGATGTAACCTTCGAACGATAAATGATTTCTTTTTTTCGCTGTAGTTTGTTGAACGTCAGGAAGTTTCGATCTGAGACAAGTGCGATAGAAAGATAGCGTACGAATTTCGATTGATCGACGAATAAGCCAAGATGAAACTTTTTTTGCCTAAGATCGACGAATCCACCCTTCACCAATAAATTATTTCCGCCAGACAGCAGGAAGATAAGTAAATAATTTATCCCGATGAATTGATTGAATCGAATCCCTCGCTTCGAGCGGTAATTCGTGAAAACTTTAAGCGAAAATGTTTCCCAGTTAAATTTTTTTTGTCAGTCTCGGCGACAACACCAACCAACGGCAAAAACGGGCTCGCGTCGCGAAACATCGACGAGTTTCTTGAACAATAGTTCGTAAATGAAATAACGAGCCGGCGGTGCAACGGGAGGCGACGATGAATGAAGGTGATGAACCGAGAGAGGCTGCGGCATAATATGCAACGGCGCGGACCCGAATGGACTCGACGCCGGCCTGCGGGCTCGCCCTGCACCGAAGTCTGGCGCCACTCGCGAAAATTAATGCGAATCTCCCGGCACCGTCTCTCGCTGTCGCGTCATCCCCGACGCAACGTCGTATAATTTTTGGCTAGCCTATCGCCGCACAAACTCATCGCGATAAGCGTAAAAAATCAAAGACTCTGTGATACAGAAGATACCAAAGTGCCGAGAATAGAGAGTAAGAGAGAAGGGACCGAGCGGCGAAACTTGGTCGTCCAAACTTCTCGAGGGACCTCGGCTGAGACGATTTTACGAGTACGGTCGTTAATCCGGTCTTAAAATTTGAATATACCACCGAAGTGATATATAACGAGGAGGGGGCCCTCGAGATAGACTGCGAGAATATTTGCCGCGAATATGTAAGCGTGTGTTACGTGGACGCGCGCGCGTGTGCGCGTCCACGCGGTCGGAGGAATATCTCGCTCTACACGTTTAAAGGCCTGTACGCGGTATTATAGCTGGCTCCGGGCACGTCAGCCGAGGATCACACTTAATATCTGCCGCGGTTAACCTCCGGAAAGTCGTAACTAATTACATTAGCACTCTAATCGTGCGGTACGATGATAAACCTCAAACTATAGACAGAGGCCGTGAGACTCACACCCTCCGCCCTGGTGCAATAAAACAAAGTATATTAAAATCACTTTGGGCCCTCGTGCACGTTCATATTAATAGAGGGAAAAATGCAGCGGTACGTTTTCATTTCTTTTTATAGATCAAGACGCATACCTCTACATAGATGATGGACCGAGTGTCTGAAAAACGTGGGTGATTTAAGTTTTTAATATGTTGGTGGCAAAAACGAGCTGTACTTTGTTTTGTGGATCTGGGTATACGGATCTTACATAGATCATTGCCCGAATGGCTAAAAACTGTCGTTAATTTTATGAGAATCGTAATCTTTTTTTTTTTATCAGACGAATAAGTTTTGCATAACAAGACGCGCCAGTACTGGAATTATCAGTAATCGCAAACTTCTTTTTTCCCCGTTTAATGCGATTACACGAGTGCAACAACGCACGTGCAATTTTATGCGAATCTTTTTATACAATTTTTTTGTTTTGTTTCACACGGCGCGACTTTATGTCCTAGTACGGTCGAACGAGCGAAAACCCGTCCGTCGATGAGCAATTCGTAAGAGAATAATAATGCGATGGACAATCAGTGTTTTACATACGAAAAAAAAAAAAAAAATTATGTATATGCGATGTGTATGCAGCGTACCTGACGTGAATCGATTGTGCCGGGTCTCAGGATCGGATGGTACACAGGTCGTGGGCAAACCCGTCGCCGAGCACGTTCTGTGGGCGACCAGTCCGCAATCTGTGAAAAAAAAGAAAAAAAAAAGCTTTAAGAATCGAGCAACGCGGATAAATATAGATAGTGGTGATAAATTAAAAGAAAAAAAATCGAACGTTCGGATCGAACTCAATCAATCCCGAGCCGAGCAATAATCGTTCCAATAGCCGATGGCAATTAATGCTGACATTCTGATTATCCAACGGATAATAATGGAGTCGCCGTAGCGTCACCGTCTCCGGTCCGCTCTGCGAGCAGATGAGATGACGGAGCGGAATATACGTCGACTATCTTTCGCCTGGAGGAAGTTGAAACCAGAAACGGAGACGATTAGACGTCTCAATGAGAATCGTATAATAGAAGCCTCTACAATTATAATCAGGTCCGACGATGATTTCGCATTCAATCTCGAGAATTCACTGTCTCGTAGTTTAAAATAAATCAATCAGCGTTGCCTTCGACGATTGTTAAAAAAAAAACTTCTTTAACATCAGCCTATCGATATGAAAATTACGACTCGTCGAAGGAACTTCAACATCGCGGAAATGTTCGATTAATAAAATTGATAATCGTGCGCGAATAAATCGAGTTAAAAAAGAAAATGTAGCGAAATGCCCTTTCAATTTTGTTCACGATTATTTTTTAGGCGTCTCGGCATCGAAGTTTACCAGCGACGGCAGAAATTCCACAATCGCATGCACTGTAAAAAAGTTCGCATGAGATTCAATGCCCCGGCACTGAAAGTTTTTATGCAGAAACTGGTATATTAAATTTCATATGCAACACGATGAAAAATTAACGTACAGTACATTAAAAACTTTAGAAATACTACTGTTAATAATTTACTTTAATTTTATTACAAAAGTCTTTTAGTCGAAATAATTTTCACTACATTACTCTAGACGTCCATTAATTTTTCATATCAATAATACGGTGCATTTAATATACCAGTTTTTACATAAAAACTTCCGGACCGGTGCACTAAAGTGCAATTTTTTTAAACAGTCTGAGTGTGCACGGTTAGAATCGTAGTGCGCAGAGACGGAGAGCGCGAGGGAGGAAACGACGTCAGTCGCGAGCGTTAGACCGTATACCTTGACAGAGGAATCCTTGGTGCAAGAGGCCCCTGAGATATTTGTGGCACTTGTCGCATCTCTCCAAGACGCTGAAGCTGTGCGGTACGAGGTTGTGCGAGTTACCCGACGCTGACGACGCTGTACCGGGCGCATTGCACGGAGCCCCGACGGCATTGCCGCCCGTCGTCGAACCGCCCGAACTACTCGTGCTCGTTGTGCCGCCGCAATCGGTCGTCGTTGCGTTCGCAACTTCGCTTCCGGGCAACGTGCTACCTCCCGTGGATTTGACGATCGTCCCATCGCCACCCTGCAACGTCGGCGACGACGATGGCTGACAGAGCTCCTCGATGCACACCAGTATATTCTTCTGATGGAACTCATCTTTTATTCCCATATTCTATAAAAGAAATAAAAATTTGAATTAATTTTTTACCGGAGGAACGAACACGCCAACGAATAGAGCCAAAAACAATTTTGTTCGAAAATCAATTAACGGCATTGGAAGCTTTCTTACATAAACTGTCTCTGAGAGTTTCAGACATGTGGGTTGTGAAATTTTAAAGCAACATTTTTATTTTTGATTAATATTTTTGTAAACCTTAGGCAAAAGGTTTGTAATTTTAGTATCTGGTATTTCAATTTCGCAAAAAAAAAATAAATTAATGTTCAATTAATATAAGTAATGTAAGCAAATTTCAAGTTCCGGTAAATTAAATTTACAATTTATTTTTACAGTCTATCGCGGAATTTTGATAAGAGCTCGATAAAAACATCGCTAACGCTCCTCCACTACAATTCTATATAAAAAAATGAAATAAAAAACCGGAAAAAATAAACCTGGCCAGCTTACAGTAAGGCGAGGGAGTCACTCGAGTTTTCACGCATGAGAGAAGACCGCGGCTCTCGGAAGAAAAGAAACGCACACGAATATGCAGAGATATCTACATAAGGGGTATAACAGGTAAGGACAAACGGGACGGACAATTTACGAGTCGATTAGTATGGTAATCGAGGATTTACGCCTTAAAACAGCCTTGAAGTCTTGTGCATTTTTTTTCTGTTGTCTCTCGCATAGGACTCTTTTCTCTTCGCGAGTATCGCTATTGGGTATTTCTGCTGTTCTTGACTTGGAAGAGGACTGCGCCATCGACGACGACGACGGGCACGAGAAGTGTGCTGCAGCGGCGGCGGGAAAAGTCATCGCGCTGAGAGATCGTCGATTGACCAATCGTGACTCTCGTATTCCCCAATGGAGCTGGGATATCGCTATAAGTAGGTGCAAGGAACTACCGAGACGCGGACGGGGACCAAACGACGACGATGGGAGCACGGATTACGGGGATAACGGGATAACGAGGGGGAGCTGAGACGATTGTAAAACTGTGCCGGAGAAGGAACTCTCTTGGCTCACGACGATATCTCGGGTTTATCGGATGATCTATTCTCCAGCGTCTCTAGAATCGTCTTTATAGCATTTGCTTGCCTTTTTTTTTAAATCTTTTCAACTCGTCCCCATAGCACATTTATCCTCCGACCTCCATTCCTCGACCAAACAATTGCTCCGATAAATTTTATAGTTAGGACATGATACGAAATTCTGAAAACAATAGGACGGGATAACTACTTTTACGTTTTTTTTTTCTTCAAATTTTCAATATACTGGTGATTTCGAGCGACAAGGGGAAGCACTTTGAGAAAGCAACTAATCGATTCACAATCAGCTCTAACATCGTCTTTATAGCATTTGCTTGTCTTTTTTTTATGTAAATCTCTTATCAACTCGGCCCTATAGCACATTTATTCTTCGGCCTCGATTCCTCGATTAAACAATTACTTTGATAAATTTTATTCTTAGTACATGATACGAAATTCTGAAAACAGCAGGACGGTAAAACTTTAACGTTTTTTAAATTTTCAATATGTTGATGGTTACGAGCAAAAGGAGATTCAAGATTTTTTGAGGAAGCAATTAATGGGACTCACCATCAGCTTTTCTCGATCCAAGTTGAGCAGATCGCTGCCCTTGATATCTTTTGATTTGAATACGTCTGCATAGCGGTATAGATTTAGGGCCGACATCCATTCGACCACGTTCAGAGATGTCCACTCACTGACCGGCTGCAAATACAAAGAAAGGGAAAAATTAAAATAAACATATGCGGTAACGAAAGATTAAAAAAATGTTTGTTTCAACTTTGCTCTCGAAATATAAAATTGTGCACAGAGTAGCCCAATGACTGAAGATTTTTTTAAATAACAGAGACATATTAGAATCGTATTTTAGAATCGCCCATTTTGAAAGACACATTAGAGTCTTTTTTAGAATGGGACATTTGTTGTATGATTAGGCTGAATCGTTAGGCCGAGTTCACCATCCAACACGGAAAGAAGATGCCTTTCGGACATAGTCCAATTTTTTCGTTCGTTAATCACTCCCGGTCTCTTCAGATAACAGAAAAGTTCATTCACTCGTCCTAGATCAAAACTCGTTGGGCTCGAGTCTCGGTATTCTTCCTCGTAGTACATTTGTCAAACATTTACTCTATTCAACTATAGTTCTCCCTTCTGGTTTTCTTTTTTGTACAAAAAGAAAAAAAGGACTCTTGAAAGAAATTCTTGTATAATTTATTATCTACGCCCATCAAATTGGGCCTTGGTGAAGAAACGACGGAGATAAATTAAGCTTTTATATAGCAGAACCACGAGGATCCAAGGAGAGGAAAAAATATATAAAGAAATAGAATAAATATGCGGGGAGGAGAAAGAATCGCGGAGAGCCGAGAGAAGATAAATGAAGAATACATAAAGAACAGAAGAGTTAAGAGAGCTCGCGAAACGAGACGAGGAGGGCCCAAAGCTAAAGATATTTTCGGCGATAAATGCTATTTTTGAGGGACGAATAAAAATTCCACAGAGAACGACGGGGCGACGGCTAATCGGGCGCTTGCTGTATAGGATGCTCTACGATATATGTCGCGCAATGCGCTATGTAGGTGTTGGTTTCGGCAAGAGTATCGCGAGCCTAGTCGGCTCGTCGCGCGATAGTCGGGCTTATTTTTTTTTTTTTTCCTCTCTTTATCTCATCGTCGAACACCACGGCGTGTCTTGACCACACTGAAAAAGTGATAGGCTATCCTAAGTTCAAACAGAATTTCCGTTTTTTTTTTTGTTTCGTTGAGATAGATCATTTCATAATACGAACGAATACGTCTACGACTTTAATTTCGGACTACCGCGCATGCTTTTGCACCTCATTGACGTCACAGGTAACGTCTTCGTTGCATTCAGTGTACATTTTTTTTTTTTTTTTTTTATTGGTGCGAAATTTAATGTACTGATAGTGGAAGTTTTTATGGATAAACTGACATATTAAATTTCATGTACAATTATGATGAAAAATTAGTGTTCAGTATATTAAAAAAACATTGGAGGTACTTTACTTTAATTTCGATGAAAAAGTGCATTCATTTTTCATCGCGATTGTAAATTAAATTGAATGTACCAATTTTTGCATGAAAACTTACAATTCGATACTTTAATTTTACATTTTTCTTTACAGTGTTGCTTTGTCAAGAATAGCTCATCAAAGGACCCGTATCTTTCAAACAACTCGACGAATCATTACCGAATTTTTACCGGCTCCTCAGCGGCCAATCCCCAAAATCAATAAAATGTTAGTAAATTTTTCTCCTCAAACAGTTTTCCAAAGTAGCATCGAGATTCGCAAAGGTCATCCATCCGTACGTCTGCTCGCTACTTCAGAGTTCAAAAAACTTCTCTTTTTCCAACAACTCGACGAATAATTACCAAATTTGTACCGACTCCTCAGCGGCTAATCCCCAAAATTAATAAAATATTACTTCATTTTTCTCCTCAAAAAGTTTTCCAAAGTAGCATCGAGATTCGCAAAGGTCATCCATCCGTACGTCTGCTCGCTACTTAAGAGTTCAAAAACTTCTCTTTTTCGAACAACTCGACGAATCATTAACAAATTTGTACCGACTCCTCAGCGGCTAATCCCCAAAATTAATAAAATATTACTTCATTTTTCTCCTCAAAAAGTTTTCCAAAGTAGCATCGAGATTCGCAAAGGTCATCCATCCGTACGTCTGCTCGCTACTTAAGAGTTCAAAAACTTCTCTTTTTCGAACAACTCGACGAATCATTACCAAATTTGTACCGACTCCTCAGCGGCTAATCCCCAAAATTAATAAAATATTACTTCATTTTTCTCCTCAAAAAGTTTTCCAAAGTAGCATCGAGATTCGCAAAGGTCATCCATCCGTACGTCTGCTCGCTACTTAAGAGTTCAAAAACTTCTCTTTTTCGAACAACTCGACGAATCATTACCAAATTTGTACCGACTCCTCAGCGGCTAATCCCCAAAATTAATAAAATATTACTTCATTTTTCTCCTCAAAAAGTTTTCCAAAGTAACATCGAGATTCGCAAAGGTCATCCATCCGTACGACTGCTCGGTGCCCGACAGTTAAAAAACTATAAAACCTCTCCGTTTCTCCTTGCCCCCGCGGTGGCAAGAGAAAAAATAAAGCCATATCGAGAGTGCCGTCTCGGGAGGGCGTTAAAGAGGTCGTAACCATGAAGACCGTATAGCGTGGCAAAAGCGCCGGCCGCCGGGGCGATTATATGCACGCGTTCCAGCGAGGCCCCGTCGGAGTCTGTACCGCCAACGATATATTACATTTACGATAATAATGCCTCTGGCGGGGTAACGCTCTTTAATCTACGTCCTTATGCGAATTTGGTGAATTGCCAGAAACAGCGGAGCCGCCGGAGAGACGGGAACGAGCGGTATGGGAAGAGAGAAGAAAAGCTTCGCGGCACGGATGACTGATTGGACGGGAATCTCCCTCTCGCGGCCTCCAGTTCTTTCGCTCGTGAAAACGTCCGGAATTAAAATGAGACTCCGGATCTCGAACGAACGAGAAAATTAGAGACGGAAAAAGTGCGGGCGCGCGCGCATGGGCGAAAGCGCTCGCCAACCGGCGGCTCGAGAATTACAAAGAGACATAAGCGAGAAACGAAGGGGGGAAAAAAAAATGTTTAAATGATTCGCACTGGCGAACCAACATCTGCCTCCCTATCGAGCGTTACTTTTTTTTTTTTTTTTTTCTATTTCTTTTAGGTTATCGTACATGCTCTTATGCGTTAAGCGAACTCTGGCTCTTCTTATTCTACTTTGTTTTCTTCCCGAAAATTCTTCTCTCCCTCTGGTGATTATTTTTTCTTTCTTTTTTTTTTTTTTTTTTTTAATCAGCGAAACTTTTTCTCCGTCTCGGCTCCCCAGATGCTCTCCGCGCGTCTCTTATTTTCTCGAGGCTGGCTTGAATTTCGCGCATAGCCGAGCTCTCGAGATAAGACCGACTCGTTTCGCAGCGTCCCAGCAGCCTGGTCCAGTTTCGCGACGCAACATCGAAGAGAAACGTCGAATACTATTCACGGGCATACCATTATGATAATTACACTCGAAGGAAACTGCGTATCGCGATTTTCAGTTCATTATTATTATTATTATTATTATTATTATTATTATTATCGTTATTATTATTATTATTACTGTTATTATTATTATTAATTTAAGAGCCAACTCGATATAAAAAAGTACACTCAGGAGACAATGTAAATATAAAATAGTTAACAATAAAAAAGTAATTTGCATATTTAAAGCATAATTTCTCGTTTAATGCAATTTTGTGCATAGCTCTCTCATACGAACTTTCTCATACGGGAAATATGCGCAAAGTTGCAATAACTGAGGAAGACATGTGCAAAATACTTTGCGACTTTCTTCGTAACATTAAAAAATGTCCACGTCTCATTTTCATGAGACGTCCAAACGTCTCATGGACGTTATTGAAACGTCCAAAATTTACCGTAAAATTTATTGCAGAAAATAGCTAACTGAAATTTGTGTACTTTGTCGTTTTCAAGCTATTTTTTTAAACCAATTTTTCACCGCAGTAACACAATTCACTCTTGGCGTTATATTTGATTCGGAAAATCGTGTCATATGCAAAAAAAAAAAAAAAAATTAATAAACTTTGAAACATTCAAAAATGTTGGAATTTCATAAAATTTATACGATTAAGCTATTTTTTAAAATTGAACATATTGTGCAGCGTTAATTCACCTTCTAACATTGGGGATACGACCTCCATGTTTATTCGAATTACGGCAATTTTTAATAATTAAAAAAACAAAACTCTAAACTTTATAAAATCTATCTGCCTTGATAGATTTTGGACAAATTTAAAACCAAAGGTCTCTGATCATAAATATTAACTTTTTATGCAATTTTCGAAGGACGGCTCAACATTTTTACGTAATTTAGAGGTAACGTAGACATTTTTCAAAAATAACCAATTCCCGTAAAATCTGGGTTACGAATCTTCATGACAATTTCACTGAACTAAAACTCGTATCCACTATCCTGATGTACAAAATTTCAACGCACTATCTCAAACTGTTTTCAAATTACAGACCTTTTAAATGAAGCAATTCTGGCTAGCACATTTTACATCTCTACCACTCACAACTCTACCGTAGTAGAACTTTCTCAAAATCCTCTACCAGGGAGTAAAAAAAAAAACTCTACCGGAATCAAAATAAAAGTCTACTGGAATTAAAATAAAACTCTACCGGAATTGAAATAAAACTCTACCGGAATTACAATAAAACTCTACCGGATTTACAGTAAAACTCTAACGGAATGCAGAGCTACGTCTACCCTTGTATTCCGGTAAATTTTTATTTCCATTTCGGTGGAATTTTATTTAAATTCCGGAAGAGTTTATTTCAAGTCGACTAGAGAGTTTTATTTTGATTCTGGTAGAGATTTTGGTAGATTACTAATACGATAGAGTTCTAATATGATAAAAATGTTTTCTGGTAGAGTTGTGAGTGGTAGAGATTTAAATGTGCCTTCTGTCTCACACACACGCAAATCCGAAAGCCAACTAGAAATCGCATTTCTCGACATTTTAGACCGTTTCCATTAACTCCGAAATTGAAATCTCGATTTCTTTTTATTTTTTTTTTTACTTTTAACGAAAACATAGCTTCCTCTACGAGGAAGCAAAACAAACGTCGCTTACACAGTGCGAGCCAGGCTGAATCTTGCCGATGGAGAGAGACGCGACCGGGGCGAATTCGTCGTTAGCGAAATTAATTGGGTCGACGATTGCGACTCGCTAGAGGAGGGACGTTACGGGATAAAGAGGAGGTGAAGATCTTTGGATATTCGGGCACGCGTCAAACGCAGCTTGTACCCTCAACTCGCTATCCATCGCCCGTATTCCCTCTTCTAATTAGTTAATGGGTTTCCATTGACGCTCGAGTTACCGCGAGGGAATCCCTTGAACGTGCCTCCTCGACAGGCCATATATCGCGACTTCTTCCCGGAAAGCCACAGACACTTCGATCCCGCTTCTCAGCGGCGCGAAGCGGCTATGGAACGACGACGGACGAATTACCGTGCTAACGGAGGAATACGAGAAACGGCGGACCGCTAATTTTCTCGGAATCGTGCGGACTTCTGTGCTTTGGGAATTTGATTTTTTTTTTTTTTTTTTTTTTTTTTTTTTTTTTTTTTTTTTTTTTTTTTTTTTCAAAGGCGAGACACCATTTTTTTTGTTTGTTTTCTTTAGCTCGTTAAATTCACGCCGGAGTCAGGAATGTTTTTGCCGAAGGGTTCGTTCGACGGAACTCTAAATAGATCCGCCACTGGTTCAACAAAAATTTAATGGAAGGCTGGGGTTTTATTTTTATTTTTATTTTTATTTTTATTTTTTTTTTTTTGTAGTGATGCTCTGAAGAAAATTTGTGGAAAGTGCCAAGTCAAGAATTATCCGGGTGTTGATGATTCGATTCGCGCACATAGAAATAGTCACGATAATGCTTTTTCGAGAGACACGCGCGGCCGGTTCAAAAAATTCAATGGACGGGCATGTTTTGATTTTTGTTTTTTAAGCGTGATGTTTCGTGGAAAATTTCAAGTGTCACGTTTTAAGGAGGTTGGAGCGCTTTGCACTGGTCGAATGAGTGCTAGAATTTTAAGAAAGTCGTTCATACAAACTCTTACGCACTTGCGCCCAGAAAGATAATTTATTTGACGGCTACTGTTTATTTGATTTAAGTAAAATATTTGTTTGATTTAAATAAATATTTATTTAAATTAAGTAATTATTTACTTAGATTAAATAAATATTTATTCAAATAAAATAAATATTTTACTTCATCCTAAATAAACGGTGGTCGTCAAATAAATGATTTTTCTGGGTGTATTGATTATGGTTGATGGTTATTTGCATTATAGCGTATGTCGTTAAGTTGGAAAAACATTAATTGCAATGGATTTGTAAAAATATTAACTGGTTCGTGGTAATTTTCGAAAAGGCACATAAACGCTCAGTTTTTTCAAAGAATAATTCGCATTCATTGCTCAAATCTGATTTTTCACGGTTCATTCTCTTGGACTCCCTTGTTAGTTTTCTTCCGTAATAGAAAAAAAAAAAAAAAAAAAAAAAAAAAAATTATCTTTTTGCAATTAATCGATGTGTTTTGGAAATGATAAATTATCAGATTGATATTGGTTTCAGTTGTTTTCAGAAAAATATTTATCTTTTTGTAGTTAATCGATGTTTTTTTGAAAACTAGAAACTATCAGGTTGACATTGGTTTCAGTTGTTTGCACAAAAAAATCTGTTCTATACAAGAAAAATATGAATTTTCTTTTTTTTTTTTTTTTACAATTAATCGATGTATTTTGAAAACTAGAAACTATCGGCTTTTAGTTATTTTCACTTGATTTCAACTATTGGTTTTAGTTGTTTTCACAAAAAATTAGTTCCTGACCAATTAATAACTACTCAAATTTGTGAATACCCTCAAACGGTCCGACCACCTTTATCTTAACGCTTTTCGTACGCAACGCGTGTTCGATTCAAAAAATTGAATGTCCTGCCACAGTTTTATATTATTATTTTATAGCGTAATTCTAAGGAAAATTGGTCAAAAGTGCCAAATCGGATTATCGATGCGCCGATCGCAATTCTTACTTTTCTTCACGGCGCGAGTCTCGCGTTTAATTCGCGAACATAAAAATAGTCACGATAATGCTATTCGAACGAGACGCGCGTCCGGTTCAAAAAAATTGAATGTCCTGCCATCGTTTTATATTATTCTTTTGTAGCGTCGTTCTAACGAAAATTGGTTAAAAGTGCCAAATCGGATTATCGAATTAACCTTTATTTTTTCTCGTTGAAACGAGCCTCGCCTTAAATTCGCGTGCATAGAAATAGTCCCGATAATGCTTTTCGAACGCGACGCGTGTTATTCAAAAAATATTTCACCGCAATAAACTCGCGAGCGTATAATAATCGACCGATATAAAGTGCAGCGTTTATTATGCTCGACCCGTATGTGTATCAAGTAACTCTAATGTTATAACTCTATATATCTGTCTCTTCGCGCGGAGATAAATTCGTTAGTGGCCGAGGTAGTACAGCGAGGCGAACATACACAGCAACAGCGAAAACGAAGCGAGTCCGATAATCATGGACGTATCCAACAGTTGACAACAAAGTTTATACTACTTTATTTAACTTTCGCTGCGCGGTTTTTGCGGTCATTTTTTTTTTTTTTTTTTTTTTTTTTTTTTTTTTTTTTTTTTTTTTTTTTTAGCGCTAATGTCATTATCGAAGTGGCAAGGTGTACGAGAATATGTCACTGGTGAACTTTTATAGTCGAGCGGACCATAAAAGCTCGGCTGTAAAATTGCGTTTGGCAAAAATGAAGAATTTTTTTTTTTTTTTAAAGCAACGAATACTGAACGCTTTATAAGCGGAGTATAAAAGTTAACATTAAAAAAAAAATGGAAAAAAAAAAAGATTTCAAAAAAGTTGCAAGCTGAATACTGCGCAGCGAAAACGTGCACGGTCATTGGTGCACAGTGAAAGGTTCGATAGCAGACACGGTAGATCAGACCACACTCGCCCGACCGCACCAATGAACAGCGGCGCCGGAGCTCCACCTTTCGCTTCTACGGCTCTTTCCCTATCCCGGCCCCTGTAACCGACGCGGTTTTTAATTTTATTTCGTAATAACTGAATATACACTGCGCAAAGAGGCGCGAGTTGTGTTATTTAATTGGCTCGACCTCCGAGCATACCGTCCAGTAAACATGTCAAGGTTTCCTCGCTCAATTTGAACAATTGAAAATAAAGAAATCATTTTTTTTTTTTTTTTTTTTTTTTTTAATATACAAATCTTGCCACTTCGGTCTCATTTTTATTTTTTTATTTTTTCGGCAAATGGACAAATTTTGCCTGCTAGAATTTTTTCGGCCTCTTTTTTTTTCTCGAAAAATTTACAAATTCTGTCGGTATTGATTCGTTCACATTTTTTACAATTTTTTTTTTCTTTTTTTCACCACGAATTAATCGATTATGATATCGCAGACATTCTGGGTCTCGTTAACAAAGAGCCAATTTTTATTTATTTATTTTTTTATTATTTTTTTTTTTAATATACAAATCTTGTCACTTCGGTATCATTTTTATTTTTTTATTTTTTTTTTTTTTCGGCAAATGGACAAATTTTGCCTGCTAGAATTTTTTCGGCCTCTTTTTTTTTTCTCGAAAAATTTACAAATTCTGTCGGTATTGATTCGTTCACATTTTTTACAAATTTTTTTTTCTTTTTTTCACCACGAATTAATCGATTATGATATCGCAGACATTCTGGGTCTCGTTAACAAAGAGCCAATTTTTATTTATTTATTTTTTTATTTTTTTTTTTTTAATATACAAATCTTGTCACTTCGGTCTCATTTTTATTTTTTTATTTTTTTTTTTTTTCGGCAAATGGACAAATTTTGCCTGCTAGAATTTTTTCGGCCTCTTTTTTTTTTCTCGAAAAATTTACAAATTCTGTCGGTATTGATTCGTTCACATTTTTTACAATTTTTTTTTTCTTTTTTTCACCACGAATTAATCGATTATGATATCGCAAACATTCTGGATCTCGTTAACAAAGAGCCAATTTTTTTTTTTTTTTTTTTTTTCTTCATGCGGGATTAAAATCGAAGACTCGCCGGAGAGAAAGAATTGCTGATGCACAATGGACGTAAAAGTGAGCGCGATGTGAACGACATACCCAGTTTGATTACATTGAAAATATTTGTCACCGAGGTGACGCGCGCGCGCGCGCGCCGCCGACTCATATATACCGTCTAGATGTGCAGACCTCGAGAGTCTGGCAAAACAGTTCAACGAACGCGCTCGTCTCTCTTCGCTCGCTCTCGCTCGCGCGCTTCGGTAACCCGCACGGGGGTTGAACATCCAACGCGAGGTCACCGAGATAACTTTATTGAGAGACATTCATTGTAATCGTATACCGTGTACGAAAATAATTAAAACGCTCGTAAAAAAAAAAAAAAAAAAAAAAAAAAAAAAAAAAAAAAAAAAAATCGAAGATTACTTATCAAATGAGCATTCGCGCGATCGGACAAATTTCGGAGAATACTGTATGCGAGAAAATACCGGTGAGATCAGCGCGGAAATGCAAATAAAAATTGAAGCCAAAAATTTTAATGCGAGTTTGAGCCGATAAAATGTCATCTCGAACGTTTCGCTGTTATTGCATCAGACTCGTTTCGGACGATCCAAGTTTCCAGTTTTTTTTTTTTTTTTTTTTTTTTTTTTTTTTTTTTTTCAAGACTTTTAAGCATTTCAGTATATTTATATCACCTCTATCAAAAAAAAAAATTAATGTATCGACGATTATTTATCAATTGTGCATTTGTATGTTCAGGTAAAATTCGGTCAAGCTGTTGTTCGCAAGAAAATGCTCATGAAATCGGCGCCGGAAATGCAAATATTAATTGAAGCAAAAAATTTTAATGCGGGACTGAACCGATGAAATGTAATTTCGAACGTTTCGTTGTTATTGCTTCAGAGTCGTTTTGGGCAATTCCAGCTTCGAATTTTAGGACTTTCAAGCATTTCAGAACATTTGTATCGCCTCTATCGAAAAAAAAAAAAATGAATTTATCGAAGTTTATTTATCAAATCAGCATTTGCACGTTCGGGCAAAATTTAGCGAGACACAAGAAAATGCTGATGAAATCGGCGCCGGAAATGCAAATATTAATTGAAGCAAAAAATTTTAATGCGGGATTGAACTGATGAAATATAATTTCTAACGTTTCGCTGTTATTGACTTCAGACTCTTTTCGGAAAATCCTAGATTAAAGTTTGAACAGTTTTAGGGACTCTAGTATATCTCTATCACCTCTAATATGTCTTTATCATCTCTAGTATATCTTTACCATATCTGCACCGTAAAAAAAAAAAAAAAATTGTTTAAAAATGGCTTTTTTTTACATAAACTGTTTCTGAAACTTCAAACACATGTGCGTTGCAATTTTACAGTAAGATTCTTAATTTTAATGAAAATTCTTGTATATTTCAGGCAAAAGATTTTCAATTTTAATATCTGTTATTTTTATTTTAGAAAAAAAAAAAAGTACATTGGTGTTCAATTAATGCAAGTAACGTAAGCAAATTTTGAGTTCCGTTACATTAAATTTACAATTTATTTTTACAGTGTATCAAACAAAGAAACATATCGAAGATTGCTTCTCAAATGAGCAATTGCACGTTCGGGTAAAATTCGGAGAATCTATTGTTCGCAAGAAAATGCTGACGAGATCAGCGCAGAAATGCAGATATAAATTAACGCAAAAAAAAATGTTAATGTGCGATTAAACCGATAAAATACAAAAGTTTCGAACGTTTCGCTGTTATTGCTACCGACAATACCAGTTTCAAGTTTTAATACTCTTAAGCACTCTAGTATATCTCTATCGTCTCGTTAAAGAAATATGTTTTTTTTTTTTTTTTTTTTTCTGTCGTTAAAAACGTTATCGAATTTGCATGCATTTTATTTGTTTTAACTTCATTCCCAAGTGTTTATCAATACGTATATGTATGTTGATCAATACTTTGCAGTTCTCACGCAACAGCAATCTCCAACAAGATTAATCGACCAAATCCCCGAAATACCAATAACCAACGATTGAATTAGAAACAAAATTTATACATCGCACAAAATTGAAAACGTCAAAATTTACAGCAAGTTTATCGTAAAAAATTGCAAACTAAAATTTGGATATTTCGTCTTTTTGGGGCCATTTTAAATGCATTATTTAGTGCTGGTTACAAAACTATAACCCATTTTACTCTCAGCGTGATATTTTATTCAGAAACTCGTATCGAACATAAAACAAAAATTTTCAAAAAATGTCTAAGTCCCATAAAATTGATAAGGCTTCAGATCAATTTTCACCAAATTTAATACCAAACATTGTAGAGTGTCAGTCCATTGCCACATCTGATTTAAGCTCGATACCTCCATGTTTACACGAATTAGGCAATGTGTATTCATTTTTCAGAAATAATCAATAATCCCGTAAAATCTGATCTTCAATACCTAAAGGTCTTTGATCAAAATATTACATTCCTGTCCAGTTTTAGGAGAACAGCTCAAAATTTACGCAAATGAAAAACACCCCAGAACATTAAAAAAAAAAAAAAAAAAAAAATCAAAACCACCAGCCAAAAATCACATTTCTCAACGTTTCAAACAATTTAGACTACTAAAATCTCGAATTAAAACTGATCTTTTTTCTGAAAACATGGTGTCTAGTAAAAAATCCGTATGAAAAATTCAAGGACAATTTCCAGCACCTTCAAAGGTTGGGTTGGAACATTTATAAAAAATAAAAATATGCATATCACCCACGACATCCTAAATAACATTTAGTTCGATAACAGTTTTTGTTTACGTTGGAATCGGTTAAAAAAAAAAAAAAAAAACTATTCACTATGCACGAATGTATATGGGGCATTCCATACCAATGGAATGTTCATTAGGATCCGATCAATATTTTAGAAGATATGAGAATTTGATCATTTTTACTCCAGAAACGAAAAATAATTTATAAATCGAAGAAATGAGGTGAAAAAAATCTAAAAAAATTGAAGCAACTTTTATTTTCTCGGGTGAATGTAAAAAAAAAAAAAATAATCAACCATATTTAAGATGGTGAGAGTTTCCGGCTTGTTCAATTGGTATGGAATGTCCCATATGTGTCTCAGCGAATCTGATATACATATTTTTTTAGGGTGGTCGCCAGTAATATATATTTTGAAAGAAGCTGAAATTTACGTGGAAATAAAAAATTCAAGGAAATTAGTTGGTATTCAAGGACATTCCAGGACTTTTCCAAGGACAGCCAACATCAAGGACAGTTCCATGGACTTCAAGGACCGCTGGACACCATGGTAAACATAGTTTCCTCTACAAGGAAGCAGAAAAAAAAAAAAAGTAATGAAAAAAAAAGGGGAAAGCTCACCTTGTCCTTGTCGTAGACCTGTCCGGGAAGCGCGTGTCCCTTGTTGGCCCATTGGCACAGATGTTGTCCGTTGTAATCGGCGCATACGAGATGAAAGCAAGCGTGGCACTCTGTTGGGCATAGAGATCCGCACATACAGCAACATAAACTCGGATGGCATGTATTGGTAACGGCGAGGGTGGCGCGCCGGTGTTGCAAAACGCCGCCGGCAACGAGGGTCGGCCTCTCGATCGTCGTTGTTTTACCGGCGTTAAGCAACTCGAGGCCGTTCCTCGTCGGTGGATTAGCAACGGCGACGACGGCGTTGGCCGCGACGGCGGCGACGCCGCCGTTCTGTGTCTTATTGCAATTGGCATAGTTACGAGCAGTGATCTTGGTAGCGTTTTTGACCTTTGGAACCGGAGCCGGCTCCAGTTCCGCATCAGCGTTTCCGAAACGATTGGAATTATCTAAGTTAGTCTTTTCAACGGCACTACCCAAGGGGGCAGCGGTGGAGTTCGTCGCGGAGGACGAAAAATCGCTACGAAATGAAATTTGTTTCTGTTGCTGGGAGTTGTCGCACCAGCACATGTGCCGATGAAATGAGACGGGTCTGGCGCACGTGAATACCGCGGTGCGGTCGAGCTGACCGACCTCGAGGTCATCCTCCTCCCTGATATCCTTATCGCCGGCGATCCGCGACGAGTTGCTCGCAGATTCGTAACTCGCCGATGCGAAGCGCAACTGTTGAAGACCTGCCGACTGAACGCTCCGCCGAAATATGCTCTCAGTCGCGAGTGCGTTGATGAGAAGCGCACTGCCGGCTTCGAAGATCTTGTTGTCGGTCGTCGAGGCCTGTTTCACAGCGGAGGGACTCGTCACAGCCGAGAGCAAGGAGTTGCTCACGCTCGACGTCAACAATCTCTGCGGCAGGCCCGTCGCCGAGTGCGTCAAGCCGTTTCGCTGATTGTCCTTATCGCGGCCGTTGGTCTCGTTCGTTTGGTTCTCGCAGGAGTTCGCGGCCTGACGCGGATATGCACCGGTGTTGGCGCCGACGACCATGGACGAGCCAGCTTGCTGCTGGCCGATTGAGTCTCGCTCGGAAGTGGCGCAATGAGTGTCGCTCGGGCTCTGCTGCTTGCCCGTAGCAAAACCGTTCGCGTAGAGCCTCGAACCTGCGCGCTGCCTGTTGTTGTTTATGTTGTTGTTGTTGTTGTTGTTGTTGGCGTTGTTGTGGTTGCTGTTGTTGTTAAAATTATTGGCGCGCTCGGCGATCGAGCCGATGATGGAGGCGGTGTTGTTACCGGCGCCGATCGACGGGCTCGCTCCCGATGACGTCGACGAACTCGCCGCCGCGACGTTGCTCGACGCCGCCGTCGTCGTCGTCGTCGTCGTCGTCGCCGCCGCCGCCGCCGCCGCTCCCCCGGCCAAGCCGAGCCCGTTGTTGCTCGAACTCCCACCGGCGCTCGAACCCTTTCGAAGCATGTAATTGTCCGAGTCTATTGCCAACATCCGCGACATTGCCGGCGAGGACTTGCTTCCTGTCTTCGCTTCATGATCATCGTTCTTCGGCGTGCGCTGCTTCGCCTCCTGCGACCTCGTGAGCGCCCTCGACGAGTCGCCGGCCTCCTCCTCGACGACCCCGAAGACGCGACCCTCCGGCGAATCGGTCTCGACCGGATTACGAGCGTAGTCCTGCAACAATCTCCCGTACAATACGACCGGCTGCACCTTGGCAGCTCCTGGCGAATTCGCCGACTGCTTCATCACTGACGATTTCTTCGGCACTTGTCATCAGACGAGATTGGCCCCGCTTCGGTCGCGCTTCCGGCCGACGCTCAGAATTTACAAGTATCTTTTTTTTTATTCTTTTTTTGTTTTTGTCTTTTTTTTTTTTTTTTTTTTTTTTTTTTACTCGGGCTCTTTTAGGTCTTGCAACGGTCGACGCTGCGCTGGCCGGCCTCGAATAGGTCGCGTTCCTCGCTCAGACTACCGACGAGCTCCGCTCTCATCTTTGATGCGCGGCCCTTCGCTACTCTAGTGACAAAGCCGAGTCTTCCGTTATAATAGAAATTTATTTTTTTATTTTCTTGTATTTTTTTTTATTTTTTAATTTTTCTTTTGTTCTAGTGATTCTCGTACGATTCGCAGTTTCAGTCACTGTCTTTTCCTTCAGCGGGGAGCCTCGGCAGTGATTGTCGTGTCGTCCTCTCGCCGCTCGGCTTTTCACCGACTCTTTTCGCCGTCCGAGCCGGAACGGTCTTGCCACAAATGCGGGCGACCTATGTAAACGCGCCGAGTCCGAGATCGCGCCCGCGTGAGGTTTCACGGAGCCGAACGAAACCGGTTTCGAAAAGGCGGGTACGCACAATTCCTCTCGACGCCGGGAGACCGCGTAGTCTTCCAGCAGCTCGGACCCGGTGGATTATGCGGGCCTCTCTCGCCCCGCTTCTCGCTTCCCTCGGCCGCGAGGGATCTTCGGCGGCACCGAAAAATCTTCTATTTCGCTATCTTCCGGCTACCGAATGTTCACCGGCTTACTTGCGGTCCTTCGTCGCTCGTCCTCCGTTCGGCCGCAATCGACGATTTACAAGCGACAAATCGTAAATCTTATCATTTAGTTTCCTCGATTTTTTTCATACACGTTTTTCTTTTATTCTAATTTTGCAACTCTCGTCAGTCCGATCGCGTCGGCGATCGTTCGCTAACAGCTCCCGATAAAACTGCACTATTGTTTTCCATTATTTCTTACCGATCCTCTAGATCTTATAATTTTGCTCGACTCTTTAGAATGCTATTTTTTTTTTTTTTTCTTTTCTCTAAATCCTTTCGTTTATTTCTCTCGTCACTTCGGCCGCTTCCGAGAAAACTGCCTTGGTTTTCCTCTCTTTGTCCTCGACGAACCTCGACCTTACAATTTATTTCGCTCGCCTTCTTTAGAGAATATATATATTTTTTTTTTTTGTTTACTTTTTATTTCGATTCTCTCGTCGCCTCGGTCACCTCTGAGCGATTATACGTCGGCTCCCGAGAAAACTGGACGAGCAAGTAGTTTCGTAGTTTCACCGCGGAAGCCCGGCGCCTTCGACTTCTGTCGCCTCGTGCTTCTCAAGGTCATCGCCGCCCGTCCTATTCCCCTCTCTCACACTCTCTCTCGTCCGCCGTCCCGCTCTTACGCGAGATCTTACGGTGCTGCCTAAAACTGCCGGAGGAGGGGGGGGAGGGAGGGGGGACACACGACCTCACCACGCGTTGTATTCAAAAACTTACACGAATACTATTTTACTTCAGGGAGAACTTGAGCGCCGCGCACTTATCGCGCACGGGCCGAAGAGCCTTCGAGACGATCGCGAACACCGTCGAAGACAGCATATATAATAAAAAAAAAAAAAAAAAAAAAAAAAAACCACCGACTCGCTTCTCCTCCACAACCCACTTTTTATTCTCGAGAACCGAGACCGGCCGAAGTTTCCTTCGCTAACCGGCGATCTCGCGTGTCGCCGACCGAACTATCATTCTTCGCCGGACGGCTTCGTCGCCTCTTCGAAATCCGCCTCGAAATCAAACTCTCCACTCACTCGACTCTACGCGAACTATTTCCGGCGAGAGAAAGAAACTTCCTGCTATTTTCCTTCGGAGAACTTCACTTTTGCAACTTTTTACGGCGAATGCGTTTTTTTTTTAATATTTTTTTTCTCGCTACACGGTTCCACCTTTAATTTTTTTTTTTTTTTTTGAAACTATCTCCAAGCGAAGATAATCCGGAGATTCTTGAAACGAGGTCTCTTTTCCATCGGCGGATCTCGACAGAACGGTCAGAGAGATTCCACGAAAGGTCGTCGGTCCCGAAGGCTGTGAATTCGGGTTACTTTCCACTTGTGAAATATTCGTTTGCCGTTAAAAGTTTTCTCTCCTCGAGATCGGCGCCGGTTCCCCTCTGTTCTCTCTTCGCCGAACGGATCGCCTCCCCCCTCCTCCTGCCCCTCTCGCCCGTCGCTTCTCCGATAAAATTCACCTATACGATCTGAGAATTTTTTTTTCTTTTTTTTCTCTTATTTTATTTAATTTTTTTTTTTTTTTTTCAATAAAAACGGTCGTTCACTCGTGCTCGGGGCTCGGCGATTCGTCGGTGAGGGCTTCGGTCGTCGAAGGGCGCGAGAGGCGGAGGAACCTCGTGTCGAAACGCCCTTTTCAATCGGAAACCGGAGCGGACGACGGAGAGCCGACTTTTCCGTCCTCGTGTCAGCCAGCGGACTTCGAGAACGAGCGGCGAGAGAGACAGAGGAGCTCCTCGAGTTTATCGGTCGGTGGGATTCTCACGCAGCGCGCGACCGCAGCGCCCACCGCCTGCGAAGCCTCCGCCGCGAGCGCGGTCGGTAAAACAGTCCGTCGTCTCACCTCGCGGCTCGACTCTGCGTGGGTGAATTTCTTGATAATATTTTTTCTCCTCTCCGTCGCTTACGTGAGAGAGCGTCCCGCTCGTGCAATCTTCTTGCGTTACGAAGAAATATATTTGCTGTACGTTGTACGCCGATTTTTCACTCTTCGGCGAGCTTCACTGACGTTGCGAAAGGCTTGATTTCTTTCTTTTTTTTTTTTTTTAGTTCGATCGGAGATTGATTTCCGGGCTGACGAAGAACCTAAAAACTCGTGTCTTCCTCCTGGTCTCTGCGTTCGGAATGTGCACTCTCGCTAGACCGGCCTATCAAGCGCTCGAACACACTCCACTAGCCCTTTTTTTTTTCCTCGCTCTCGCCCAGCACGAAAAAAAGAGTTCTCAACGTGTGCGCACGAGTTTTTTTTTCGTCGAAATGGACGTTGCCGTAATGCCGCGTATACGCACAGGGGCGATGGAGACTGCCCGGATAGACAGTCGGGAGATTTTGGTTGAACGGAGAGACGGCGTGGCGAAGCGCTCACGGTGTGGGACGCACACACCTGACACCGGCGAATAAATACACGCTCTCCTTCAACGCTCGATCGTCCGACGATAGTTCCGAGATCTCTTTTTCGAGATATTCTCTCTCATTGCTTGGTTCTCCCTCGCACGCCGAGAGATCTTTCGCCCAAAGCCCACGACCGACTCTTCATTGACGGCTTTAATCCGTTTTCCTCTTTTCGTCACTAAATAAAAAAGACCGAAAAAAAAGGCTCGACCTTCGGCGAGAAACTATCCAATTGCCGACCGCACTTCGGGACAAATGTTTTTTTTTTTTTTTAATTATTCGTAGCCGGAACGTTTTTTTTTTTTTTTTTTTTAAGGTCGATGGCAAAGTTTCGTCAGCTTGATCGAGCACCGACGTGGAAACACCGGTTTTTCGCTGGCGCTCGGGAAACGCTTCGCTCCCCGGAGGTTTTAGTTCGGTGTCCGGGTTCTCTCTTTCTCGCCGCTCGCACGACCGGCGAGGCTCGCTCGTTAGGCTCTCTCGGCGTCGGGGCTCTCCTCGCTTCCTCGCGAACTCGACTGCCTTGACTTTCACGCCGAGAGTTATCAGCGCCGCGGCCGCGCTCGAGGAACGGAGACGGATCGCAACCGGGGACCGCGCGAGTCGTGCCGAGGGAGTCGACCGAACGACTACGTCGATGATGATGATGATGATAAACTTTCGTCCTCTGGTTTTTCGCGAAACGAGTCGACGGGGCGATCTTCCACTCGGTCCCGAAATTAATCCTTCAGCGGCTTTCGAGGCGTTCGCGCAGCCGGTTAGCGACGATCACTGCCGGCAGTACAATCGCACCTTAACGACGAAATTTCTTATTGCACTCTCATCGATGTCAACGACAAAACTCGGCGCCGACTTCACGGTTTTGTTTTTTTTTTTTTTTGGTCCTTCCGGTTATGGGATCGTCGAGCCTTCCTCTTCGGTCTCGACGGAGGAGGCTTTTGCAAATTTCGAGACGGCTTTCGCGAGGCCGGTCGCGGTTCGACGATCGCCCCAGTACAATCGCTTCTTCACACCGAAGTTTCTTATCGCTTCGCACTTCAGTCCCAACGGCGAATCACCGTTTCAACTTCACTTTTCGTCTTATTTTTTTTTTTTTTGCTTTTTTTTTCTTTCCTCCAGTTTTGGATTCTCCGGCGTTTCTTCCTCGGTCCCGTTCTTCAACTCTCCGTTCCGGTTGCTTTTCTTCGCTCTTCTTTCTTCTCCTCTTTGATTACGAATCTTGTCCCCGTTGTTGATTCGACCATTCAAACGTCTTTCTTAATAGTCTTTTCTTTTCTTTTCTTTTTTTTTTTTTTTTTTTCAAAGTTTCCCCGTTTCGAACTGCACGCGAGCAACGACGAACGATCTTGGCTCACCTCGGGACCGAAGTCGCGGCCAGAAGTCCTACTGCTGCCGCAGAGTCAGACGGCTCGGCTTACAGCTGACCGGCCGGTCCGCGGCGGGGTTCGGTCAATAGCCATAGCTCGTGTTCCGCGAGCAGCACCAGCGCACACACGAGCGGGGCAGGACTCTGTCTCACTTTCGTCGCGTTCACCAATCGCCTCGGAACTAATCGGCTCGACTCGGCCGCAGTCGTGGCCTTTGGGGATCCAGGCTCGTGCACACCAAAGGCGACATCTCGACGCCCCGCTATTCACTTCATAGGCGAACGACTCGCCCGGGACGCGACGAGACGCTTCAACTCCGACGAACGAACAAAACTCCCTGGACACTTTAGACAAATTTTCTTAATCCCTGTTTTGTGTGTGTGTGTGTGTGTTTTTTTTTTTTATGTCACTGGAAGTCAAGATTTTTTTTTTTTTTTTTTTTGTAACTTTGCTCGTTATCGGCGGTTTTACGATTCTTATCGGGTGCTTTCGTTGAAAATAAGAAGGGTCGAAAATTGGTCGAGAAATTTGTTGCGAAGCGAAGTTTCGTCGATCGACGACCGAGCCGATCGAGAAAACTGCAGGAAACTTCTTTGATCTAGACATTGGCATTTTTTTTTTTTTTTTTCTCTTTTTTCTATCGGTAGAATTCAACGTTGTCGTAGCTTTGCTCGTGCCGTGATTGCGTTGATTTAGCGTTTCCACTGGCTGTACAATTGAAAATAAAAAGGATCGGCAAATTTGAAAAAAAAAAAAAAAAAAAAATTTCAAAAAAATTGTTGGAGCAAAAGTTTCGTCGATCGGCGACCAGACTATGAAAATTTACTCGACTACGGTCGTTGTTCATAATTTCGTCACTAGAATTCAAAGTTATCGTAGCTTCACTCGGGTCGCGATTGGCGGTCATGTAATTTGTGTTGGCTATTGAAAATAAAAAGCGTCGAACATTTTTCAACAAATTCGTTTTGGAGTCAAGTTTCTTCGAACCAAAGACCGAAGCCGGTAGAAAGATTTTCTCGAATTTCGACATTGAAATATTTTTCGTCAGTCGAATTCAAAATTATCGTGCCTCAACTCTCGCTGTGAGTGGCCGTTGTACAATTTGTATTGGCTCTTTCAATTGAAAATAAAAAGAATAGCAAAGTAAAAAAAAAAAAAAAAAAAAAAAAAAATGTAGTGGGTTTTGGAGTGAAGTTTCTTCGAGTTTCTTCGATCGGCTACCGAGCCTGTATCCGATCTATCTTGTACCGTTGATCACGAATACTTCGCTTCTTTTGCTTCCGCCTCAAGAAATAGATTCAAATAGTTGAGTTAAAAAAAAAAAAAAGTCCACGATGAGAACCCAAAGATTCCTTCGCCTTCTCCATACTTCTCCGTCTCCGCTTCGTCAGAGTTTAAGCCTTAACTTCCTTAACCTGTTCGACGACTTCACTGGCGAAGATCCCGACGACACCCCTCGAAAGAGAGTGAAAAAAAAAAAAAAAAAAAAAAAAAAAAAAACTTGTTGCCGAGCTTCGTCTTCTTCGACTCTCTGTGTTTCAACTTAACCGCATTCTTTTTTTTTTCTCGCAATAATGTTCGCGAACTTCTCTTCGTCCTCGTCGCCGCGATATCTTCGATGACTTTTACGCCCCGATTGCGGCTCAAACTCATCGCTTGAGTTACTGACAGCATTAACACACGAAGCGCAACTTCACCGTTTGAATCATTTACAGGACCGGCAAAGAACTTTATTTTTCGAATAAAATTTCGAGCCAATTGTACGAATGAAGCAATTCTCCGATTAAAAATCATTTTCGGAGCAAATTTCCACGATGGTCAGTCAAAGAATAATAATAACAACGACAATGACAATGACAATGACAATGATGATGATAATAATAATAATAATAATAATAATAATAATAATAATAATAATAATAATAATAATAATAATAATAATAATAATAATAATAATAATAATAATAATAATAATAATAATAATAATAATAATAATAATAATAATAATAATAATAATAATAATAATAATAATAATAATAATAATAATAATAATAATAATAATAATAATAATAATAATCATCATAATAATAATCATAATAATAATTCAACCGGTTATTATAATATTACATTAAAGTGAATAACTGCTAAAGATTTTTAACTTTTGGCATATCGTGTACAAAGTCGAGTTTGCGAAGACGAAACCGCTTCGTCGCTGAGCGTTTAACGACAGTCCAACTCGAAAACTTCTCGCTCCGAAAATAAGTCGCTCCGAACTCGCTCCGTAATTTCGAAAATCCAACGCCCTTTATTTCTTCAGTTGGTTTAGTTTCCAGACAATAAAAAAAAAAAAAAAAAAAAAAAAAAATTCCCCCAGTTATTATAATACCGCATTGAAGTGAATGACTGCTGAAGATTGAAAACTTTTGGCACGTCGTGTACAAAGTCGAGTCCGTAAAAACCAAACCACTTCGTCGCCGAGTGTTTAACGACGACCCAACTCCGAAACTTCTCACTCCAATGTTTGGGCCATTGGGAGCAAAATCCGCCTCTATCTCTCCAGTCGGTTTCATTTCCAGTCAATAAAAAAAAAAAAAAAAAGTTCCCCCGTTTATTATAATACTTGCATTAAAATCAATAACCGCTGAGCATTAAACATTTTTGTCATTGCAAAAAATCGAGTCAGCGAAAACCGCGAAACACCCCGAAAATAATCCGAGCTCGGAAGTTTCCAACGTACAACGCCTTTAATTTCTCCACTCCGTTTCGACCTCTGCCTCTAAAACTTTGCGCTCCGAAAACGCTTCCACGCCAGTTAAAAAAAAAAAAAAAAAAAAAAAAAAAAACAATACTTTGAATTAATTTCGCGCATCGTTCGCGCGTGTCGTACGACGAAAGTGCATTCAGATACGACTCCTACGAATACCTAATCATAGCAATTTCGTAACAGTTTTATCGACGCTTCTCGACTTCCGGGAAAACGATTGCCGGAGAATATTCCGGGGCGTCGGAGAACCCGCAATTATCTCTGCGTGTCTCATCCTCATTCGCCGCGCATCTCGTTGAAAACCGTTCGCGAACGGGTGCGATGATAACCGAAAGGCGAGGTGGGGAGGGTGAAAGTGAAAATCTACTTTCCACGGGGTCATGGCTGTGCGGAGACTCGCGGAAAGGGAACCCTCCCCCAATCCAAACCCGGTCTTGGGGTGATCGAATCTTCGTCCGCGCATGCGCCCCGCCCGAAACGCCGCTGTCAAGGTCGCGGGACTGTTCCTGTTCGATATAGTTCCCTCCATTATTTTCAAGCCAACCAAAATATTTTGAAAAATTTCCCAATATATCAAGAAATATATCCGTTAAGTTCGGTGAAGTAAAAGTAAACATTTCTTAAAATTATAAAAAGTATATGCGTTAAGTTTCATGAAATAAAAGTAGGACATTTTTTTTTTTTTTTTTTTCGGAGATAAGTGACTTCGATCTTTCCGGAGGACGATATAATTCTCTCATAATTTTCAAAGCATCAAAAATATTTTAAAAAATTTTCCAAAAATTTTAAACAGTATACGAGCTAAATTCGATGAAATAAAAATTGTTCTCCCATAATTTTCAAACCATCGAAAATATTTTTTTTTTTTTTCAAATTTTCTACAATTTAAAAAAAGTATATGCGTTAAAAATCGATGAAATAAAAGTTGGGAAATTTTTGTTCGGAGACAAATCACTTCGATCTTTCCAGAGGACGATATAATTCTTCCATAATTTTCAAAGCATGAAAAATATTTTTCAAAATTTCCTAAAATTATAAAAAGTATATGCGTTAAAGTTTGATGAAATAAAAGTAGGAATTTTTTTTTTTTTTTTTTCGGAGATAAGTGACTTCGATCTTCCCAGAGGACGATATGATTCCTCCATAATTTTCAAACCATCCAAAATATTTTTAAAATTTTCCAAAAATTTTAAAGAACTATATGCGTTAAGTTCGATGAAATAAAAGTTGGACTTTTTTTTTTTTGGAAATAAATGACCTCGACATTTGAAGGGGCCGACATAATTCTCCCATAATTTCCTTCCCAACCAAAGTATTTAAAAAAAAAAAAAAAAAATCCTAAAATTAAAAAATATAAATGTGCCAAATTCGACGAAATAAAACTTGAAAAATTTTCCACGTAGCCAAATTACATAATGTAAATGTTCCAAATTCGAAGAAACAAAAGTTGGAAAGATTTTTCTTCGGAGAAAAATTATTTTGCGATTTCTAGATGACGATAAAATTCTTCCATAATTATCTTCCCATCCAGAATATAAAAAAAAAAAAAAAAAATGCCTAAAATCAGAAAATATCAATGTTGGCAAATTCAAAGAAATAAAAGTTAGAACATTTTTGTTCGCTGACAAATCACTTCGATGCTTCAAGGGAGCGATATGATTCTCCCATAATTCCCCCCCCCCATCCAGAATTTTTTTTTTATCCTAAAAAAAAAAAAAAAAAAAAAAAGTGCCAAGTTCGAAGAAATAAAAGTTGAAAGAATTTATGTTCGATGACAAATTACTTTGATGTTTCCGGGGGGGGGGGGGGGGGAGAGGGGGGGGGGGGGGCGTTCGCGGTGGCAGCGTGAGGTTTTCAGTCACGTCCCTGGTCTCGGTCGAATCGCGTTCGGCTGTTTCCGGCGGTACGTGGCGCACTCGACCTCCTCGTCGAACGGAACGCCGCGAGGAGAACGCTATTCACTCACACGGCGGTGCGCGCGCACACCGTCCGGTGGAGAAACACGAACAAAGGGGCATGTAAACGAGGAACACAGCCAGTCGGCTGTGCACGGCGGGGGATACGAGGGTATGGAAGAGCCTCGCACACATTCCCGGAGGTTTCACGGACGAGCGGCGAAGCTCGGGCGTGCGCGATCGAAGCGGAGCGAGAAACCGAACCGCCGGCCCTCCCTGCGTTCCCTCGTTCGTTCGATCGTTCTCGGTCGATCGTCGCGAGCTTCTTTTCTCCGACGAAGTTGCGACGAAATAACGCCGACGATTTAATTGCTAATTCAACGCCGGCCACTAAACCAATGACAATAATAATAAGAATAATATTGTAATAAGAAGCCGACGGGAGAAGATTAATGGCCGTACCAATATACAGGATTTAAATTTAAAAAAAGATAGCACTTACGGGCAAGATTTTTTTGGAATTTTGGAAATTTAATTTTGTTCACTGATTTTGGTTGATGAAAAAAAAAAAAAAAAAAAAAAAAAAAAACAAAAAAAATCAACCAAAGCTCTACGATTTAAAGAAATATCAGTGATGGACTATCTTCAATTAATGAGCAGTTTGGTCGAAAATAAAAACTAAGAGATCGAAGCTATAGATCTCTGCATTAAAAATCTTTATTGTCGACACTCTGCGACGAACTAACGTCGACAACTAAATTGCTAATTTAACGTTGGATACAAGAAAAAAAAAAAAAAAAAAAAAAACCCTATGCTCATATATACAGGGCAAAAAAAAAAAAAAAAAGAAAACACGTCTCGTCTTTGAAAATTTAAATGCCTCAACTGAAATTTTTGAAAACCAGAATCGACAAAAGCTCCGCGATTCAAATAATCCAGTAATGGACAGCCTGAAATGGACGAGCAGTGTGGTCGAAGATAAGATATAATAAAAACGCGAAATAAAATTCTGCATTAGAAATCTTTGTTCCTGCCTAGCCTCAATGGAAGTTGCGAAGAACTAACGTCGACAGTGTAATTGCTAATTTAACGCCGAACGGGAAATAGAAAAAAAAAAAAAAAAAAAAAAAAAATAGGATTATAAAAAATAGAAATCTTCGTTCCTGGCATTCTGCAACGAACTAACGTCGACAATTTAATTGCTAATTTAACGTTGGACACGAGAAAAAAATACCTATACCCATATACGGGGTAAGAAAAAAAATTGTACGTTTAATAAAGGTTTGACGCTTTTTTTTTGTGAAAATTTAATTCAGACCAGATTTTTTTTAAAAAATTTTTTTTTACCAAAATCAGCAAAAGCTACGATTAAAAAAGTTCGGTAATGCACTATTTTAGATGAATGAGCAGTTGAGTTCAAAGTGAAAGAAATAATGGCAATTAAATAAAACGCTGCCATAGAAATCGTTGTTCCTGCCAGTCGGATTCTGTGGAGACGAGATTCTCTCCGGAGAGTACCGCTAGCATTTAGATTTACGATGTTGGGGTCTCTCGTCGGCAGAGTGTACCTTGACCCTCAGTCGATAGAGCACCGATAGAAGCAATTGTAAAAAAAAAAAAAAAAAAAAAAAAAAAAAAAAAAAAATCCATGACATGAAACATCGAGTTGTACTCTATACATACATACGAGTTATACACGTAGGAATACCATTACGTATAAATAATTTATCTGTTTGTAATTAACTATGCATGAAACTAAAGTTGTTGGTGGTCGTTACTGTTGCAGTGGACTCCTGTACAGGTCATCGGAGGAAACGTGCCCGGAGCACGCACATGCGCGACTTTCGACCAAATTTGAACTATTGCGAAATCGCTCGTGTTTAACGTACGCGCAGATAACGAACAGAAATAGATTAGGCTGGCTGTTAAATTTTTCGTCGACCCCTCGTCAACGTCGTCTTATTTCGTCGTATCCCCGTCGCGGATTATAAATCTTCCCCTCCCCCCCCTCTTGCTAAAAAAAAAAAACAAATATAGCTGATTTTGCTTCCTATTAGAAGAAGCAAAATCAGCATTTGAGATATTCAGAGTGTCAGAGATTATCGGAAAATTATAATTACAAAAATTTTAGAGCCGAAAAATTGAACCGCTTATAACTTGAGAACGGCTCGACTTATAAAGCTCAAATTTGTATGATAGGTAGAGAGGTAAATCCTCCATGTTTGTTTACATTTTGAGCTAAATCTTTTCGCTCGTAAAAATTTGAGGCTGCTTTGAAGTTCACTAAAAAAAAAAAAAAAAAAAAAAAAAAAACGCTGTGCGCACGCTAACTCTTATAATTTTGGAGCTATCGGCCCAAAAATTTGTATACAAAGGGATAATTACAATAGTTTGGCGACGTTTGATCGAATCGTTTAAATTTCATGAGATTTAGAATTTTTTGAATTTCACAAAAAAAAAAAAAATGTCTACTTTCATTCTGACCCTATCAAATATCGAGTTCCCTATCAAATATCGAGTTAAGAGTAAGACAAGTGGCACATTCTCGATCAGTGGGGAAAAATGGGTTTAATATAGTTCAACGATTAAAGAAAAAAAAAAAAAACAAAAAAAAAAACTATCCAATTTCTATTTATTTATAGATGATTTTTTTTAAAGGTCTCGACGAAGGAACGATCGAGGAGCATTCATCAATTGATCACACAGACGATCGCTCGCTCTTCGATGTCAATTAAAGACAAAATGCTGTTAAATATTTTCTTACAATTTCACTTTGTTAATTGAGAAGAAAAAAATGTTTCGTCTCCGACAGTCAACGAGATTGTTAAAATCTCGCTGTACGATCCTCTTTTCTCGTGCGTTCACTATTCGTCTGTCTGCAACTTCGTTCATTTCGCTCTTGCGAAACTCTCCGTCGTGCCCGCCCTCCCTCCCGCCGAGATAGGCGGCTTCTCCCGTTAGTCGCCACAGTTTATATCGACCCGGTGGGAGACTTTGCCGAGACCGATCGTAAATTGTGAATTCCGACGACACCGTGGCACCTCCCGTGTCTCTCTGCACCTCCGACGGTAAGAGAGATGGGCGTCGAAGAGTCGAGGTATTTTTTTTTTTTTTTTTTTTTTTTTTTTTTTTGACGAGTGAAATGGGCCCCCACCCAAAATATTCAATCCTCTCTTGACATACCGATCCCCTATGGCGATCCGAGCCATTACCCCGTGACCTCCGCATACTATCGCGCTGGTTTTCTGCTGCTGGATGTCCCCGGGACAAACGGGCTTCTGCCTCCTTCTCCGTCGCTCCGTCCGGTCGGGTAGAGCGAGGCAAAACGGACCAGTCTATATCATTTACGACGAGACTTTTTTTCTACCTGCGAGAAATTTGCGAAAATTGTCTGTTTTGAAACCCCCCCCCCCCCCCCTCCCCCCCGCCGGAGGTCCATTTTGCCGCGTTCTGTTATATAGAGTCTGTCTTTCGGTCCGGTGGAGAGAGAGAGAGAGAGAGAGAGCGGGGCAAAACGGACCAGTCTATTTCATTTCCGACGAGACTTTTTTTTTATACCTGCGAGAAATTGGCGAAAATTGTCTGTTTTGACCAACCGAAGGTCCATTTTGCCCCGTTTCTCTTATATTGAGTCCGTCTTTTCGTCCAGTGGTCAGAACCGGGCAAAACGGACTCCGCGGGCAAAAACGGACGAGTCTATTCAGTTTCCGACGAGATTTCTTTATACCCGCGGAAAATTGGTCGTAATGGTCCGTTTTGCCCCCCGGTCGTCCATTTCTGCCCCATTCTCTACCATAGAGTCCGCCTCTTCGTCCGGAGCGAAGAGCGAGGTAAAACGGTCATCGGGAGCAAAGCGGACCAGTCTATTTCATTTCCAACGAGCCTTTTTTTATACTCGCGAGAAATTGTCGAAAATGGTTCATTTCGCACCGCTCTCTCATATACAGTCCGCTTCACCGTTCGGTGGGGGAGAACGGATCAAAACGGACCCTTTCCGCCGAGACTTGTTTTTCAACCACGAGAAATTGGCGAAAATTGTTCGTTTTGCCCCCCCCCCCCCCCCCCCGGTGGTCCATTTTGCCCCGCCATCCAAATATACAGTCCAGCCGATTCTCCCGGTCTGGCGAAGAGAACACTCCCCTCTGCCCCGACTCCTTCTCGCGAACGTGTCCGTCTATCGCTCGATCCTCCTCGTCTACGGCTAGAGAGCGAATCCCGCGGAGTGGCGCACACCGGAGGCTAATTTCGATGGAGACGCCCGTCTGACTATGGCGGTACCTCAATGTGATTAAAAAAAATAAAAAAATAAAATAAAAATAAAAAAAATGTTATACTCTAGCGGGTCTGTCTATCCGAGCTGACGATCCGAGTGTCGATCTTCCTCCGGTACTCCCACTTAGAGCCGCTACGCCGTCTCGTTCCTGAATCGGGCAGACACGTACTTAAATATGCAAACGAGCCTGCGCGAGGATAGTCGAAAGCCGGAGAGTCAAAGTAAGGATTGCGAGATCGTTTTTGACCCTAGGGTGGATCACGAGCTGTGGAAGATCGAACGATCGATAGCAAGAGATTCGTAAGATTTATCGCCCACGCTCGGGCTATCTATAATTTTAAGTTTTCTTCTTCTTTTCTTTTTTTTTTTTTTTTTTTTTTTTTTTTTTTTTTTTTTTTTTACACGCTTCAGAACGATTTTTTTTTTTTTTTATGCCGGAGACAAAAAAGTATGCAGGCGTATTTTTTTTTTTAATTTTTTTTTTTATTTCGTTCGATACGAATTTTTTCGCTCGATACGAAATCGACGCGGCGTGCATGCGCAGGTAAAAATCTAAAAATTGCATCGCCGCATCGGAGTGTATCTTATCTAATTTGTATGTGCAGCTGCATCGCGAAACCCGCCGTAACGCGCCGTTTCACAATTCCCAGATCTCTCACTCTCGCTCTTTCTCATTTTTTTTTTTTTTTTTTTTTTTTCTCTTTTCTATCTTTCGTCTCGACGAAGCTGGAAGCTCGCGGCGGACCGCGGCACCCAACGCTCGAAGCTCACCCGTCGCATCGCGCCGTCGACGCCGCGCCGCTGCTCAGATACGACCCGCGTTTATGCAGATACGAACCTCGCAAAATGCATGATTTACGGTCGAGCTAAGCGCACATTCGTGTGCGCGCGCGCGCGCGAGTCTCTGTATGCGCGCCCGCTCGTTCACCCCCGCCGCATTTCACACAATCCCACCGAGATTATTCGTGTCTGTTGCGTACGTGTAACAGCGCCGAGCGATTCGCACGCAACGACGGACTGTCTGTGCCAATGTGTTTCTTTACTTTTTTTTTTCGTTTGCTTCCTCGTATAGAAAGTTTTGTTATGGTGAAAAAAAAAAAAATGAAGGTTTTAATGAAAACGTGTTTAGAATGTTCCAAAACATCGAAAAATCACATCTAGAGAAAATGTCCGGATGTGTGTGTGTGTGTGTGTGTGTGTGTGTGTGTGTGTGTGCGCGCGCGCGCGCGTGTGTGTGTGAATCGGACGCGAAAAATTCAATCCGCTATAACTCGAGAACGCCTCGACCGATCAAGCGAAATTTCACATACATCATGTGTGGTTAATATAGCGATGTGAATATATGTGAAATGTCAATTTTTATGAGGAAGCGATATGAAAATGTCAATTTTCAACTTTTATGGAGAAGCGATATGAAAATTTTTATTTTCAAGTTTTATGAGAAGGCGATATGAAAATTTCAATCTTCAACCTTTATGGGGAAGCGGTATAAAAATTCAATTTTCAACTTTTATGAGGTAACAATATGAAAATTTCAATTTTCAACTTTTCTGAGGTAGCGATATGAAAATTTCAATTCTCAACTTTTATGAGGTAACGATATGAAAATTTCAATTTTCAACTTTGATGAGGCAGCGATATGAAAATTTCAATCTTCAACTTTTATGGAGAAGCGATATGAAAATTTTTATTTTCAAGTTTTATGAGGAGGCGATATGAAAATTTCAATCTTCAACTTTTATGGGGAAGCGATATGAAAATTTCAATTTTCAACTTTTATGAGGTAACGATATGAAAATTTCAATTTTCAATTTTTATGAGGTAGCGATATGAAAATTTAAATTCTCAACTTTTATGAGTTAGCGATATGAAAATTTCGATTTTCAACTTTTATGAGGCAGCGATATGAAAATTTCAATCTTCAACTTTTATGAGGTAGCGATATAAAAATTTCAATTCTCAACTGTTATGAGAAAGTGCTACGAAAATGTCAATTTTCGACTTTTATGGGGAAGCGATATGAAAATTCCAATTGTCAACTTGTACGAGAGAGTAATATGAAAATTTCAATTTTTTTTTCTTTAACTCCGTTAAGGAAAAAAAAAAATAAAAGATAAAAAATACCGAGAGCAACCGCACGTAATTCTTCCGCGTAGAGAACTACGCGGTTGGGGATAGGCAAGATAAAATGCTCGGAAAATGAATCGCACTTATCTGTACGAGGAGCTGCCCGATTTGGCGCGTTCGCGTCTCAATCCTTGGCCAAAAAATATCAGCGATTTTATCAAGCCTCTTTAGGTCGACGAGGATGCGAAGATAACAATCCAATTCCGCCGGAGAGCTGAGTTTACCAATTTTTCACACTCCCGTCGATGATCGAACGCCCCAATAGTTAATCGAGGATCGCGATAAATTACTTTTAATCCGTAAGCTCAATTAAATCGACCGCCGTAGATACGACCGACGTAATTCTCTTCCTAAAGTTAATGCAAAGCTCCGTTGACGCATAGCCGTTTTTCGATGAATCCGAAAAAAAAAAAAAAAAAAAAAAAAAAAAAAAAAAAGACCGTGGAATGAATATTGAATTTTTTTTCCGTCGCGGCGTGTAACGAGCGACTGCCCAATGGGCTCTTTATCTCCGCCCGGGGCCGAAGCCGATAATGCTTCGGATTTCGGTGCGGATATACTACTGGAATTTAAATCCCGTGATAATTTCATCGAAGAAAAAAAAAAAAAAAAAAAAAAAAAAAAAGAACTTTTTTGGAACGAATCCAGAGGAATTATATTATCGAGCCACGTTCGCGCTGCATCGTTTGTCGGATATCTTTTTCTTCTTTGTTTTTCCTCTATCTCCAGCGAGGGAACGGAGTGACTACAGTCGTTTCGACGTTACGTGATCATTCGTGCTCGTACGCACGTACGCGCGTACCGAGAGCGAACCTACGCGAAAACCCGCCGTGCATCAGCCTCGCAAGAGTAGATGACCGGGAGCTGCTCCGACTCTCTGCACCGAGAGCTTTCGATCTCTCGCGATTACTGGCAATGAGCCATACACGCCGCGTACGTGAGTTCTATCGTGCGCTTTGTGCGCCTCTCTCTCTCTCTCTCTCTCTCTCTCTCTCTGTCTCTCACTGTAGACGGGCGTCCACCTCGGACGTCAGATTGCGAGACGCTATCGTCTCCTATCTGTCGAGATCTGTAGCCTCGACCTTGAAAGAAAAAAAAAAAAATGATCCGTCGATGTGTCGAACGAGGATGGAAAACGAACTGTTAAATGTGGATCGCCTGAAAATCGTGGAAGATTGTAATTAAGGTAGCTCCGGCGAGTGGTGTTCATTTCACCTAAATTCGAGAAATTCGGGCAAGAATTGCAAACACTTTCCGATGTTATAAAAATCTGAAAAAATTCATACTTATTATAGGCACTGATAAGACTAACTTTGCATAATAATCATTTAGAAATGTTAGAAATCAACAAATTGTTGAAAAAGAAATTGTTCATCGAAATATGCGGTAACTCAACTTTTTTTTTTTTTATGAAAATAATTCGTTCTTTTTTCGGAATACGTATGAATTTTTTTAGATTTTTATCATTATTTTGATTTTTGCACATTTTTCCATGCAAAAAACAAGAAAAATCAAAATAAAGATAAAAATCTGAAAAAAAATTCATACGTATTCCGAAAAATGAACGAATCATTTTCATAAAAAAAAAAAGTTGAGTTACCGCATATTTCGATGAAGAATTATTTTTCAACAATATGCTCATAACATTTTAAAATTATTTTCGTGCAAAATTAGTCTTTTCAGTGCCTATAATAAGTATGAATTTTTTCAGTTTTTTATAACATCGGTAAGTATTTGCAATTCTTGGCCCGAATTTCACGAATTTAGGCGAAATGAACACCACTCACTGAAGCTACCTTAAGGTAGATATGTCGCGAAGGCAATCCAAAGTCATGTGCATAAACTTTTGAGATGTTTTAATTTAACTATCAAATTTTACTTGTGCCACCATTTGAATGAACAATTAGATCTTGAAAAATTGGTCTTTGTACACAGCGCTTATGGGAAATTGATCTTCGAATCGAGAATTAAGATACTTTGATCAACGATAGAGAAAAAAAAAAATGAAGTACTGCGGACTCGCGAATCAATCAGGAATTCATGTCCAAAAAAAAAAAAAAGTGAAGTCACCGGACTAATGTTCGATAGAGCTGCAATGAAGGTGCACGGTTTCGGACCAAATGACGTCTCCTAACCCAATTATCGTGAAAATGAAGTCATATTCATACTAAACAAATAATCTGCCTACAAATAATTAATTCAACCTAATTGCAAACGATTTCATAGATGCTCTATTATTTTTTATAATATTATTGATGCTAACAAAGTATCATATATAATACATTTTTTATGTCATATAGACGCTGATGTCTATGACTCTGACGTACAGACATAGCTACCTTAAATGCTCGTGGAATTTCATGTGTATACGCCATAACACCGAACAAAACAATAATTCAGTGTAATGTCGATCAAGGATGGAAAATGAACTGGTAATTGTGAATCGACTCAGAATCGTAGGAGACTCAGAATCGTAGTAGAATTAAATGCTCGGTGGAATTTCAATATTTCATGTGCATAAGCGATATACCGAAACGATAAAATGATTCTGCGAAGTGTCGATCAAGGATGAAAAATGAACTGTTAAATGTGGATCGGCTGAGAATCGTAATAGACTGGAATTACATGCTCGTGGAATTTCATGTGTATAAGACGTATAGCGGCAAAAAATAATCTAGCAAAGTGTCGATCAAGGATGGAAAATGAACTATTAAATGTGAATCGGATGAGAATCGTGGTAGACTGGAATTTAATGCTCGTGGAATTTAATGTGTATACGCGGTATACCGAAAAAAAAACCAATGATTCAGCGTATAGTGGCGATCAATGCTGGAAAATGAACTATTAAATGTCGATCGGCTGAGAATCGTGATAGATCGGCATTGCACACAGTAACATATGGACAAGGTTTCTTCTTGTCCACATTTCTTCTTTGTGTTAATTGTACTAAAAAAAAAAAATGTGTCTATTTTACGAATATTTTTTATCAAAATTAACAAAAGACAATCGTGGACGTTTGCGAACAATAAAAGTTTGCGATATATATAAATATTATTTACTGCGCACGTTTAGGGAATTTAAGTATATGTGGGGTAGGCAAAAGAAGAAAAAAAAATGGGATTTTATTCCCGGCTAAAAAAAAAAACTAGACAATTTTTCCTGTGACACATTTTCACGAAACTTTGCGTTTTAAATAAGTCGGATTAAAGCGGCAGTTTTTTCGCTGGTTTCTGAACATCCTGTGTGTGACCGCTAGGTATGTGGAAACAGATACCGTGTATAAGAGTTATGATAATAAGCCGTCGCGATAAATAGAGTAATTTCCTATCAATACCGGGGGCATGTAGGTTTATGCCTCGGTGCGAATAAATCCATAAGTAAAATGAACTTGAAGCGGCAAAAAAGCGAGAAACTAATGTAATGGAATACAGTAATTATCTCGGTCTTTCGCTTACGTAAAAATTACTCGGTGTCATATATCCTTTTTTTTTTTTTTTTTTTACTGTCGACTGCCCGCCAGGGCAAAGAGACTTGAGTTATGCGTTTCACTGCGATCCGCCGGCTTGGAGACTTTTTGCAAGTGCCTGTAAACGTTTGAACGGCAATAAATGATTTAACAGATTTTGGTATACTCAAACTTTATAGCCTGAACTATGTTTGTGACAATACATTTGTGGGCGGAGGTATGAACTGACGGTAATAAACCATAATTAGAGAAATCCGGTTAAAAGTTCGCGGTGACATCGAAAAATCACGTCGACGATCGTCATTCTACGTATAATCGCGAATGATGCGGCATACTTCACGCTGCTGTCGAAATAGTGCCACGTTTCCAATGCCCCATGAGAAGCCCGGAATTGTCACTTATTTACTATCATAGCGTTTTTATTCGCGTTTTTTTTTTTTTTTTTACGTTATCGGTGTTTAGTGCGTCATCACCGTGTGAAAAAATTCATGTGATGCCGTGTCTACATGAATATCTGATGCAATAATCACCGGACATATGAAAAAATAAAAACAAAAAAGATTAGAAATTACGCACTTAACCTAATTTATTTTATTTTATCTGATCAAAATGAATTGTATAGTCCTAACTAGATCGCTGTACTGTAACGTCGTCTTCGCAAAGTGATATATGTCAGCAATATCATTTTCTGTGGCTTTCTTTTATATTTAAATTTTTTATGTGTCGTTCCTCTCCGATATAATTTTTTTTATGTATTGTTGCTCTTCGATCAACTTTTTAAATATTCCATCAAAGATGAATGATACATACAAAATTTCATCGAAGAAGAGAGACGCGTAGAAAATAGTATTGGAGACATACATGATTTAGAAAATTATATTGGAGACGAATGACACTTAAAAAAATTGTATCAGGGAATTGCATAGACGGTAGAATTCAAAAATAAAATACAAATATATAAAATTAAACATTTTTTAAAAAAACTCCCGACTGCAAATCGGTCATTATTATTTAAAAAATATTGGTAAAAAAAAAGTACAATAAAAATAGTTAATCAAAAGTGACTTCATAAAGGATGAAATAATTAATCTATGAAACAATAATTAATATTGTTAGTAATCAATAATAATAATAATTAATAATAAAGAACAATTGTAAAATTAATTAATTGTAATTATATAAATTCGTTCATAATATTCGCTACAATCGGGAGACGCCTTCCGAATACAGGAACATATCCGCACAAATAAACTTGGTAACATAATATTATCATATATTAATATAAATCTTTGGATCGGCAGCCGTTTCCCGACGGTAGCGACGATTATGACCGAATTTATATAATTACAATTAATTAATTTTACAATTATTCTGTATTATTTATTATTATTATTATTATTATTATTATTATTATTATTATTGATTACTAACAATATTAATTATTGTTTCATAGATTAATTATTTCATCCTTTTTGAAGTTACTTTTGATTAACCATTTTTATTATACTTGTTTTTAGCAATATTTTTTTCTTTCTCAAAGATAAAAACGGGTGTAATGATAACCGTGAGTATAATGAAATACCGTGCGGCAAAAAAAAAGAAGTACCGACGTATCGTGACCTAAAACTCAACTTCGTTTGCAAACTTCTACATTTGCTTATTTAAAAAAAATGGCGATTCTCCTATCAAACCTACATTAATAATCGATCATAATAGTATCAAATGCTGCGTATGTCACAATGACATAATTACGAGTTGGATTTAACGACAATTTCCATTAAAAAAAAAATAAATAAATAAATTTAAAAAAAAAAATAATAAAAAAAAAAACGGTCCTTTCGATCGATCGAGTAAAACAGGCCCGATTTGGTGAAAACTTCGGGACAAAGAGCACGACTCGCGGGTCGTTGACAAAGCTGTATCGAGTGGCTCGATAGCGGTCCGGGTAGGTTCGGAGGCTCTCTGTCAAGGCGAGAGCGTCGAAACGAGAGTACCGGTGTGTATTCCCGAGCTCGAGCGGGGGAGTCAGTCACTCGCTCGAGGTCGATGAATTTAATTCGGTCGATTAAGGCCAAAGGCTACACACACGGCCGGTTTGAGCGTGGCTCGATCGGCTCGGGTCGGCGTCGGTATAAGCTCGGTGGAGTGCGCGTTCGGTCGCCGTCAAAGTTCCGGCAACCGGTTGACGAACGAAGCATACGAATTAAAGCGGATCATATGTACACGTATGCACGTGTATGTACGTAAGGGGGGGGGGGGGGGGGGGGGTTGGCGTAGGACGGAGAATTAAAAAAAAGTCGCATCTGCGATGCGGAAGAGTGGTCCATTTTACCGCAGGCTCCCTTATACGAGGCATTCTTTGTCAACTCAGCCACTTTTTTTTCCGACCCTCTCAGATTTATCCCGTAATTGGCCACATTTTAGGTTCACTCGAAAGTAGTCTTTGATCATTTTTTTTTTTCAGATTTTTTAAACCATCCATTTAGAATATGCGTTTTTTTTTCTCCAAATTCATATATCTTTAAAGAGACAAGTCGGGCAAAAAAAAATGTAACGGCAAAGAAGTTCTCTTTATTGATTAACTGTTTAGTGCAATATGTGTTATATGTTTATGTTTATGTTGTGCCCGCGTATACCCTTTTGGGTTTTTACGACGCCGCTTCCCCTGCGCTAGGATTTCCCCCTGCCACGTGTGCGTCCGCAGCCGACTTAACCACACTGTACCGCATTCGCCGAAGGCCCAGGGAAACTACGGAAAAACCTGTGCCGATACAGCCGGTGCCATCCTAATTCCCCAATCGCAATGCGAGTAAACTCAAGCACGGCCACCAGAGGCGCTTAGAGCGACACCTCCTCTCAGTGATCCGCCGCCGATATCCCGCCCGATAGACACCATCCGCCAGATAAGAACCCGCGGGAGTCACACCGAAGCCGAATACCGATCGTCCACTCATCGCTGAGAGGTGTTTTAGGCACATATTTATCAAAGGTGGGAGCCCAACCACCGGGATCACAGAAAAATCCATGGAAACGTTTCAAGTGGTGTCGGCCGGGAATCGAACCCGAGCCTCATCCGCTAGGCCACTGCTCCCCTTGCAATATGTGTTATATTTTTGTTCGTTTTGCAAAAGATATTTTTAACAGAAAGGAATGAAATAGTATATTATGCCACAAGGGAGGAAAGTGCGTTTTTTTTTACCGAGTGTGAAGTTTGATGCCCGAGCGAAACGAGGGCAGAAATTCACACGAGGTGAAAAAGCACTTCCTCCCTTGTGGTATACGATATTTTTTTTTTTCGTCTTCGTTAAAATAACCACATTTCTTGCGTCGCAAAATCGTCATATTCGCCAATGACCATTACTGACCCGAGAGTAATAGAGCTTCGAGAGGGAGTAATGAGCCCTATTACTCCCAAGGGAGTAATGGAATTGTACTGCGCATGCGCACACGTTAATAACGATCATCGGTCAGTAATAGGCTATTTTCCGCTCGTATTGCACGCAATGAATGTGGTTATTTTAGCGCAGTCGGGAAAAAAATATTATATTTCTTTTCGTGCAATGCGACACCTTTGATTTCACTGCCAATTTTTTCGAGGTATTCGGCGATGTATAAAGAACCTACAAAAAAATGGGCAGAGGGGAACTCGACGTAGTTGTTTAGCAAAAGAAAATAATAATCTAATATTGATACTTGAATATTTATCTTCTCGGTAAATACGTCTAGTTCCACATCGCCAATTTTTTTATAAGATTTTTCCTACGTCACCGACTGCCCTAAAAAATTAACAGCAAAATTGAAGGTATCACATTGGATGAAAATGAAAAGTGTAATAAAAATATTATATCATTATATTTTGTTGCCAAGCAACTACGCCGAGTACCACTTTGATAATTTTTTTTTTTTTTTTTGTGGGTTCTTCGTACATCGCCGAATGCCTTGACAAATCGGCAGCGAAATCGAAGGTGTCGCATTGCACTGAAAAATACAATTTTCATTACTTTCTGCAAAAAAAATAAATAAAAAAATAGCCTTTGCAGTATGAACAAAAATATAACAGATTTTTGTTCATACTGCAAAGGCTATTTTTTTTTTTCTTTGTAGAAAGTAATGAAAATTGTATTTTTCAGTGCAATGCGACACCTTCGATTTCGCTGCCAATTTGTCAAGGCATTCGGCGATGTACGAAGAACCCACAAAAAAGAAAAAAAATTGTCAAAGTGGTACTCGGCGTAGTTGCTTGGCAACAAAATATAATGATATAATATTTTTATTACACTTTTCATTTTCATCCAATGTGATACCTTCAATTTTGCTGTTAATTTTTTAGGGCAGTCGGTGACGTAGGAAAAATCTGTTATATTGCACATGTTGCATTAAATAGTTAATGAATAAAAATAACTTTTTCGTCAACAGATTTTTTTTTGCCCGACTTACCCCTTTCAAGATACATGAGTATGAAACAAAAACGCATCTCCCTGAGTGGATGGATTAAAAAAATCAGAAAAAAATTCACAAAGGATACTTTCAAGCGACACTAAGATGTGGCCAATCATGGAATAGATCTGAGAGGGACGTAAATAAAAT